>JANQBM010000008.1:1277465-1342282 GCA_025594535.1 Erythroxylum domingense | reverse complement strand
TCGACACATCTATCGAGAGAGCAACAGATGTGCCGACTGGCTTGCAAAATATGCGGGTCATTTTGATGTCGGAGTCATTTATTTTGTCACACCTCCTATAGGGTGCCACATGATCCTTTTAGAGGATTTATCGGGAACCTGTCTTTCCTAACGTACTGTGTAATATTGAATCTTTTCCTTAAATTAAAAAAAAAATCTTCTACTTAATAGCTGTCAAGTAATTAAAGTTCAAAATTGCGGTCCAGCGTCCTTCATTCTTAGTCATTGAAAAGCTGATCTGTCTCTGACGAAGCATCGGAGTTAACGGAGCTGTTTCTAGTCCAATATAACTTCGTCATTCATATTAATAAAAAACAGCAAGAAAGTCTGCAGAAGAAAAAGACTTGATAATGTCAGAGATCGGGGATTGGACACCAACTGTGCATGAAGATTACAGACCAAGAATGGGCAGAAGAGGGTAGATACAAAGTTTCTCTTTTCTAGGTTTTAATGATTGACATAGATTAGGTACATGTATAACGTTTGCAGGTACCATCTTGTCAAGTTGAAGGGGGTTGGGGGAAAATATACGGAACGGAAGGAAATCTTCTGTTACTTTTGTCCAAGACCAATCTTATGTCATTCATACACAGCCATAAATTTTTGTAGATTTCAGTGAAATTTGTGGCTATGCATATATGAAACAGAATTGGTCTTGGAAAAAAGGATCAGAAGAATTGGCTCCATACGGAACGGCGCAGACGTCATTCATGACTTGGAAAAGGTTAAGCGTTAAGCGTTAAGACGCATGCAGCAGTAGCCACCTGGCCTCTTCTGTACACCCTTTAGGGTCTCGACTTTCGTTCACTTTTTCGAATGGGCACTCCACTCCAGCGGTCCACCGGCCACCAACCCTTTGTTCCACTGGCTCATATTATCCAAGAAAATCAAAGAACCACCCTGACGTTATACTTTGTAATTTTGTATGACGCCATCACGATTTTAGACAATCACGTCACACCCAATACACCACCCCACCCCACGTTTGCTGCATGATTTAAGTCTGCATCAAAAAGCCAGACAAAGAATAAATTACCCCACGTATGGTTCAAGAATTTGTGTTTTCTAACGCCATCTCTAACCAAGGCACCAAAATACTAAATTTGGTGTTTTGGTGTAATAAATCTACTCTAAAAAAGACACCAAATTTTCACACCAAAATGATACAATGAATAGTAACACACCAAATTTAGTGTGTTAGTATTCATTGCACCAAAAGTACAAAAAGACAACTTTATCCAATTATTTTTTAACATATTCCTTTTATGTTCTTTTTACAAATTGATTTATTTACACAATTTACTAAATAATTAAATTTAAAATATATATTACTTTACACAAAATATATCATTATAAAGATCTCATTGAGACATTTAAAACGAGACTAATATTGAATATAATATTAAATTTATTTTTAGTATTTATTTTTACTTCTTATATATAAGTGTTATAAAATTATTAATAAAATATGTTAAGAGTAAAAAGATAATTTGCAATAAAAAGTACATAAATTTAAACCACATCATTGATTTTAAAAATTAAAACCACATCATTATGATGCACAATATGATCATAGAGGATGAACGTGATACTCAAGCGGTCATACAAGATTGGAACAAAAAGTCAGCCCTTGAAATTAATATCAATAGAGATGATATAGTTATATTTCAAGAATTTCTTGCTAGACATAGGCAAATTAGAGATAAAGAAGCTCATTATGAGTTTCGTAATGCATTGATTGAACATTTGTAGGAACAACATGAAAATTCAAATGATTAGAGGTTAAATGAGAAATTTTAATCAGTTTATATTTGTGCATGTTATTAATTTGTTGTTGCAATAATATTAAATATATTTTGTAAATAATATTAATTTAATATAAAGCATATATTAATTAATTAAGAATAATGATTTTATTTTAATTTTTAATAAATAAATAAAAATTATTGTATAAATATAAATTAATTTAGTTAATAACTAAATTATTTTGGTTGTATAAATATAAATTAATTTAGTTAATAACTAAATTATTGTGTTACATTCTTTGTAAAATTTTGGTGTAAAATTTTGGTGTAGAATGGTTGGAGTAACACCAAATTTGATGTAAAAAGATTCTAAGAATATTCTATTTTACACCAAATTTGGTGCAAAAATTTAGTGTAATGGTTGGAGATGGCCTAAGGATGGTTTTAAGTATTTAAAAGATAGGTCGTAAATTTTATTTAATAACTGGTGGTTCTAAATGCTTTGGTAACAAACTAACATAAAAAGTGTTATGAATTTAAGAATCAAGAGAAAGAGCTAATTTAAAAAGATATGCGACTGGACCATTTTAATAAATTGGTAAGGACCAAAAAAACATGGAGCAAGCTTTATTGAAGCTCGAAATGCAACAAAGGTTTGTCGATATGACTGAAGCTTAAGATAAACATAATCACCCTCTGCAAACTGGACCTCTCTACAATTTTAACCTGATTAGAATTGCATTCGATTGCGAGCTTGTGTAAGATTAAGGCGTAACTCACGAAGGATGGTATCTCGATCTTGTAGATAGTCATCAACTACTTGGACCCAACAAGTTCCTAGAACATAAGCTAATAAATTGGGAGGTGGAACTCCATAAATGGCCTCAAAGGGCAACATTTTGGAGGAATGAGTTGGTGTATTATAACTAAAATCAACCCATGAAATCCATTCAAAATAACGGATAAATTTTCGGTAGCAACTACTAATCCTAGAAACCCACGAACTCACTTTAATGTAATTGGTGTTGGCCACTCAAAGATTGCTTGTATTTTTGCAGTGTCCATTACAACTTCATCTTTAGAAATAATATGGCCCAAAAGTAGTCTACTTGTGAAACACCAAACTTGCACTTTGTTTCTATAGCAACTAATTGATTAGTTATAAGATGGTGAAGACAGTCTGTAGATGTTAAAGGTCATCTTCCCAATTTTCTGAACATATAAGAATGTCATAAAAAAGGACCAAAACAAGCTTTCAAATATAAGGGGGAAAGAGGACATTTATGAGACTTTGAAATGTTGCAGGGGCATTTGTGAGACCATATGATATTATGATAAATTTATAGTGCCCTTCATGTATTTAAAAAGTACTTTTAGGAATATCTTCTCCTTGTATCCGATTTTGATGATAATATACTCTTAGATCCAATTTAAAAATGAATTTGTCCCTATAAAACTCATCGATTACTAGTATTCCATACTTATCTTTGATTGTTATGTCATTCAGAGCCCAATAGTCCGCACAAAATTATCGATGACATAAAATCGCCAATCTCCATTGGGCTTTTGCATCAATATAGCAGGTGATGAGAACGAGTTGTTACTTAGTCTTATCAATCCAGATTGCAAAAGTTCCCTCACTTTATTTCTATTTCATTTTTCTGGAAGTAAAGATATCGATATGGTATAACGCTCACAGCCTTCGAATTTGGTTAAAGGAATTTGGTAATCATAGGTCGTTTTAGAGGAAAACTGTTGGGTTCTTTAAATAGTTGCTGGAATTCAGTTAGGTGTTGAGCTATGTCAGGAGAGTATGAGCTCGATTGGGATTTATTAATAGAGGGTAGAATCTAGAAGAGAAAGTCAGTACCTTGCAGGTAATTAACTTATTTATTTGTTAGAGCTTCAATGTTGGCTGGCCTCAGTCCTTAAAATGTGTGAGAGACTCTCGCAAGTTAGAATTTCATAACTACTCACTTGTAATCCATTTCAATTGGACCTAGAGTCTCTAAATATTGCGCTCCTATAACTACATGACAAGTTGCGACGAGAAGGACATAATAATCTGTTGCGATGGATTTATCTTAAATGATAATTGTGAACGCTTGACATTGTCCAACACAGTCTACTTTTTCCCAATTGGCGATTATAACTCAGAGCTTATTCCTTTAAAGTACTAGTAATTCGCAATTGGTAACTATGGCTTGATCTATGAAGTCGTGGGTACTAACACCGTCTATAAGAACAGTCACGTTCTTATTTTTCACCTTCCCCAATAAACGTATTGTTTAAGGGTGATTAGTCCCAGCTACGACATAGAAGAAAATTTCAGGCACTACTTCTTCACTTTCTGGTTCAAGTTCAACAAGGTATTCTTCCTCGGGGCATGGTTAACTGAATCCTCCATCATAAATAGTTGTGGATGTTTACATTGATAGCCTGGGACAAACTTCTCATCACAATAGTAACATAAGCCCTTTTCCTAAAGCTCTCGCGCCTCCTGATTGGTAATCTATCAAAGTACTTCAATTAGTCTAGCAACATCTATTGCTTCTGCTAAGGTGCAAGGTTGTTTTATTTTTACATCTAAGTGGATGTCGTCACGAAGTCCAACAATAAAAATAACCAATACAAAAGGTTTCTAGTAAGCCATCAACTCTATGAGAAAGCTTTTCAAAAGCCTCTTGAAAAGTTGCTACAGTTGTAGTTTGTCAAAGCTGAGTCAAAGCTTCTGATGGATCCTTATAATATATGGGTCCAAAGCGTAGGCGGATTGCTTTGGTAAATTCATTCCAAGTGAGTGGTCCACGAGATTTCGTCAGCTACCTATGCTATTGTAAAGCGATGCCTTCTAGATGAAACAAAGCTAGCTGCGGTTGTTGATCAAAGGCAACATTCTTAAATTGAAAATATTGTTCTACCTTTAAAACCCAGCCAAATGGGTCCTCATGGTTGAACTTTGGAAAGTGTAGCTTAAGGTAATGGTGGCAGTGGTCATTTAGGTGTTAGATTGCATAATGTTTGGAAAATTTGAAGATTCTTTAGGACAGAATGCGTTGATTTCAGGATAGGTATTGTGTGTGCTTTGTGAGACTTGTAAAGCTTATAGCTCGGTTAACACTCGTTCTAGGATGGCATTAACTTAGTCAAAGTAACCCATGTCGAGCTAAGATTTTGCTAACCTTGTTGTGAAATTCTACATTAGTTTTACTGCGAATATCTATAGCCGTAGTTGACTCTGATACCACTAATACAAGTAGAAATTTAAGAAAGAGAGAGAGGTGTGGAGAGAGCAATAAGATTTCTAGCACAAGTAGAATTTTGAGGGAGATAGTTGAAGAAAACAAGAAGTTATTATTCATTGCCCTTTCATCTAAAACGAGTATAATTTATACTACTAAAACATAATAGCTAAGGCTAAAAAACATGAAAAAAGAATATTTCATTCAAAGTAACAACCTACGTAACTAGTAACTAGTAGCTAATTCTTTCTTATCCAAATTAGCTAAAGACTAGTGCTATTGACCTGTTAAATGGAATACTAAAGGAATAATTTATGAGTAAGTCAACCTAAATTTTCAATAACTTATTTAAAATGTGTAATTAAAAAAAGTTATATACAATTGAAATACTCTATATAATTTACAATGCATTACGAGTTTGAATGATATAAACATACTCGTTCCTAAGTTCTTATACCATGCATGGAACGTAGAAAATGCTAAAACTACGAACAGTCAAAAGAAATTTGACAAGAAAGCTTCGTTCCAAATGTTAGTGAGTTGGGTCGAGAATTTACGGGTATGTGGTCCAGAGTACAAATGCTTAGACTGTTACGTTTGAAGCGTTGGTGCATGCATTCTTGGGGACCTGTTACGTCAGTCAGTCTTCTAAGTCCTAGGATGTGACTTCTCACGATTTAAAAGTAAATAGGAAGATGCTAAGTTCACTGGATTTTACCGGCGACGTAATCAAACTGTCAAACGCACTAAAATCCGAAGGCTGTAGACGACGAGGGTTGGGGTGAGTGGATTAAATTAGTAGTCAATGCGATAAGGACACATGACAGGGGAGAAGTTTATGAGTTTCAAAATTGTACAGCAACAAATGTCTGGGGTGTTAATTTGCATTTAAAATTTATTTATTAATAACGAGAATTTTATATTGATTAATTTTCTTGCGCATGTTTTGATAAATTCCCAAAGTAGTAATTCAATGATTATTTTTTAATAAATCAATAAATTGAAGTTATAGTTTGATTTTTAATTTTTTGATTTGATTTACTTTAATAACTCTTGTTATTAAAAGCTGACTAATTTACTAGTTAATAAGTTATTTTCATAAATTAATTAACTTTATAAATAAAATAATTTTTATTTAATAGTCTTCAAATTTTTTGATAAATAACGATAGTCTTCTTCAATTATATTTTAAAATATTTAATTTTAGTCAATCTTTAATAAATTTTATGACAATTTAATATCAATTAAACCTTAAAAATCTTGTATTATCGGTTTAATTTTTGGATTAAATTTTCAAATATTGATAAATAATATTAAATTCTAAGATCGGGATGTCAAAGATAAGGAATGGTGTCGTAACGTGGCAATGAATGATTCCTTATAAAGTTTTAATCTGGTTTAAATTAAAAGAGAATGAAAGAATTTGAATTATAAATTTTTCACTAGGATATAAAACATTTAAGAAGAATAAATTGTGAATTTCACATAAAAATAAATATTAGAATTTTATATAAAAAAAGAAAATAGGTATAAATTTACATAAAAAATTTATTAATCAATTCAAAATTAACTATTAATTTTAACATATATTTTCTTAACATATATAATTTTTTAATTATATATTATTTAATTTAAATTAATTTATTAATTTCGTTTGACTTGAATTAAAATTGTCATCTTTAACAATAATAATGTGTATATTCAAATAGTCAAAATACAAAAGCAGGTTGGTTCCTACAATCAGTGATTTTTAGACTAGGAGTTAGCGTAATTATTAACTTAAATTCGAAAACAAAATTAATAGTTTTCAAAATATGGTAAATACAAGCTTAACTACGTATCATTGGACATTTTAAGATGTTGCGTTTTAGTGAAACTTTAATTGAGTATTAAGGGCGATGACATTCCAATTAAATATAAATTTAATTAAAATTATCTCCAAATCTAAAGCTAACAACAGTTTCCAAAATGTTCTCATGTGAGGAAGGGTGGGAAATTAGCAGTCACTATTTTTTAAAAAGGACATGAGATCTTCTTTCTTTTTCTTAGGGATGGCAGGGATGGCAATGAGCTGATAATAAGCCACTCCTCCCAACTTTTTAAATAATTTTTTAAAAAAATAAAAATATAGAATAACATAATTTTTTAAAATTGAGTTCAGGATTAAGATACTTGAATATAGGCTTACTCGATGATTAACTCTTTTAAGTAAAATAATATTATTTTGCTTAAAATAATTGAGTATCGAGTTAAGCCTGAGTCTTACCTATAGACCTACCCATTAAAGACAATTAAATTTAAATCTATAGGCCAAAAATTGTCATTCCTACTTTTGCTTTAATGCTAAAAGACAAGGAAAAGTGTCGCTTGACATTTTATATCATTATTCAAACGTCACTTCAATTAATGGACCCTTATAATTTAATATATTATTAATATATTTCTAGCTGTAAAAAATTATTAATTATTTCATATATTTTTAGTTTTATAAAAATTATTTTAAAATTATCAATTTCTGTTATAAATTCTAATTGTGAACTTTATAATGTTATAATATATCCGTAGTGGTGTATTAGTTTCGCAAACTCTTCAAATTACGATAATCGTTTATAACATAATCAAAAACCAGAAGAATTAAAATGCAATAAAATAAATAAAAACCAATATCTATGAACGCAGTTCGGCATACTTTGCCTACGTCTGTGGAGTCCTCATCCAGCATAATACTTTCATTAAAGGACAACGATGGTTTTACATAGGGCTTTAATAAGCCGACTCCACTTAAACCTTAACACTACCACTTGTTCTCACTACTCGTGAAAGTGATTCACACCCAATATCATGATCGATTCGTGTTAACCTCAATAGAAAATTTTTCTCAACAATTTTTTGAAACAAGAACAATAAATAAATCACTCAAGTGATTAAACAAACAATTCAACACTCAAGAAGACACTTGACAAAAAAAACAAGGAATAATTTCCTGCATAATCACGAAACCATGAGCAGTTGAATAATCACGCATGTATCATCACTAGACCTCCAATTCACGCACATTATCTTTCAGCCCACAATAATGCTTTTCAAATACGAAGGTTCAAGCACACAATAATTTATCTCCAGCTATGCCCTAATTTTCTGAACACTAAAAGCCATGTAATCTATCCATTCACCAACGATAAAATGCACCAAGACACAGATCAAGAACGACTCACAAGCCAAGTGATTCACGTGTATATTTAGCAGAAACAAGATCAAGCACAATACACCAAATAAACGCCCAGCAAGACCTTCACCAAGTCAACCACAATTCAAGAGCAGGAGCTGGGTCGTGCATGCATCAACATACCTATGGCTGTCTCCAATTTTCGTGACACTTGGCAACATCACACACACATGCCTTCCTCAAAATAGTAAGAATCTTCATAACAAAAACTACGCACTTTTTGTTCTTTCATTCAACATAGACATTCACCAGAAAGAACCTCACCAGATCACTGACGTAATTGTTGCCAAGAAACAAACACCCAGTTGCGCATGTGGTAAGACAAAAACTAGAAAAATTCACGCCAACATCAACCAAAACAAAATATCACCAGATCACTCACATATCTTCCACACATAACAGAGTCACATAGCAATAAAAAATTCAAGATATGGAAACTTTCACCCCACCTTCACACACTTCATCTTGCATTATCCATATTTCAAAAAGAAACGTAATCCACTCCAATTTTCATTCAAGATGGACTTATATTTATGCAACAACACTTATTCAAGAATCCAATTCAAGTAAGACTTCTTGATTTATATTTTCAATTGTTGTTTGAATATCTAAAAATTAAAAATGCCAAAAATAAAATAATAAGGCATAGTAAATATCCTTACAATCTCCCCCTTTTTGGCATTTTTGTCACAAACAGAAACTTCCCTTAAATCACATAATCAAATATACAAACTTATAGAAGTTACAATTCTCCCCCTCAATCTAAGGTCCACATAGATAAAAATAGCCAACATTCATAAGTAGTTCAAAATAGCTAAGTACAAACCCAAAGTCAAGTCATCTCCCCTTTTGGGACAAAGGATGCCAAAAAGAAAAATCAAGAAGCATTGGAGGATCGAAGAAGCCGCTGCTTCAACTGGCGAAGCGTTTTAAGACCCATTTGAAAAATACCTTCAATCCTTTAGTGAACAAAAGCTGCATGAGGATTGATGGTGGAGGCTCCCGTGGCATCTGAAGGACTAGGTGTAGTGTATAGCAAATTGACAACTTGCGGTTGCTTGAAAATTCTAGCCGATATGTTCATTAATGTGACTGGTTTAAGTGTACTTCTCTCTAACCGAAGAACACCATTTGCATATAAAAATTGAGAAATTAAGCAAGGAAAGTAAAGTAAAGAATGTGACTTGCCTCCAATAGCCAATATAGCTTCAATTATGAGTCGCCCCAAATTGAAGTTTACCCTGGTGCCGATAGCATAGAGCAATGTAGCCTGTGCTAGGTAGACAGAGACAACATGTGTAGTAGGTATCCAATTAGTTAAAACCAACTTATAAAGCATGAAATACTTTTGAATCAACATGGATGAGCGTAGCCTCGAACTAGATGGCTAAACAGATAACTTTTCACCAGTTACTACTATTTGATCATTAGAAACAGTCTAGTTATCATCATAAATCTGATCCCCAATTAGATTGTCAAATCTCATGAAGATATTTAACCTGTCAGCATCAAACTGTATCACCCTACCCTAGACATATACCAATTTATAACTCACAGCAGTATTAGATAATAAGTCACCAGACAGATTGCAATAGAAATCTTTTACCAATTCAATATCATAATGTTCATGAAGTAGTGCAACTTGTAGTAATGTTCTCTCAAATAGTAAAATATCCAGTCGGTACTGATGTAATTCATCTAAGTTAATAGGTGATCCAGTACTAACCCAATGTCAGCGAATGTCTCCCATTTTTGCTCAGCTTCAGGTGAATAAAATTTGAATGAAACTACAGTTTTTACTATCAACCGAGCAGATGGAACTTACCGAGGTGGGCAAACTATTTTCCTAGCTCACTATTTTGTCCTTTTTTGAGGGACCGAAGGAGGAGCAGTTGGTGGAGTAGCAGCAGTAGGAACTTTGTCGAAATTAGATAACGACTCTGCGATCATTGAACGCAACACCCCTATGGTGTCATCACTTTCTGGTAGATAATCCAAAACTAAGGTGGCGTCGAGAATTTTAATAGGAGCAGTTGAGGATGAGCTAGGCCCAGAAACTTTCCTCCCAAGTGTTGGGTTCAGCAGCAAACGATTGGACCGACGTGTGGGAGCAACAGTTAGTTTTTTCACACTGGAGGAGAGGGATTTGTTTTTATTCTTGCCCATTTTGTTAAAGAACAACAGAGACCCATACAAAATCAACAAATGGCGCCACCATTGAGTGAAAGAGAGCAGTACCATAGAGAGAAGTTCGATTTGTAGAGTTGGAACCCACACGGTTGAGAAGAGATGAGTCTTCGATGGAGTCCCAAGAATCTCACACAGATGCTACTTCCACGATGGAGAAGTCATCAATGCAATCACGTGGGTGCTTAGGAGCTTGAAGGTCGACAGAGATGAGAAGGGGATGAGGGGCGCATGCGGTGAAAGGAAAAGGACTTGGGGATTTTTAATCCCTTGATGAAAACACAACGTTTCATTTTTTTTTACTTTTCAAAAAATTTTTAACAAAATAATACATCAATAATGTAAAAGAAAAAGTCATAAAGCCCCTTAAAGAAGTTCAAACCTAACTGCATCAAGAGGTTTCGTAAAGATAGCTACAAGTTGCGTTTCCGTAGATATATATGAGAGGGTGGCTAATTTGTTCTCTACAAGCTCGGGAATAAAATGATACTTCAAATCAATGTGCTTCGTTCGTGAATGCTGAATCGGATTCTTCGAGATATCTATAGCACCCTTGTTATCACATAGGATTTTTATTACATCCTGATCAATTCCATTATCTTCCAACATATATTTCATCTAAAGAAGTTACGAATAACAACTTCCTGCAACAATATATTCTGCTTCTGTAGTTGACAATGAAATTGAATTTTGCTTTTCACTGTACCAGGAAATCAAATTGTTACCAAAACAACCTCCTGAAGTGCTTTTTCTATCATCTAGATTTTCAGACCAATCCGCATCACTATACCCAGCTAGACAAGATGTTGAGTCACATGTATACTAAATTCCAAATTCAGATGTACCATTTATGTACCTGATGATGTTCTTTACTACTGTCAAGTGTGTATCTCTTGGATTGGCTTGGTAGCGAACACATATTCTGACGTTGTAGCATATATCTGGTCTACTTGCTGTTAAATACAATAGGCTCCCAATAATGCTCCGATAAACTCTGACATCAACACTTTTCTCGTTCTTATCTTTACTTAACGTCGTATAAACACTCATAGGTGTTCTCACATATCTAGAATTCTCAAGTTCAAACTTCTTTATTAAGTTCTTTGCATATTTGGTTTTAGATACAAAGATGCCATCTTCTACTTGTTTAATTTGCAAACCTAGAAAGAAGTTCAATTCACCGACCATACTCATCTCAAATTCATACGTCATTAACTCAACAAAGTCATCTACCATATTAGGATGAATGGAGCCAAATACAATATCATCAACATAAATCTGAGCAATCATCAATTTAGATCTAATTTTCTTTATAAGTAGAGTTTTGTCAACACTAACTCGTTCGTATCCTTTCTTAATGAGATATTGTGTGAGTCTTTCATACCAAACTCTTGGCGCTTGTTTAAGATTGAAAAGTGCTTTCTTCAACTTAAACACACGATCTGCATGAACTGAATCAATAAATCCTTTCAGTTGTTCAACATATACCGCTTCCTGTATAAACCCATTCAAAAAGGCACTCTTCACATCCATCTGATAAAACTTGAAGCCCTTCACACATGTTATACCCAACAACAGTCTGATAGACTCAAGTCATGCTACTGGTGCAAATGTTTCGTCGAAGTCTATTCCTTTAATTTGCGAATATCCTTAAACCAATAACCTTGCTTTATTTCTAGTTATGTTGCCCTTTTCTTCTGTTTTATTGCGAAAGACCCATTTTGTTCCCATCACATTCACATCCGATAGTCTTGGCACCAATTCTCGTACACCATTTTGTGCAAATTGAGTCAATTCTTCTTGCATAGTTGTTGTCTAGAACTCATCTTGTAGAGCTTCTTTAACATTTTTAGGCTCGACTGAAGAAGTGTAGCATAAATATCCTGCAAGTTCTCGACAATCAACTTTTTTTCTCTCTTAGTTTTCTTCTTTCTTTGACATCACCAATAACAATTTCTACTAGATGACTTCTTGTGATTCGTGATGGAGGATCTCGGTTTAGATCAATTTCTCTCAAGTTTTGAGTATTTAATGGGACTATTTTCGCATCAATTGTCTTGGAAGATCCATCATTCGAAGTAACTGCCAATTCTTCAGTTTGAGAGGTTACTTCCTTAAGAACAACTAACTGCAAATCTAGGCAATTTTTTGTTGTAGTGTTATTGCTTGTTTGAGCTGGTTCGCAAGACCAGTTTTGTATATTTTCTTCTGCCCCTGTAGCATACAATTGAAATACATCATCTATCACCACATTTACAGATTCTAACACTTTATTGGTTCTTTGATTAAACGCTTGATATGCTTTACTGTGAGTTGAATAACCAACAAAGATCCCTTCATTGCTTTTGCTCTTGAATTTTTTGAGTTATTCCTAATCTCTAAGAATGTAGCATATACTGCCAAACACATGAAAGTAACTCACATTTGGTTTCTTTTCTTTCCAAAGTTCATAAAATGTCTTGTTCAAGATGTTTCTAAGATAAACTCTGTTACATATGTAGCCTGTTGTGTTGACTGGTTTGGCCCAAAATTGCATATACATCTTTCTACCTTTCAACATGGATCTAGTCATTTCTTGAAGGGTTCTATTTTTCCTTTCGACAACTCCATTTTGCTATGGAGTTTTAGGCGCTAGAAGTTCTTGTATGATGCCACATTCATCACAAATCTCATTTAAGCTTGCATTCTTAAATTCCTTTCTATGATTTGACCGAATTCTCAGCACTACCATATTTTTTAGATATAACCTACACATATACGCTTCTAAAGGCCTTGAAAGCATTTGATTTTTCTCTCAAAAATAATGTCCAAGTGTATCTAGAGTAGTCATTAACACACGTTAGAAAATATCTCATCTCACCAACGCTATCGTGTTATGTTGGACCAACCAAATCTATATGAATTAACTCAAGCATACGTGAGGAAGTAACATATCTGACCTTTTTATGTGGCACTCTAATTTGCTTACCCATTTGACATAGACTACACAAGGATTTGTCTTATTTGTTCATTGAGGGTAAACCTTTCATCGCTTCCAATTTCTTCAACTTGCTAATGAGCTTATAGTTGATATGTCCAAGCTTTTGATGTCATAGCTCTATATTATTGTCGTGAGAGGCTAAATTACAGGTATTGGTGACCTGTAGCATATAGAAATTGTTTGTTGATTGTTACTCACAATGCATTCTCCTTGCTCAGTTAGTATTCTGCATTCATCACTTGTAAATTTAACCACTAAACCATCATCACAAAGTTGGCTTATACTTACCAAATTGACTTTTAGTCCATCGACATGGAGTATGTTTTTGAGATGTGGCAGTCCATCCACGTTTAACGATCCTCTGCCAACTACCGAAGCCTTCTTTCCATCTCCAAATGTCATATGTCCATCCATACAACTTTGATAATTGGATAAGTAACTCTTCTCTCCTGTCATATGGCGTGAACATCCACTGTCAAAATAACAACTATTCTGTGAAGTCACCTTTATAGATTTAAGGGCTATGAGAGCTTACAATTGACTCTTTTTAACCTATGTGTGCTTCAAAATTATGGACTGCTGCTGGAGATTGTGTGAGCAATGAATGCTAATTCGGTTTTGGTAGTAACCTGTTACACATTAATCTTATGTGCCTGATAACTCTGAAAAAATGACACGTAGGAATAAATCTCTAGTTTTTCTTTGAAATTTCATCTTGGACAGATCTGGAAGCATTAATTTTCTCATCATTCACCTTAGAACATTCACCTTTGTAGCCAATGCCCTTTATCTTACCGATTTCTAATAATTTTTCTAACTTCTCCGTGCCACAATTTAACATCCTCAATCCCTTTTCGGTATTGACCAATTTCAGTTTTGCTTCATCAAATTCAACTAATGTCAATACCAGTTTCTTCTCTAAGCCATGAACAACGTTCTTCATAGATAAGTTTGCTTCATTCAACTTTTTATTCTTTTTACATGTTTGCACCCATTTTGCATACATTAATTTGTAAACTTTGTAAATGTTCTCCTTTTCATTATCTGAACCATTGTCATCACTGTCATAATCTGAGATTGATCTTTGAGCTAATTTGCCTGCATTTTTCTCAAAATTTTCAGATTTGCTCACTTTTTCATCATCAGTTACTTCTTTCTTAATTATTGTTAAGCAAACAACTGGACTTTTGTTATACAAAGAAACTAACACAACAATGTTCACAATATCTTCTTCATTACCATACCTACTTTCAGATTCATTCTCGCTCCAAGTGCTCGTAAATGATTTCCCTTTCCTCTTCTTCAGGGTTTTAACACATTCTGTTTGCATATGTCCGAAGCCTTGACACTCATGGCATTGAACTCTCCTTGCTTTTTTTTCACCCTTCTGAGTTTTGACTTGCTGTTTGAAGTTGTTGTTGATGAACTTCCGTCGTTTTGCCTGAATTTGAGTCTATCCTTTTTCACTCTTTTCAGCCACTTACTAAAATTTCGTGTTAATAAAACTAAATGCTCATTCTCATCGGAATCATCTTTTATATCATTTATTCCCTTTCTAGTTTCGGCTTGTAGTGTCAATCTTTTGCTCTTTTCATGGTACCCCTCAACAAATTCATTTCTAAATTTGTAAGAATCCCAGTTACCTTATCCAACAACAAGTCATTAATGTTATGAGCCTCCTCGACTGTTACAATTTTCGAAATAAATCTTGGAGGTAGTAATCTTAGCGTCTTTTTTACCGATTTCAGGTTAGAGTATTTCTTTCCAAGTTGATGTGCTTGATTTGCTATATCACGCAATCGCTCATGGAAATCTCCAATTGTCTCACTGTCATCCATCTTCAGTTCTTCAAACCTTACAGCTACCATCTAAAGTTTTGAGACCATCACAGATTTTGATCCCTCATATATAGTCTGCAAAGTATCTCATGCTTCTTTAGTCGATTCACAGGTTGATATCATTGAGAAACGACTTTCATCCACAGCACTAAAAAATGGTATGCGTGGCTTGAGAATTTCCAAGGGCTCTCTCTTTTTCAACTCTTGTCCACTCAGATGGATCTTTTAGTACTATTTCTCCCTTATCATCAGTCATCACTGGATGTGTCCAGCCATGTAGCACTGAATTCCATTCCTTTATTCCCTGTGCTTGAATAAGAACTCTCATACATGCCTTCCATGCAGGATAAGTAGAACCATCCAACAACGATAGCCTGGTAATTGATGCACCTTCTCTTATGGCCATGTTTACGAAATGCGGATCTGCACCAACTTGTTGTACTAAGTTCTGATTAGGTGACCTTGCTCTGATACCAATTGATATAACCATAGTGGTGTATTAGTTTTGCAAACTCTTCGATATACGACAATCGTTTCTAGCACAATTAAAAACTAGAAGAATTAAAACGCAACAAAATAAATAAACACCAATATTTGTTAACGCAGTTCGATACACCTTGCCTACTGAGCCCTCACCCAGCTTAATACTTTCATCAAAGGACAACGATAGTTTTACACAAGGTTCTAATAAATCGACTCCACTTAATCCTTGACAATACCACTTGTCCTCACTACTCATGAAAGTGATTCACACCCAATAACACGACTGACTCGTGTTAACCTCAACAGAGGATTTTTCTCAACAATTTTTTGAAACAAGAATAGTGAATATATCATTCAAGTGATTAAACAAACAACTGAACACTCAAGAAGAAACTTGAAAAAAAAAACAAGGAATAATTTCCTGCACAATCACGAGACCATGAGCAGTTGAATAATCATGCAAATATCATTACTAGACTTCCAGTTAACGCACACTATCCTTCAGCCCACAATAATGCTTTTCAAACTCGAAGGTTCAATCACACAACAATATATCTCCATCTATGCCCCAATTTTCTGAACACTAAAACCCATGTGATCTGTCCATTCACCAATGACATAATGCATCAAGACACAGATCAAGAACGACTCACAAGCCAAGTGAGTTACGTGCATATTTAACAAAAACAAGATCACGCACGATACACCAAATAAATGTCCGACAAAAACTTCACCAAGTTAACCACCATCCAAAAGCAGGCTCTGGGTCACGCATGCATCAACACACCTATGGTTGTCTCCAATTTTCTTCACACTTAGCAACATCACACACACATGCCTTCCTCGAAACAGTAAGAATCTTTAGATCAAAGACCACACACTTTTTGTTCTTTCATTCAACATAAACATTCATCAGAAAGAATCTCACCAGATCACTGACGTAATTGTTGCCAACAAACAAACACCCAATTACCCACGCTGTAAGATAAAAATTAGAAAAATTCACGCCAACATCAACCAAACAACAGACTCTTATTTGTGCAACAACACTTAACCAAGAATCCAATTCAAGTTTGACTTCTTGATTTATATTTTTAATCATTATCTGAATATCCAATACTCAGAAATGTCAAAATTAAAATAATAAGACATGGTAAATGTCCAAACATGTTATTAATTATTATTATGTGTATTACAATAAAAATGATGTTGTTTTAAAGTGTATGGTTAGATCTTTTCAATAAAAATTAATTGTAGAAGCGATGGACATTGTAAAATTAAAATTATAAAAATATTGATAATTTTTAAAAGTCAAACATTATTATAAAGTCAACGTATTCAATGCACATGGCTCCCTATTTTGCAGGAGTCCAAGGAGGGTCATATTGTACACAGACTTTTCTTTATATTTCTACAAAATGCTGCTTGAACCAGTGACTTTATAGTTATAATGTTGGTAAAGTTGCTCATTTGTTACCATAAAGTCACAAGTTCAAGTCACATAAACAATCTCTTTGTAAAAAAAGGGAACATTTTGTTTATTATTACCCTCTTCAGATTCTCGCAAAGTGAGGAACCTTGTGTCTGAGTACTAACTTTCAAATGATATTATAAGAGGGGCTAGACAAATTTAATCTTATAAATTTATTAAAAAATGTGGCTCTCCCACCCAAATAAGCATGGTGGTGTAGTTTAATCAAGGAATTTTATTATATCAATTATCATATACACATGTATATTTAACTAATGACACGGCTTAATAAATTAATATTACCATACAAATTAATAACAAAATATTATGTTTTAAATCTCAGTTCAAATTTTGTTTATTAATAGAAATTACATTTTTATTGGTTTATCTCCCGATAAGTATGCTGATGCAGTCGGGCAATTTATCCTAATCCAATAATTAGTCCTGAGAAGCCTCATTTTGCTATAAAACTTAGTCAGAACTATGCGAAGAAAGGTCAGTTGGGTCAGTTATGGAGGTTTCCAAATTGAGCTTTAGTTTCGGCGATTACATGGATGACGCTAGGTAGAAGATTATGGTAAGTCCACACGCAGAGTCCTCTTCGTAGTCTTAACATGGAATTGGAACTCTCCAGGAGGAACTTACCCAATTTGAGTTTTCCTTTTGGTGATTACATGGATGACGCCAAGTAGATAATTATGATAATACTCAGAAATGCCAAAATTAAAATAATAAGACATAGTAAATATCCAAACATGTTATTATTATTATGTGTATTACAATAAAAATGATGTTGTTTTAAAGTTTATGGTTAGATCTTCTCAATGAAAATTAATTGTAGAAGCAATAGACATTGTAAAATTAAAATTATAAAAATATTGATAATTTTTAAAAGTCAAACATTATTATAAAGTCAACATATTCAATGCACAAGACCCCCTATGCATAAGTATGTTGATGCAGTCGGGCAATGTATCCTAATCCAATAATTATTCCAGAGAAGTCTCATTTTGCTATAAAACTTAGTCAGAACTATGGAAAGAAAGGTCAGGTGGCTCATTAATTATGGAAGTTTCCAAATTGAGCTTTAGTTGTGGTGATTACATTGATGACGCTAGGTAGAAGATTATGGTAAGTCGAAGTCCACACGCAGAGCCCTCTTCGTAGACTTAACATGGAATTGGAACTCTCCATCAGGAGACGTATGATAAGTCCACACGTAGCGCACTTTTAATAGACTTAACAATTTTAATTTATTTCGACCTAATTTAAATTCTTTAAAATTTTTAAATAAAATTATTTGTAATTATAAAATTAAAATAAATTTGAATAGCCTATTTAAAAGTACCATTTCAACTCGTTGTTATGTTTACTCTTCGGATTTTTTTAATGTAAAATTGAGATACATGTTTAATATTTAATTTATTTATACATAGTGTTATTTATATCTTGCATATGATGGTTACTTTTCAATCGATCAATGGGAATTCGATCACCTCTGTTCAAAGTTCTCAGCAAGCAAAATTTGGCAGTTTCTTTTTTGTTCTTGTTTGCATAAAAATTTTCAACTTGTCCCTTTCTTACAACTCGTAAATGATGACAAAAGTATATATTTTACGTTCTAAATTTGTCATGGATCATGCTCGGATGTGACATTATGAACACTTGTCCATGGACGTCCTACCACGTAGATTTAAAAGATATGACGTATTTTTTCAGTCAAATTTTATAATTGACAAAATTCAAAACAGGTATACCACTCGCACCTGAAAATATATTTGTTTTTAGGAAAATTGAGACATTAATTGTTGTTAAGAAGAAAATGATAAAAATAGAGTTAGTTAAGACATTAACTCGAACCTAATTGGGAAATAGGTTAGACGTATGCCCTCATCTTGATTGAAATTCTCACCAGAAGAGTGTGTTATTGTATTGTAGGCGATGTTCTTGAGTGCAAGAATAAGACGTTCAAACATGGAAAACACGACCTAATGTAATAGTACACTGAACTCTGTAAAAGTTTTCAATGTTTCTGTCTTGATCGAACCAATAATTAGTTTGAATGTATTAAAGAGATTTAGAAATATCAATAAATACAAGTTAGTTAGATTTAATTCCCGGAGAGAAAAAAGTTAGGAAATATGCGAACACAATACTCATTTCGGCGTCGAGGAGTTACTATAATGGAGCAATTTGAGTGTTGACTGAAAGAAGAAAGAACTAGTAATTAATTGGTGTTTTGAATTATGAGTTCTCCCATAATTACTTAACTGAATATGGTTAATTAACTTTGAGTTTATGGTCGGTAGAAAATGTAGAGATTTACCTGTATAGAGTCAATTGGTTAAATTCAGGTTGAGGGGAAATTGAGTAAGCGTAAGCGAAAGATAGTGTGAAGTTCGACCTAGATAGTTCAATCTTTTAGTATTTTAAATAAAAATTTTACAATAATATTATTTTACATAATTTAAGTTGTATTTTAAGAGATTCGAATTAAATCGAATTGAATTCATTACAGCTTCAACTTGTTACTATATTTAATTATTAAATAATTAAACAATTTATTTTTAAAATTTAACTTAAAAAAATATGTAATTTTTTTTTTCTGAAAAGAAAATATTGAATTAGTAAGGAATGTAGTTACAAAATATCAGACGTCCAAGGATATATATAACCTTTAGAATTCAACACATCAGAGAATGACTACCAAATAAGAGATAAAATAACTGATAACTTTATTGGTTGGTCTGATTAATAAGGGCTAATGGCCAGGTGGTGCATAGTTATGCAGGCATAAGAGTTCCCCGATTCCTCTAGTTATTTCAGCGATAATTGTTCCCACCGTTTTGCTAGTGGTCGTAAATCTTCTCGCATTTTCTTTCTTTCCAGATGGACTGGACTGCCAGACCCATTGCTATGATAAATGTCTCTCTTTTGGTTTTTGGCATAGACGATTGTGTTGCTACCCCCTGGATGGTAGAAATTAGTGAGTTTTCAGAACTATTCCAGCTACAAGAGGATTTAACATGTTCCCAAATCAAGGTAGTAGTCAAACATAAGAAGAAGAGATGGTCCCTTGATTCGTCATGTGTTAAACAGAGCGGACAAGATCTATTAAGATCAATGTAAGATAACCGATCCGCAGTGTTAAGCTTATTTTTCATGCTCAACCAAAGGAGGAAGGATAAGCAATCAGTATAGATCCGATGGCGCCATTCTTACTTCCTTAAAGGAAGGTGTATTTGAGAAATTAATGTGAATTCTTCTCGTTCTTATTTTTTGAACCAGTTGATTCTCTTAAAGAATTTAGTACAGTATGATGTCTCCTATGTAATTGAGAATGGGGAAAAAATCTCATTTTGGTTTGACAATTGGTTGGGGCATGGTTCTTTGTTTCAACTTCAAAATACTAATCCTAACGTCCTACCTTTTCCTACCTCTACTAAACTGAGCTCTTTCATCACGGGGGACTCCTGGATTTTCCTTGATTGCCTCAAATACCTATAGCCTCATTATTCCACTTCAAATAGCCCTGATCTTTATTTTTGGAAGAATCAGCCTTTGAATCAGCTGAAGAGCAAACGCATTACTGAACTGCTACGGGTGAAGAAGTCTTGGGTCTCTTGGAAAAGTATCGTCTGGCATAGAAACAAACCTCCCCAAAAAATATGTAAGTTGATAATAGATTGATCCTAATACCAATCGGGGACCACGAAGGGCACATAGGGAAAGTACAACAACCAACTAGCTAAAACAACACCTTTGAGCAGATCATCGACTAACCAATGTCAGATTGTAAGGTACTGTAGTGTCTGGTAGACTATTGTGGAACAACAAGGAACCTTGTGACTATCAGTAAGTTCCAGGTATAATGGCTGCAAAGCCCTTCTCTCCACGGGCACACAACTCTCAGCTTTCCTCTTAGGAACCTTACACTCTCACAACACCTTTTCCTCTTTGAAATAATAGTCTCAACAGTACCTACACTTTTTTCCCATTAAACTCTAATCTCACAACGAAATTGTTTTATGCAGTCATAGATTGTCTTAGACTTTCTGATACACAAGATCCTCATAAGAGGCGAGTGTAGATTATACTTGTCTTTGTATAATGATAGATAGTAATATTACTTAAGCTTTCAGGAGAGGGAGAACTTAGAGAGAATGGAAAACACACAAACTAACATTCATTGAAAATAAAACTTCTTCAATCTCATCGTCTGGCATACCGCTCATCATCATCATCACTATCTGACTCACGGTTAAGACAGACTTCATAGCCAAGTTTGCACATAAATGGGTCAACATCCCATACAAAGTTTCCACGATGATGGCTTACATAGACTAGATCTCCATTATATTTAAAATAATAGATAGGAGAGCCAGATTTACCTTTCATATAAGAAAACACAGGTTGAATTAGCAATATAGCACCAGATATAGAAGGTCTAGATGGATCTTTGTTGGGCTTTGCATAGATGGACTTCACCGTTCCATCTTTTAGTGTCTTCAAAATCGGATGAGTTATTGTATGTAAAAAGTGTCGATGAGGCGCATAGAACACCTTTTGGTAATTGGTGATCCATTTAGTAGGTATCAATTTTTCAAGCTCCACAGCTGGTAATTGCTTCGGGATCTAGATAATAGTAGTTTGATCATTAGAATGATCAGTAACCATATAAAGAGCATCCGAAATAGAAATTGAAAAGTTAAGGTCCAAAGCAGATTCTACAAATGATAAATCATTTGGTGATGTAAGGTAGCCATGATGGCTGTAGGATCTTGATATGCTCCAGTGATCTGAATCTAAACTTGTAGCTGTTCAGACAAAGTGAGATCATCCAACTTAATGTTAAAATCAGGTGCTATTGTGAAAATGATACTTCCATTGTTGAGAGTAGTTAGCAAAGTACCAATCAAAGCATTTTGGTATGTTGTGTAGGTAGTGTCTAGAAGAGATATCCTGGCTGTAGTAGGTATTCCCTTTCTTCCATGAAGTGTGAGAACAAGACGGATAACTCTTACATGAAAATGTGCATGGTTGTGTTCTCTCTAAAGAGAGATAAGCTCATTTGATATCTCAAGCTTTACGTATTGTTCTACTATAGTAGATCTAAGACCACACTGTTTCAATTTAGAACTCTGGATTATTTCTTTGACTTTTGGAGATGTATACAAAATAGTATGTATACTTCTTGTCTAAAAACGATCACGAGAATAGATACTGTAAGTACTCGACAAAGGTAAACAAGACTCACAAACATGATTTTTTTACAAGAAAATGGGTAATTTCAACGAGATTTTCAATATGATTAGATAATACATGAGGTAAACTAGATATTGAAGACAAATGAACATGGTCATTTGGTAGTGTTTCCATTACTATTAGGCTCTCTCCTTACTCTTATTAAGAGACAACGTTATTGCCGGCCAAGACACCAAACTTGGCTCTGATATCAACCGGGGGATCCCGAAGGGCACACAGGAAAAGTACGACAACCAACTAGCTCAAACAACACCTTTGAGCAGACTATCGATTAACCAATGTCAGATTGTAGGCTATTGTAGTGTCTGGTAGACTATTGTGGAATAATATGAGAACCTTGTGACTATCGATAAGTTTCAAATATGATGGCCGAGACATAAAGCCCTTCTCTCCACGAGCACACAACTGTTAGCTTTCCTCTTAGGAACTTTGCACTTTCACACCACCTCTTCCCCTTTTAAACAATAGTCCCAATAGTACCTACACTCTTTCCCTGTTAAACTCTAATCTCACAACAGAATTGTTTTATGTAGTCATAGACTGTCTTAGACTTTCTAATACACAAAATCCTCAAAAGAGGTGAGTGTAGAGCATACTTGTCTCTATATAATGACAGATAATAACATTACTCAAGGCATACCACTGATCATCATCATCACTATCTGACTCAGGGTTGAGACATACTTCACAGCGAGGTTCGCACATAGATGAGTCAACATCCCATACAAAATGTCCACGATGATGGCTTACATAGACTGGATCTCAATTAGATTTAAAATAAAAGATAGGAGAGCCAGATTTACCTTCCATATGAGAAAATACGAGCTGAATCAGTGATATAGCACAAGATATAGAAGGTTCAGATGGATCTTCGTTGGGCTTTGCAGAGATGGACTTCATCGTTCTATCTTTTAATGTCTTTAGAATAGGAGGAGTTATTGTATGTAAAAAGTGTCGATGAGGCACATGGAACACCTTTTGGTAATTGGTGATCCATTTAGTAGGCATCAACTTTTTAAGCTCCACAGCTGGTAATTGCTTCGGGATCTGGATGATAGTAGTCTGATCATTAGAATGATCAGCATCCATATAAAGAGCATCTAAAGTAGAATTTGGAAAGTGGAGGTTCAAAGCATGATTCTGCAGACGATAGATCATCTGACGATGTAAGGTAGCCATGATAGTTGTAGGATTTTGATATGCTGTAGTGATTTGAATCTCAACTTGCAGCCGTTCAGACAAAGTAGGATTATCCAACCTGATGTTGAAATCAGGTACTATTGTCAGAATGACACTTTCATTGTTGAGAATAGTCAGCAAAGTGCCAATCAAGGTATTTTGGTATGTTGTGTAGGCAGTGTCTAGAAGAGATATCCTGGCTGTAGCAGGTATGCCCTTTCTTCCGTAAAGTGTGAGAACAAGGTGTATAGCTTGTGTATAGCTCTTTCATGTAGATGTGTACGATTGTGTTCTATCCAAAGAGAGATCAGCTCTTTTGGGATCTCAAGCTTTACGTACTGTTCTGCTGTAGTAAATCTAATGCCACAATGTTCCAATCTGGAGCTCTGGATTATTTCTTTGACTTTTGATCTAGATGTAGAAAATATAGTACGTATACTTCTTGTCTAAGAACGATCACGAGAATAAATACTAAAGGACTCAACAAATGTAAAAAAGACTCATAAACACGATTTTCTACAGGAATATGGATAATTTCAACGAGATTTTTAATACAATTAGATAATACACACTTGACACTAGAAGGTAAACTAGATACCGACAAAGTTGAAGACAAATAAATAGGGTCATTTGGTACTATTTCCATTACTATTAGGCTCTCTCCCTACTTACTCTTATCAAGAGACAATGTTACCGTCGGCTAAGACACGAAAGAGTGAGTAGGAAGATAGCCTAATAGTTGTGGAAACACTACCAAATGACCCTGTTCATTTGTCTTTAACTTTATCTATGTCTAGTCTACTTTCTAATGTTAAGCGTGTTTTATCTAATTGTATTGAAAATCTCGTTGAAATTACCCATGTTCTTATAGAAAATCGTGCCTGTGATTCTTCTTTACCTTCGTTGAGTCCTTATAGTATTTATTTTCATGACCGTTCTTGGACGAGAAGTATACTTACTATTTTGTCTACATCTAGACAAAAAGTCAAAGAAATAATCCAGAGTTTCAAATTAGAACAGTATGGCCTTAGATCTACTACAACAGAACAGTACGTAAAGCTTTAGATCCCAAAAGAGTTGATCTGGAGAGGACTCAACCATACACATCTACATGTAGGAGCTATACATCTTGTTCTCTCACTTCATGGAAGAAAGGGAATACCTGCTACAGTGAGGATATCTCTTCTAGACACTACCTACACAATGTACTAAAATGCCTTGATTGATACTTTGCTGATTATTCTCAATAATGGAAGTGTCATTATGATAATAACACCTGATTTCAACATCAGGTTGGATGATCCCACTTTGTTTGAATGACTGCAAGTTCAAATTCAGATCATTAGAGCACATCAAGATCATACAACCATCTTGGCTACCCTATATCACCAGATAATCTATCGTTTGTAGAATTATGCTTTGGACCTCAACTCTTCAAATTCTAATTCGGATGCTCTATATGGTTACTGATCGTTCTAATGATCAGACTACTGTCATCCAGATCCCGAGGCAATTACCAGCTATGGAGCTTGAAAAGTTGATGCCTACTAAATAGATCGCCAATTACTAAAAGGTGTTCGATACGTCTTATTGACACTTTTTTTATACAACATTTCCTCCAATTCTAAAAATATAAAAAGATGGAATGGTGAAGTCCATTTATGCAAAGCCTAATAAATATCCATCTAGACCTTCTACATCCGGTGCTATATTTTTGATTCAACCCGTATTTTCTCATACAGAAGGTAAATCTAGCCCTCCTATCCATTATTTTAAATCTAATGGAGATCCAGTCTACGTAAGCCATTATCGTGGACACTTTGTATGAGATGTTGACCTATCTATGTGCGAACCTGACTGTGAAGTCTATCTCAACCCTAAGTCAGATGGTGATGATGATGATGAGTGACATGCCAGACGACGAAGGAGGAAGAAAAAGTCTAAAACTCGTTGTATGCCTTCTTAATAGTATCATCCACATAAGGATGATTCAAATCCAGATGATTCCAGCAAATCTAGTGGTTTACCTACAGAAAGATTCAGACCTAGATCTTTTCGTGAGATGCTGAAATCTTCTATTTGTCAACCTAAGTCAGCAATTCTTGTCATTACTCCTACTCCTATACCTTGTATGATGGTTAAGCCATACGATGAGGAGTTTCGTTCTTTACACAGGAGTACAGATGAATAACTAAGGTTATCTCTAGCCCTTATATTTGAGCCACAGGAATCACTTCACAAGGAACACTTGTCTCAAATCTTTCTAATAAAGTTCTTAACTGGCAGACATCAAATGCAGTAGCATAGAAAAAATTCCTTAAAATAATTGATTCCAAGTTAGATGGAATCACTTGACTGACTCATACTACTCAATAAAAAGTTGACGCCGTCTCTAAGCAGATCCAACAACTGTACCACTCATACAAAGCTTAGATCCAGTAACTTGACGTTGATCTTCGACATTACATTGCTACACAATATTTTGGACCTGACTTCGACATCAAAACTAGAGAACTCAGGAAGATACAAGAAATCGTGCAACGCATGGAAGCTGATATGCAATCTGCACAGTCTAAGACTGTATATGGCTCATCCTCTTCAGTATTTCCAACTATACAGCCAATATACACTCCTTTGTATCTGACGTATCCAGAAGAAGTTGACTATTCAAAGATATTCAAGTTCAACTATCCTTTGATCAGATAATATATCCATCCTCAGGCATCTCAAGCAAAACCTAAAAGATCAAAGCCCAAGCCAAAGCCTGAACAAGTTCCTCAACCATATCTTTATATACTAAACCTGAACCAGTTAACAAGTGGAGTAAACCATTACAGATTCATACACCTTCCACTTCTCCATCGAAGTCTCAACCTTCCATCTCCACTGGGAAGGGCAAAGTGCCTCTGAAAGAGTTCATATTAACTTTTACACCTACACCTGTTGCAGAAGATTCCTCTACTCAATCAGATAATTCAAAAGTTTGTTTTGAAGCCTCTGTTTCAACATCTGAAGTCTCTACAACAATTTCTGAGTCCTGATGACCTGAAGCTGAACCAGAGATAAGTGAAGTAAAATTCACAGGTACTGAACCTTTAAGACCTGCACTAGCACCACAAGCATTACCAACTCAACCAGTTGCACCGACCAAGCCTATTTCAGGACCTTAGTTTACTTTTGACGATCTTTCCCCAAAGAATGGAGAGATCGCTTGCATGTATTTAGTACATGGATAGATCTACAAATGACTCGACTGAATAATCCTTTACAGGATATTTTGTCTGAGTTTACTTCTCATTTCATTGGTACTTTGCTATAATGGTGACAAAGTATTGACGACTATCGAAGACTTCAGTATATCCAAGTCACTACAGTCGAAGCTCTTCTTGGAATCATTCATAAGGAATTCATTGGTGACTTTCAGCTTATAGACAAGCAGATCCATCAAGAGTATTTTACAATGAAATGTTGTTCACTTGATAAGAGAGATTTACAGAAGCATTTTCAATGTATGACAGAAAAGTATTATCTTTTGATTAAATGGAATGATGTTAATCTTCGTTATACTTTTTTCTCATCCCTTCCATATCAACTACAACCAGAGCTACAACGGACCATTGTTTCTTTACAAAGAGATATGAGTCATATATCTCTTGGAGAAAACTGGCAACTTGCTTTAGCCTCTCTTAATAAGTTGTGTGATCAATATGCCTTATTCAAGAACATCGTTAAGGTGGTTCACTTCTCAAACAGGCTTGTAGGAAACCTTATCTTCAGATTAAGTGCAAAGATCAGGAGAAGAATTATAATTGTAGCAACAAGAAGAAATCTCATCACAGTTATGTCTATCATCAAAGAAAGTTTCGCAAACAAATGGAAGGATACAAGCCCTTAAGGAAAACTTACGTGTGAAAAGATGGAAAAAAACTAAAGTTTATTCAATTCTTCAAGAAGAAATCCAATTATTCTCAGAAAGTTGATCGATGTTTTTTCCGTGAACAATTAGGACATTTTGCATGTAAAGCAAAAAAGATGTCAATTTATTGAAGCAAATGCAATTAATTTTGCCTATTCATTCTTCTAATAACTTTGAAGATCTTACTGAGAAACAATCCATTGAAGATGAAGACACTAAGTTTGTTATTTCTGTTACGATCTTTAAAGATGAATCCTCTGATTCCTCTATTTCTTTAGGAGACGATTCTCTATACATGCTACAGCAGACCTGCATGAAATTGGATCGTACTCCAATTCAACGACCATATGTCCAGATCCAACTCTTTAGTTAAGACAAATATGATCGCCCCCATCAAAGCTATTGAATTTATAGATACTGGATCCAACAGTACGATTATGAAGCCCAACATTTTACCCTTTAAAGCATAAACCTCACATGATGAGTATTTTACTGCTGCAGATGATAATTCATTCAAGATCGAGCTTATTACAAAGAGAAAGATCGGGATACGATTCTTTCCACAGTATACAGTTTGGACTAAAGTGCTTAAAAGTAATCTCCTTGGCCCAGCTTTCTCATTGGTATGGATGTATACAGCAAAGTCTTACTTTTATAGACCCTACCTACAGGCTTCAGGTATCAATAAATTTTCAGTCCTTACATTGAAATAAAAAATGTGTTTGAACTTTCTCAAGTACCTACACCATATACGTCACTAAGAGAAAAACTATTAGACTACTATCCTGAATCACATGCATAGTTTACTCATCCATATCCTCTTTGAAAAAATGCTGAATTTTTCATAAGTCTAACTTTAAAAAAGAATGAAAATATCAATCATACGAAAGCTACGCATCTAGGGGTGAACCTTGATGACCTCAAACTCGCACAAGCCGAGTGTGATATTTTTCTGAAGTAAGGACTCATTGAGCCTATAAAGTCAGATTGGGCTTGACAGATATTCTATGTGAACAAACGTTCAGAGCAAAAGCGCGGTAAAAAGAGATTGGTAATTAATTACAAGCCTCCGAATGCATTCTTGTAAGATGACAAGTTTTTTCTTCTTCATATTAATACACAGGTACTATTTTACAAAAAAGCTGTTATTTTTTCTATGTTTGATATTAGGGTAAAGAGAAACAATTATAATCATATTAACTCGATAATTTACCGAATAAAGTTCGTAAACTTGAAAGTTACAGGTTGTAAAATAAAATTCCTGCTCCTAGTCAAAGCTCAGACTCAAAATATTATAACAAGAAGTAAAGCGACGTTGTCTGGTGGATTAACGAATTGCGGGGGACATACGCGGCCTACATACTTGTATACTCTCCACCATAATGGCTTAATCACCGCACATGTGGCAGTGTTACTAAGCTAGACATACCCTACTCTTTTCGGAAGCGCGTGTAATGCAACGACCGAGCCACATACAGCCTTTTAACTAAAGTAACCCGGGTTTATTCCCAATCATTGGGAGCGTGCTCAATACGGACAACTGTAAAGCTGAAGGCGTAACACTTTAAATAACTAAATATGCAATCAGGGCTCCACGCGTCCTTGAAGAATTAGACCATACGATGATTATGTCTGGACGGTGGTGATCTTTCTAAGAAGTTATGCAGTTCAACGTCGTTCGACTTTCCTCTCTATAAATACGAGTTCCGCACTTCATGCAGTTACTTAAATGAGCGTAACACTGAGAACGGAAGACAGGATACCCACCATTGCAAGAAAGAATCACTGTTTTTTCTCTTTGCCAAAAGTTTGTGTTGGGTAAACTCATAATTCTACCTCCTGTTCCATGGAATCTATTGATAATATTGGTGATGAGTATCAGAACTACTGGGAGACCAAAATGTTCCTACAAAATGAAGAACTTGATAGGTAGCTAGCTGACCTAGTTGAGAGTTCTATTTTCTTTTTCTTTTTTTCGGTTTTACATGGTTTTTGAGAGATAAGTTTTGATTTTTATAGTTAATTTTCTCATGTGGGGTTGTGTGGTTTGGAGCAGTTGGGCAATGGATGAGGCATTTTCAGGGTACTATGACTCAAGTTCGCCGGACGGAGCAGCTTCATCGGCGGCCTCTAAGAATATTGTCTCTGAAAGGAACAGAAGGAAGAAGCTTAATGAAAGGTTGTTCGCACTCAGATCTGTGGTCCCTAATATTAGCAAGGTGAGGAAAGTTTTGGATTTTGCATTCACTTTGTCTGGCTCTGACTGCAATGAACAGTTAGTCTTGTTTCTGCCTTTTGTTGTCAAATTGAAACCTTTGCGTGTGTAGTTCTGTTGATGTTTGACAAAATTCCTTGTAGATGGACAAGGCTTCCATAATCAAGGACGCCATTGATTACATACAAGAGTTGCATGAACAAGAGAGGCGGATCCAAGCCGAGATTATGGAGCTTGAATCAAGGAAACTGAATAACCCAGGTTACGATTTCGAGCAACAGTTGCCAATTCTCTTGAGATCCAAGAAAAAGAAGCTTGAACGGTGGAGCTATGATTATGGGGGATTAAGAAAGTCTCCTATTGAAGTTCTTGAAGTAATTTCCCATTCCCCTGTTGTTTCTAAAAACATTAATGTCTCTTCAATTCGACTAGTTCACAAACTTGGTTGTTAAACTGTTGCATATACTCGCAGCTGAGAGTGGCTTCCATGGGTGAGAGAACTATTCTGGTGAGCTTGACATGCAGTCATAAAACAGACACAATGGTTAAACTATGCGAGGTGTTCGAATCTTTGAGACTTAAAATCATTACAGCAAATATCACCACTGTCTCTGGGAGGCTTTTGAAGACAGTGTTTATTGAGGTAATTATTCCCATTATCTTCTTTCTCTACACCTTCCATATTCTGATCTCTTTCCCTCTCCAAATTAAGCTAATTGCGCACATTAAGGTAACTGTCAGACATGTCTTTAATCCATTACTAAGTGAGCTCTGCTACTTCTAAAATTAAATTCAAGTCGGGTTATAAAGTTGGAGTTGTTGTTTCTCATGAATTCCGTAAATCAAGCCTGAAGAAAAACATAATTTGATTGATTCGAGTAGTAGATAAGTTTGAAGTGCACGAGGGGAAAAGAAGATAGCATTTTACACTTACAGAAAACTCTCTTTTACCATATTTGATGGTTACGTTTTAAGTACAGAAAACTCACTTTTCCCATATCTGTGGGTTCCGTTTTAGGTAGGGTGATTAATGAATATTAGGAAGCGAAAGTGTCAAACATCGGTCAATCTACTGTAGAAACTATTGAGGAGAGGGTTAAGTATAGAGTTGGACACTGATAGATTACTTTTAAAAAAGATGAATGATCAGAATGCCATAGTGCTCAAGTAAAGGAATCAATCAAGTTTCCACTTTCCACTTTATGTTTGCTGATTTGGGACCACTAGCACTATTCTTGTGATATGCATACCCACCCATCCAAATTAAGGTTCCGAGGTCGCTATGTCAGTGCCACTTGCGGTTTAGTGATAATGGTTCGTACCCTTCAAGACAACATAGGTTCAAGATACATTTTCACACGTTTGAGTTTTGACACTGGAGAAAGACTTTCAAGGATATTTCCAGCGCTGTATTGCGTGTTCCAAGTGTCAAAATTCAGAGAGCTTGGTGTGGATGGCTAGGTTTGTGGATGGCAGAAAACGTGCCTAAAATGTTGTTTTGCGGATTTCTGATTGATTTTTATCAGATTTTCACGCGCTTTAATTGCTTTTGGAGCTTATGAATCCTGTGCCTAAATAGCCCTTATCGTCATCATCCACCATAATAGGCGCTGTCACATTCAAAACCATCATCTTTTGGCCAACTTAAGTCTCCACATCTTCTTTTTATCATAACCAGTAACTGGAGTGACACGTACAATCGTCGTAGGATGATTTTGGCAGTAGTGTGAATGAACTTGCCACAAGGAAACAAATCTGAAAAATACCCAAATCAGAACGAAGCCTTGGTATAATGGTGGAGATGACATAATCAAGATCAATTACAAGACCAACTATTAATGATCTTTTAACTATTAACAGTTATTCATGTCTACAATTATTGGTCACAGGGTCTTTTCTTTTGATTATGTTTAAAATCCTATACTAAAGTAATTTAGGTAAGAAATCTTTATCAACTAGGATTACAGGATCTTGAGATTTTCCAAAACGAAAGATGAGATGCATTTACTTAATTAAACAAGAATAGTTGTTTAAGCTTCTGGTCGCCAAATCTGCACGTATGGGTGGATTAGTTGGGCTACAGTGCAAATCGTTCTGAGTACAATAATTGGTGACTATGGTCCACGAAATTGATGTCAGTTGTCCGCATATGAAACTGTGTGATGTTTATGGTGGGATATGGACAATTTCACGTATAAAAATAGTAATGTTTTGGTTGGCTTTTATGGATTGGTTTTTTATGTGTGCAATGGATGGCTTGAATCTTTGAGCAATTATGCAACTAATTAAAAATTCGAGTAAATTTAGATGAATAGATAACACAAAATTCAACAAGAATGTTTATTGGCTGTTGTGATCCTAAGTAAGCTTTGTTTACCGTTGATTTTGTGTTTTTGCAGGCAGATGAAGAAGAAAAAGACCATGTCAAGATGCAAATTGAAACAGCCATAGCTGCTGTTAGTGATCCTCAAAGTCCAATGAGCATGTAACTATAGACAACATCGAAGACACATGAGTTTTATGTGGTCTTTTGGGTGTGGTTATCATATTCTGAATTCTCACTGGCTTTGTGTGTTCTTCTCATTGTTTCGTCTTGGTTTAGGGTCTGCAATTTTTTTTCTTTTCCATTTTTTAACTCTACACACACTTAGGTTTACTGCCCTTTCTCCAAGAAAATCTGAGCGATTAATGTAAAACCATTTCAGAAAATATCAAACACCTTTAGTTCCTTTCAGGTTAACCAGTGCAGCCTTTAGTCCAAATTCAAATATTAGTCATTTAGTCCAAATTCAAATATTATCAAACCTTATGTCTTGACCAAAATACTTGGAAGATAGATTTGAAATTTACTCAAAACTGTAAGTAAACTACATAACATGTACTTGCAAGGAAGGCAAATGTCTCATTCACAGTATTGTTGTACATCAATTACAAGCATGAAGGTTCAACAATCTTACCAAGTAAAGCATATTCTTTGATACACCAACAATAATGCTAAAATGCCAGAACTTAAGTGGGCGCACCAAACACTTTTAGACTGTTCGCTTTATAGTTTCAGCACATGAAGCTGTACAGAGTTTATAGACCAAAACACGCTAAGTTTCTTTAGCTGCATTGGAGAACTTTCTGCGGATCAAGTTGTCCACTGCAGTAACTTGAAGGAACTGCAGAGAGTTCCAGTCGTCCCCTCCACTCCTCTCCAGGCTTGAGCGTCACGGGTTTTTCAATTGCAGCAGCCTCCACACATAACATATGTTTGTATTCGTCGTCACCAAAATCAGCCATAGTCTTAGCCTTCTTGTCCCATGGATTCCACACAACTGCATACAATGCTTTCGGTAAAACACGAGGAAACTATTCACTGATAACAAGCATCTCAAATAACACAAGCACCAATGGCTAGAAGCCGTTGTGCTTTTAAACTAGATCAATCTAATGATAAATTCAGGGCTCAAGTTTGGAGCGACGGTGATTCTTGAGATGCCTTCTCCGTGCCTCTTGTCAAAAATGCATTATACTAATTGCATCTAACCGTAAAGAGGAATTGGTTGATTCATTAGCTGAAAAGGAACCAGTTCATGCGTAAATGTGTTACAGTAACAATATTCTTTCTGAAAGGGTACAGTAACAATATTTGTATCACAGAAGCACCATATTCCGACTTATATGAACCTAACCATGGATTATGAAACAAGACTAATGTCAAGTTCTAAAGTTGAGTAGATAGAGCCGAGCTCACCTGCATCTGGAAGTCCATCTTTACGTAAGACAAACGTTCTCTTCTTTTCATGATCCAGGATCGCAATTTTTGTAGGAGTGCTGAGGTATATCTTGTCAATCTGTATAATCAGAAAGGCACAAGATGTTTACATCCCTGCCTCACACGAAGGTAAGAAAAAAGAAGAACAATCAGTTTCCTCAACTCACTTCTGCTTCAAATGTTATTGCATCCCCTTGTTCAGTAAAACGCTCTTTGTTCTGTAAATTGTCAAGATAATCCAGTGTCTCTAAACCTTCCACTCTAACTTCACTGAAAACAACAAAACAATTCATCAGGGGTCAAACCAGAGCTCCATAATTGGACATCAAACCAAAAAGCCAAAAGGAAAAAGATGGTTTTCCCTCGAAGTTCTAGGATCATGAACAAGGTATGCAGTAATGCTAGGAAAGGATTTCAAGCATACTAACATTAATTGAAAGTTTATAAATTACTTTTGACTTTAATGCTTTTAAGCATACTAACATTAATTGAAAGTTTATAAATTACTTTTGACTTTAATGCTTTTCCCTATTAAGGCCATCCATTTAGTTTCTTTATTCAAGCTCTTTCATTTTCTGTTTCAATACTTATTCCCAGAAACTGATGATAGCTATTAGTTGCTATGAATATTGAGAAAAAGCTTTTGAGACTAAATACTTTGCTTCTCCCTAATTTCTGCCTCTGGCTCTGTCAATCTTCTCTTCGTCACCCTCCTTTTCTACTGTTTTCTGCCCCTGTTGTGTTCTTGACTACATGTAATGTCATCTTTTGACCACTAGAACTTGTCTTTCAGAACTATTATCGCGTTCTTCTTTTGTCAAGGAAAAATGATTAGGAGTTTTCTCGAAGATATACCTCTAGGGGATCATAGTTATTTGAGAGATTCATGAACACTTCTATTCCTGTAATACCTCGTGTTAAGGATCCTTCTCTTTCCTCATCATCTCCCTCTTTCAAAGCGCCATTATGATTCATATTTTTAAGGTTGTTCTTGTAAAATATTTCATCACCAGAAATTTCAAATATTTCGAACCATTTCCCATCTACAAATAGTCTTTTTCCACCATCAGACTGTAATGAGTCAATCTCAGTCCAAACTATTAAGCTCTAATACTATTCTTCACAATGTCCAAAACAAAAGTCCAGATTATCGTAAAGCCTAAACTCATATCAAGATAGTGTGATAGAAAAATTCCCCAAATCAAACCGGCATTTCCTACAACCAAAGATTGTTTAACCCATAAAAAGAGTAAATTTGTATTTCTATTATCTGTTGATAGATGATGATGGTATTTCCAGCAGTTTCAAATTCTCTATCATGGCAACCTCTCAAAAAGAGTCAGAAGAGTTTTAATGTCAGATAAAGATTGTTAAAAACAGAGGTAGACATTCAAAGATATTGAAAATGTGTAGACAAACAGCTATTGACAAATACAGTGGCCACGGAAGAAACCAAGCTCAGCATGAAAAAATGAAGCATAAATAGTATATCAGTCAGACTCAACGACATCACTAAATATAGGTAAATCCTTAGAGGTAAAACAGGTATCAACAAAGTCACTAATAAATTACCAGATGTCTGAAACAGAGAAATAAGTGTGATATGCAAAAGTGAATGAAAATGGCTTCCCATCACTGTTTGTATTCCTAATGCGAGAGGTCAACATTAGATCTCCTCCGGGTCCCAAAGCTACCCTCAGACGGAATTCAAAACTAAAAGCACAAAAAAGATGAGCAAGTAAGCTGCTGTGTATAGGGCACAGTCTTGAAGGATCTAACAACCTACTTTAGAAAATAATATAAATGTGGTCAAGTTTCACCTGTGAGGCCAGATCTTCATATCATCCTCAGTAGGCCTAAGGATCAGATCAATAAAAGCCCTACTAGAAGAATTTGTAGGAAAAGGAGGTGGATCGTTATCAATGCTCCAAATCCTATTCCTAGCAAATCCATGCTGCTCCAGAGAACCATGATTACTAAACTGCAAAAACAGAAGAAGCATGAGAAGGACTACCTTCAATCAGCTCAAACATGAAGAAATTATATGACTAGTACTGACTTGAGGAAAACAAATTGGAATGCCTCCACGAATAGCCTTCGGGGATTTGAATATTGCCTGTAAAACACATCAACAATAGTTGGTATGGACTGTACGAAATCTAAAAGATTACGTTTTGTGGGCAAATCGGTGGTCATATGCACCCAATCATGTCTGTCCCTAGTTTGCTAAAAGAAAAATCTAAGGAGGCTAAGAGCCATTGAGAATGCTAAGACAGAGAAACTACCGCAGATGTGTTTTATGTGCTGTATTGTCCATCTTCCATTACCGACTCAAATACAAACACATCTGCTAGCAATGTTAGCACTTCTCCTAGTGATCAGCCCATATTAACTAAGCAACCTAAGCCTATTAAAACTTATGTTCGTAGGAGCAAGCTGGGGAAGGGGGAATCTGCCATGTAGGCAAGTTGTTATGAGTTTGTTATAGGTAGTTAAGGAGAGAAAATATGAAAGGAGAAATATAGCTGAACTGGAAGAGGAGGGGGGCATGTTTTTGAATTGTGAAGGATTGTTTAGGCCCTGATATTTTTCCAGGAGGGGAGCTTGCTCCAGTTGTGTCTCTTACATACATAAATAATACAATCTCTATAGTATTTCCTATCAATTGGTGCTTTCATTGAGAGAACCAGAGGGGTAGAGATTGTATGCAAACACGAAATGAGGATAGATTATCTACGGTGGAAGCGTCTCTAAGGAGGCAAGAATCATCTCTCTCAGTCTAAGAGAGAATGGTTACGTCACACGATACCACGTTGAAGGACCTAAAAACACAGCTAATTACCTTGATGGCTACCGTTGAGTCACTGGCCAAGTCCCAAAAATCTTCTACAGTCAGAGTTGAGAGAAGGATTTCAAACTCTTACGGCCAAAAACCCACAGAAGTAGAGTGTGGGAGAAGAAGGAGAAGGACCACCAGTGCTATCCCACCACGCATCTTCTTCTGCTAGTGGTGACAGACCAACAAATGGCTTACAAGGGTTAGGACCTTGTTGATAGAAAGATCGCACTACTTCAGCTGCTACAAAGCATGCATGGGAAGAGTACAGAAACGCAGCACGACAGGTCGACCTTCCTTTGTTCCACGGCGAAGACCCATTCGCGTGGGTCATGCGAGTTGCATCATATTTCATGGTCCACTAAATTCCTTCAGAACTTCGTTTGCCGATGGTTCAGATATGTATGGAGGGAACTACGTTGTACTGGTTCATGAACTTACGTGAGTTCGATCCTTGCATGACTTGGGAACGTTTCAAGCGTTCCTTGTTTGATCGATACGGGGGAAAGGATGATGGGCGATTGAGCAACTAAAGTCGGTGGTCCAGAGTGGGTCAGTGGATGGGTATATCGAAGAATTTGAGAGAGTGGCTTCACAAATCACCCATTTTCTCGAAGAGTGGTTCATGAGCTGTTTTCTGGGTGGGCTACGTGAAGAAATTAGGAATTGGGTCAGAACCCATGACCCATCGACTCGAGCTCGGCTACTTTTTGTCACACGCAAGGTGGAAAGGGAGTTGATCGGAGAAGGAATAATACGACCTGGTGAGTAAAAAAACAAGTTGGGAATCCTTCCTTCGGGTTATGGGTCTCGGCTAGGTATTTCTAATGTCCAGCATTCGGGTCAAACAAGCAACATAACTGTAAGCACTAGGAGTGAAGGGAGGGAGTTGCCTAACAAGCCCCGAAATACCATGACAGATAGTAATCGGCAAAGTGGTCCAAATTGGAGGGGAACTAGAAACTTATCCTCTGAACAACTTATGGAGAGAAGGGCTAAAGGGTTGTGTTTTAAGTGTGGCCAAACCTTCGGTCCATTTCACCAACGTCTAAACAAGGAATACAAGTTAATTGTTTGGGAAGGAGACGAAGACGATAATAGGGCGAATAATTAGGAAACAACAGAGGTAGAAGAGCAACAAGAGGATTGGGAATTACTATGCAACTCGGTTGAGTTCAAAGAAATCGGGAAAGTTCAATCCTCACCCACGAAATCCATGGTTTTGATGGGTAAGCTTAATGAAATGCCTATCTTAATTATGGTAGATAGTGGAGCTAGTCATAATTTTGTGTCCAGCAGGTTGGTGCAAGCCACGGGAATCTCCATTACTTGTCCTCGAACCTTCAAAGTAAGATTGGGAGATGGGCATCGGTCTTTCTCACAAGGAGTTTGCAAGGAGGTAAAAATGGAAATAAATGGGATAGAGTTTAGTATAGATGCATACGTTTTTGATATTGGGGGACCCCGATTCAATACTAGGCATTGTATGGTTGGAGACATAAGGCGTGGTGAGGGTTGATTGGAAGAAGATGTGTAGGTCCTTCGACCAAATGGGAGCAGAAGTCACTTTGCAAGGAATTAACATGCAAGGCTCTTCTCCTTATGCTCTACAGCAGATACTCAAGCGCCAGGAAGTGGAAGTAGAAGGCTTGTTGTGGTGCATAGGAATCAGTGGATCTGTATCTGAAGAAATGGGAACCCTGAATGCAGTGCAACAAAAGGAATTGTGGGATGTTTTGTCCAGATTTGAGTCAGTTTTTCAAGGGACAAAAGAGCTGCCACCTAAGAGGGCTAATGACCATGCAATCAACCTGAAGGAAGGGGCAGAACCCGTGAACATTCATCCCTATAAGCACGCACATCATCACAAGGATGAGATTAAGAGGCAGATTCGAGAGTTGCTGGAAACCGGGGTCATTAGGCCCAATATAAGTCCCTTCTCAAGTCCTATGATTCTTGTTAAAAAGAAGAATGGGTCAGGACGGATGTGTGTTGATTACAGAGCTTTGAAAAAGCTCACGGTGCCTGGCAAGTTTCCAATTCCAGTGGTAGATGAGCTGATGGAGGAGTTACATGAGGCTAAGTATTTTTCCAAAGTAGATTTGAAGTCGGGTTTTCACCAAATCAGGGTTAGAGAAGAGGATATCTATAAAATGGAGTTTTGGACTCATGAGGGCATTACGAGTACCTAGTGATGCCCTTCGGACTCATGAACGCACCCGCTACGTTTCAATCCACTATGAACTCTATTTTCAAACCTCTGTTACGTAAGTTCATTTTGGTTTACAGTTCAGATTGGAATCAACATATGCAACATTTGGCTTGGGTGTTACAACTCCCACCGGACAATCAATTTATGCTAATAGGAGGAAATGTATTTTTGGACAGCAATCTATGGAGTATCTAGGCCATGTTATCTCATGTGAAGGGATAGCTATGGATCCATCGAAGATCAAAAGAATTTTGGAGTGGCCTATTCCCAAGAATGTGAAGGGAGTAAGAGGGTTCCTTGGTCTCACCGGGTACTACAGAAAATTTGTCCAAGATTATGGTAAAATTGCAAAACCACTTACTGAACTTACCAAGAAAGACGGGTTCAGTTGGAGGAAGGAGTTCCAAGAAGCTTTTGAGGAGTTGAAGAGGAGAATGACTACATCACTAGTTCTAGCCTTACCAGATTGCTCCAAGGAGTTTTCCATCGAGTGTGACGCTTCAGGAAGGGGTTTGGGTGCTGTACTGATACAAGAGGGCCGCCCATTGGCTTATTTCAGCAAGGCACTAGCTGAATCAACTTATTCCAAATCTATTTATGATAAAGAAGTGATGGCGGTAGTGATGGCAATTCAGCATTGGAAGCATTTTTTAACTGGGAGACATTTCAAGGTTTATAGCGACCATAAGAGTTTGAAGCATTTATTAGATCAACGGATTCCATCAATTGATCAACAATGTTGGCAAGCTAAGTTGTTGGGTTTAGAGTTTGAAGTTATATATAAATGTAGAAAGCAAAATGGAGCTGCAGACGCCCTCTCTAGAGTGGAAGACAATAAGATATTGTTCACGGCAATTTCAGCCCCATTTTGGCTTGATATGGATGTGGTCCGACAGGAAGTCAAGGGGGATACCAAATTGAACTTACTCATTACAGCTCTCCTACAAAACCCCAACTCTAAACCTGATTATCATCTAAGGGACGACTTGTTCTTCTATAAGAACAGGTAAGGTCTTTCATCCACTTCAACATTAATTCCCCAATTATTGCAAGAGTATCATTCCTCACCTTTAGGGGGACATTTTGGTTTCCTAAAGACCTACAAGAGGTTGGCTAGCGAATTGTTTTGGCTAGGAATGAAGTCGTCAGTACAGAAGTTTGTTCGTGAATTTGCCATATGCTAAAAGAATAAATACATGGCTATGTCTCCAACTAGTCTCTTGCAACCCCTACCTATTCCCAAGCTGATTTGGGATGAAGTCTCAATGGATTTTATTACAAGGCTCCCGAAGTGCCATGGTTACAAAGTCATAATGGTGGTAGTAGATTGACTATCAAAGTATGCTCATTTCTTAATTCACAAACACCCTTTAACGGCTAAAACAGTGGCTGAAGTATTTATCCAAGATGTGGTGAAATTGCATTGTGTTCCTAGCTCCATATTGAGCGATAGAGACCCACTCTTCACTAGTAATTTTTGGAAAGAGTTATTCAAGCTACAAGGGGCAGTATTGAAGATGAGTTCTTCCTACCATTCCCAAACGGATGGAAAAACGGAAGTGGTTAATAGGTGTCTAGAAACCTATCTTCGTTGCTTCACTACCGAACAACCTAAAAATTGGTCTTATTGGTTGTCTTGGGCTGAATATTGGTATAATACTAACTATCATGTCTCAGTTGGAAAGACTCCTTTCGAAGTCGTCTATGGTCGCCTTCCACCAACCTTGTTGCATTTTTCCCAAGTAGAAACTCAAGTGAAATCAGTGGCGCTAGCTTTGGTTGATAAAGATGAAGCTTTACGCCAACTCAAACACAACCTATTAAGTGCACAGTCTATGATGAAAAATTCGCAAATGTTCATAGGAGGGAGGTGAAGTTTCAAGAGGGAGACTTGGTCTTTGTTAAGCTAAGACCACATAGACAGCTTACTATTGCAAGGCAAATTTGTCCCAAGCTTTCTGCAAGATATTACGGTCCTTTTAAGATCATTGGAAAGGTGGGACAGGTTGCTTAAAAACTACAGCTCCCACCTACATCCAAAGTACATCCAGTTTTCCACGTTTCCCAGCTAAAGAAGGCAGTGGGCGATCATCCTATTGAGCATAGTCTTCCTCAAGGTTTAGAGATGGACACCTCGAAATTGGTAGAACTAGAAGTAGTCCTAGCCTCTCGCATCACTAAGTCCAAGGGCAGAAATATTCAACAGTGGCTCGTCCGTTAGAAAGCTAAACCAGCAGAGGAAGCAACTTGGGAGGATGCAGAATTCATTAAAGGGCAATTTCCTTCTACCCACCTTGAGGACAAGGTGCCTATTGAGGAGGAGAGAATTGCTAGCAATGTTAGCACTTCTCCTAGTGATCAGCCCATATTACCTAAGCAACCTAAGCCCATTAAAAATTATGTTTGTAGGAGCAAGCTGGGGAAGGGGGAATTTGCCATGTAGGCAAGTTGTTATGAGTTTGTTATAGGTAGTTAAGGAGAGAGAATACGTAAGGAGGAATATAGCTGAACTAGAAGAGGAGGGGGGCATGTTTTTGAATTGTGAAGGATTGCTTAGGCCTGGATATTTTTCCAGGAGGGAAGCTTGCTCCGGTTGTCTCTCTTACACACATAATTAATACAATCTCTATAGTATTTCCTATCAACATCTGTGGATTTAGCACTGCATAAATGGACAGTGTTATGAGAGGATTCAATGGGATTCAATTAAATTTCGGTGGTAGAGTACTAAAATGTAAAAATAGTAAGAAAAATTAACTCATAACATTTCAGAACCAATATGACTGGGGTTGCATTATTTTCTTGTGTATGAAATGGTGACTTAAGAAAATATAATACTCCCAAAGATGAGAATATTTTTAATTTTTTAACGAAAAGAAAACTTTTTGTGAGAGTATAATTGCTTCAGTATGCATATAAATCAATTTTACAAACTTGAACTAAAAACTCATCTAACAAGTGCCTTTTTTGAGGAGAACATGAAAATGAAAGCTACAAGATGAGTACTAGTTGAACATTAATTTCACTTAACTGTACCTTGAAGTACCAGTTTCAAGCCACTGAAACAGGTTTTCTAGCAAAAACAAAAAAATAAGAAGAAAGCTAAACAAGTGATGCTCTATCTTAGACCATGCAGAAGGTTCTTGGTACAATGCACTGTGCAGTGCATGTTTAACTGCATGTTTAGGTAGACAATTCTCTAAAACAAGGACCAAAATTATGGAGTGGAGAAAGTAAGTCGTGAGAACATTGCATAGCACCTTACTGCTGAGAAAAAGTAATTCTTCTCCATGGTCATTTTTCCAAGACGTCACATGTCCCCCATACAAGTACACCTAACAAAACAAGGAATACACCGATATTAATGCAAGTTTGAAAAGTGAAAACCCTTTTTACAATCTAAAGGAAACATGTTTAGGAACATTCAACACGTAACACTGAAACCAATGGACGAATTCGATTTTCATCCCAGGACATGGGAGAAACTTTCAACAAGACTTGTTTGAGAAAATAAGCAGCTTCGACCCGAAACCATTTTGATTTTATGGTTTACAACAATTGGTTGTCTTCCAGACTTTTCACTCAAATTGGTGAATCCGTTGGTAGTCATTGTTGAAAATCTTTCTTAAACGAATCAATCTGATAAGAAGAGGTTCTAAACATTTTCAGATAATAGAAGCTCCATGTGGACCAAAATCACAATTCTAACAGCTATCTCAGAAAATTGGATAAATAGAGAACATTAAAGGACATAGTGCTGACAATTACCAGAAACTAAACCACCTGATTCTTTAGCTTGTATCAATCTAAATCAGTAACATTCATTGCCTAGGAACATTATTCCTTTCAAGTTGTCTTTAGAATTAGCTTTCCACAAACAAGTCAAGAAATCTAACATCGAATACCAAACCAAAACACCAACTAACGCTTGGATTTGAAACTGATCATCCCAACCTGAAACAACAAACAGTTGCTTTCTACTGAATCAACTCATGTCTTGATTTTAACAAACCGAAGAACCCTTAGCCATAGACCCCAACAAACTCCAATCATAAAATAATCATACACGAAAAGCAGCTCCGTGAATTAAAAAATGCTTAAAATGATCCAATCGAAATGGAACCGATCAAACTCTAACAAAAGATCTGGCCTTTCCATATCCATCCATATTATACATATACTAAGAAAGCGATTTAGAGAGAATCAACAGCACATAAAAGAAGGTTCATAGCCATGCGATCGTGCGGCTTTTTAAGGAATCAAAACTTTGACAAGTGACAACCGAAGACAACACAGTGAAACATTAAATTGGAGGACTGAGTACGGCGATCAAAAAGATGTTTACCTCGGCGGAGCTACCACGTGCCTCCCGGAGAACCACCATATCGAGGCCGTTGATACCCTTGCAAACCTCCATCGGAACCCTATCCCTACCCGTTGCCATAAGAACACACTCACTGACTGTCTCTATCTCTCTATTCTCTGTTCAAGCTATTAGCAGGCTCTTGTTCTTCGCTACTAAGTGAAAGCATGCAGCTTTAGACTTTTCGTTCCCTTGAATCCCTTCTGTATCATGGAAAAAAGACTTCCGTCTTTGGTGCCTCTGGCGTTTATAAGATTGCTTTGTTCGTGAAATTTCGGTTCTTTTGTTTTAAAGTTTGTTCCGTTACTTGTTCTATCCCACTCGCACAGTTGCAGTGGCCATTGCTTTGGGTCCTTATTGCTCCTAGAAATGAATTGAAAAAAATTCGCTTTTTGTCGAATGGTAGGCAATAATGTAGTAAACTCTACTAAAAAATGGAGAAATGGTCAATGGCATACAATTTAAGCATCTTTTTTTATGGAAACTCACATTGTTACTTCATTGCATGAATACGAGTGAATAGGATACAATAAGCATCGCTTTTTATGGAAACTCACATTGTCACTTCATTGCACGGATATGACTTTCCATTTTTTTGAGATTATGAGGATAATCACAATCTCAAAATCGTTAAGATGTGTGGATTAGTTTGAGAAACAACATTTTCTTTTGCAGTACGAGAAAATGGGTTTGACCGGATTAAGGTAGAGAGAAAAGGTTGTCGTACAGGATGAGAGAAAATTTTGCATTTAGAAAAAAAAAAAAGAAAACACACTTTTATATATATTATATAATAAAAAAAACAAACTGGACTGGTCTTTACACTCTACTGTACACACTTCCATCCTCAATGGTACAAATAAATCCTAGGCTGTTCGCAATTGTTTGACTCTTAATCACTTCTAAGATCAATTTCCAATCAAAATAATGGGAAAAAAATCAACCTTCAGAAAGAAAGAAAAAAGAGGAGACCAAAACTGCAAACTCACAGCAATAACTGGCAATCAATATTAATGGAAAAGACCAACCGATATCTAACCAACCGCGAAAAGGAAAGGGGAATCACTCAAAAGCTAGAATTCAAACCAGCAGATGTGGAAGGGAAAATCTTGGATTTTGTTCATCAAATTATAAAAAAAAAGGAAGCTTCTTGGGAGCAGAAGCAGCTAAAAATGCACTGATGCTGTCCCTTTGCTGTCTGAGAAACTGAGGTTCTTAACTGCAACAAGAAGTAGACTATTTAGAAAGCAATTGAGCTTCAAAACTCAAAAAAGATGAATATAATTGGTAGTGATTACAGATGCTAAAAAATCTATCAAAATTCATTTGGCATATGTTAAGTGTTAACAAGTTACCTTCTTCCAGCTGCTACTGCCATAGAGCTGAATGAAAAGGCAGAGCTACAACGGAGACTAGAACAATTGCACTGCCATTTTCAGCTTGTTTTGTTTCCACTTGGGCAATTTATAGAAAGCATCCTTTGTCATCCCAAATTTCTCCCTAAACTCTGCTGATGACAGGTAAGTCTGCACATATCCAACAGGAAAAAGATTAGAAGAGTACTTAACAGTTGACAACAGGTAATAGATTGCCACTAGTTTATGGTTCACCTCTCGCTTCGTCACATCAATTTCGGTAACAGGGTCTTCTGATCCAATCTTGAGGCGTTCGAAAGGATAGGTTGGAAGTCCTTCCTCTTCTTCAGCTTCACCTTCTTTCACATCTTCCTGTATGGTGAGGGACCCTATTCTGTTGCTTATAGAGTTCTCTTTTGAGTTTGACTCGGGGGTCGATTTTGGGGCTTCAGGGCTTGCTACAAACATGAAAAGCAATGTTCCTAATGTAAGAACCTAAAGATATCAAGGGTACAATAACCATATAAACTTCTAGAAGCTCAACTGTATACCTTTGACAGATCGGGGCATAATAAATTGCCGCGCTGGTGGGGGTTGTTCAAAAGATGTACTAAGTGCTGCTATAGCTGATGATTTGGAAGCTACTTTTGAAGAAACTGGGCTCCCAGATTTTGGGTAAAGCTTTCTAACAACTGGTGGTGGAGTTGAAAGATTTCTGTTATTATTCTCAAAATTAGCAGCCAGAGCATTGAAAGCTGGGGACCTGCCCCTCACACGAACTCGTTCAGGGCTGAAAGACACGCTCCTGGAACGCTGTGATTTTTCAGGCACACTAGACCTCCCCCCGTATGATACAGGTGTCCTTCTTTTCGGTTTCTGATTATGCATCATACTGTTATCAGAAAGCTATTGCCGAAAGTGGTAATGACATTGTATGCAGTTTATAATAAAACGATCTTTTTAACAGCATCTAAATTAATGAGAAATCACAAAACATCATGTTTGAAAAGCTTTTGATGATAGCACTGGTTTTTGAGGTTACCCACTCAGTATAGTTTCAAGTGAGATTAAAAAGATCCAATGACCTGATGCAAAGATGGTAAATTTACTATAAATTAAAACCATGCATGATGTGGGTTAACAACTTAAGAAACTTTTAAGTTTTCAGGAAAAAAAAAGAAGAGAAAAACTTAAAGACACTTCTGGTAATGGAAAACAGAAACTTACATCCAAAACTGGAGTTCCCCCATTCTTAACAATTGCAAGTTTCCTCTGAAATGAGTTTCCAAGCATCTATATGCAAATCATAACGTTACGGCCTCTTTTAGAAATCCAAGCTAAACTTGAAGATAATAAATATAATAAACTTACTGCAGATTTTGCAGAATCCCACTCAAAGAAACGTGTGAAGAAGGGTGGTTCACTTCCTTCTGCAACAACATATACTGGAGCTTCACGAGATAACTTCTCCAACAGAGGATCTTGCTCTAGAAATTTCTGCCAGTAGTAAAAGGTAACTTTTGGTTAAGTTACGAAACTTAATAATAGCCAAGACAGATTACATAATTCAATCAAATTATATCTGTGTAGGAGCTTAGGGCTATATGGTAAACTTCAAAAATTGAAGCATAAATTGTCTAAATCAAAGATACAATTACTGAAGCATCCACAGGTTCAAAAAGGCTCACCTCTCCAATTGTTAATGCATTAGTTTTGCTCTTGGAATCCACCTGTTGGCCCACCCAGACAAAGATCTCTGAGTGACAATCCAGGATGAATATATCTTCAGTCATCAAATCATCTTGATTGAAGTTGTAGATCTCAGTAACCTGCAATGACAATTCACCCTTAGAACCAAAGACCTAATAATAACATGTGGAGGAGCCGGGATTCAAAATAGTGAATTGTATACCCACTTACCTTCAAATGTCCTGAATATCGGTATTCATTTGGACAGTATTAATTAGCACATGGAGAAAAAGGAAAAGGAGTCAGAGCTTTAGTAATTAAAACATAACTTCTGGAAACAAAGAAACATTGTCATTTCTACCTTTTGCAAATACACAAGAGAATAAGTGAGGATCACTTTCAGCTTCCCTTCCAATTTTTTGGCTAGGATATTCAGCTTTTCCTCCTAACAAATCCCAAAACTGCTCAGACTCCGAACCTTCCTTTTGTGGTTTAACCTGTACACTCGGCTGCAAAAGGTTTAAAAGCACTTGAAGGTAAGTAACAATCACAGGATTATCCAAATAAAACCAAGAATTTTCAGCACATGAAAGAGGCTAAAAACTGTGTCTGCTAAAAATTGCTTCAAAAAGATGATCAAGAAGGCATATAAACCTTTATCAGATCCAGTTGCCTTTCAACAAGTTCCTGGTCCTCTGTGGTTGTCAGGTTTCCAGACCATGTAAAGACAGTGGAATCATTATGTAATATGAAACAATAGGAGGAGTTCAAAGATGATCCAACCTGAGAGAGGCAAAGAAAAGAATAAGAAAACATCAACAGCTAATATATATTCATATTAAATCCACATTCAATAAATAGAGACCAAAACATTTTACAAGTTTGATCTAGATATCATTGACATGTTCTTTAGAGGATTATAAATTTTTAATGTAAGCAGGGCCAATAAAACCTTTATTGGTATAACAGTACAATTACCCCCGTTGCCTAAAAGATGAAAAATCTAAGAACATAGATTCCTGGAACCAAATAAAAGTACTTAAGGATTTAATATCAAACATCATCATACGTTTTATCATTTAAAGTGATGAAGACATACAGATTCAACTTGAATTGCTTGCATATTATCAGGTCCAGAGCCCTGAACTTGGAATAGTGCAGTACCATCCTCCTCATATGTCTCATCAGGGAGTTCATTCTCTGCAATATAATTCTTGTATCCCACACTAAGGCCACCCTGTTAAACATTAGTCCTAGTTGATTACAGATGCATTTTGTATACCAGCAGAATTCAAAGTATATTCCATTGTATCTTCATAAGCATACCTTAAAAACGATAAAGCTCTGAAGGATTGAAAAGAATTGAATTGGTTCATTTTCTTCGTAGATGCGAGCCTATGATTAATATAATATAGAATCAGAACCAACTCAAGAAAAAGTATAACAACATGATCACAATAACAGCAGTCTCTGGAAGAGAAGGCAACCTGGGCTGGCAGAAATTTGAGCGACTCAACCATCTTGGTTGCTAGTGAAATAGCAGAAGCTCTTTCATTCTATTTCAAGAGAAACTCATAATCAGTTCGTAACACCAAGTGCCAACAAGTAAATGACTACTAAGATGCATAGGTTGTATGACAGCTATAAAGATGCTCAAGGTACAAAGGTCCATGAGAATAGAAATTAGTTTCTGGTATCGGCAAAACAAATAATTTTCCTCTCTACAAACTACCAAGAAGAATAACCAAACACCTTTGCCTAGACGGATAACTACACCAACAAGGACGAATGAGCCAATTTGATTGGCACTCAAATTACACCCAGGAGCAAATTGAATATCTGATGAAAATTTGTGCTTTCTACAGTTTAACTAAATCAACCGCTCAAATGTTGACCAAAAGATGTTTCCAAAATGCAATGATCTATATAATTTCAAATGCAAATTTTGGGACAGATAAAGGAGAAATGTGCAAGAAACATCAAGAAAAACATTAAATGAAGAAGCCTCAACAATTAAAGGTAATGCAGAAAGTACTAGACAACCCTAATTCTTTCCTAATAGCAACGGACACATCAGACTAATGAAGAACTATTTTAACGGACTCATTTTATTCTCTCTCTTGTGTTGGGAGAAAGATTGAAAGGCAGTTCATAATCAAAAGGAGGTTAGTTGAAAAACTAGAAATTCACCTCCACACTCTTCTTCCCAAACCATGTTCCTATAAGAATTTCCTCCTTGTCTTCTCCCGGATATGAATATTGAAAAATATAGCAATCTCCACTATAAAACTTAAATTGATCTGAAGCTGGAAGGAGAGTCTTTTCATTGCCACTAACACGCCAAACCTGTTGCAACAAATTTCTATTATCAGTATAAATTACAAAAATGGCTCATAAAATTGAAGAAGTAACTTTCCCAGGTATAAATGTTGTTTTAGATAGAATGCATTTGAACCTCAATTATAAACTTCTTAAATTCATAAAAACAACCTAGTTGTGTTCGAGAACATGCTGTTACATGAAAACTCTCCTATGGTTCCCATTAATCAGTTTGTTAATAATTAGTACGTCTCTTGTGAATTGCTTCCATTTTTTTTTTTGGATTGTTATTATCCCTACTTATAAAATGATAGTCCCTGTCATACAAATCACATGCTTTCATTTCACTAAGTTTAAGGAGTACTCCTCTCTCTATCACGCATGTAATTTATCTTTCACACCCCTTCTGATTGTACTGTGTTTTTGGAAAAAGCAGGATTCAGGACAAGTACACTAGATCTATCAAAGATAAGTACCTCAGGCTGCTCTTTTCGAAATTTCTTTGTGTAAATAAAAAATTATATAAAAGAAGTGAGATTTAGGATCTGAGTCAATTAAATAAATGAAAGATGGATCGACCTGCAGATTTCCTGTGACATCGATATATGGTTGAGGCTCTTCTTTCACAGGAGCAGCTTTTAGCAAACCTTTGACATTAACCCCCTGGCGTTTTAGAAGTGCTACAAACAAAATCAATTTAAAACGATAAGCTTAACAAAATTGAAATTACATTAAGGGTTCGATCAATGTAGTAGTTAAGAAAAAAAGGCAGATACTAATATAACTTACAAGGAAGAGATGACAGTCTTAATAAAGTAGAAGGCTCTCATGGAGGAAGCAAAATGAAAAATTTTGAAGTTTCCAAAGTAATTCCAATTACAAACCTGCAACCTTGCTTCTACCATCCTCAGAGACAGGAACATCAGCAGTCTGAGGCCATGCTTCAAACTTTGACCTGAACATCACAGTCTCAAATCCCTCAATTACACGTATAATGTGGGACTTTGGTCGATCAGCAGCACGAACTAATTCCTGATCAGTTCAATAATACTCATTACTAAAATGATAGCAAATGTTCAACAATGCACATGATTCGGAAGTAAGAATTAAAAATTACTTCTGCAGCTTCACTTGCACTCTTTCTTTCATCAAGAGAAGTATTTCTCCCCATCCATACAAACACTTCCACCCCACAATCTAGAATATAGCACTTATTTGTGTCCAGCAATTCCCTTGTCAAAGAATCCACCTCGGCAGGTTTTGCCTGTCCCTTCTCAATTCTTGAAAGGAAAAATATATCTCAGAACTACAATATTCTACAATCAGGCAATCTCAACATCTGCAAACTCAACTATAACTTCAGAAAAATAAAGAGAAAAGAAAATGTGGATATACTGCTTTACACTTTTACTCCACTACAAAGAGAGATATTCATAAATGAGTTATTCTTTGAAATTTTACTTCTACTGCTAAATTGTAATAATAATACATAATACAAAAGTATATTGATAGATAAAGTGTTTAGTTTACGCAGATATTTTGAAGAAGAAGACGAAGAAAGAGACAAATTTGCATTAGTATTATTGGTCATATTACATTCAGATAAACCTCACTAAATGAGACAAAAAGTGAAAGAAAATCCAAGGAAGATATGCTTATGAATGACCAAAAGTTTTCATATAAAAAGTAACATGTCAATGCATCTTCCTGCTGCAAAAACATAAACAGAACTTAGTCAATATGTTACCCAAAAAGTTTAGTAGAAAAAATCTCAGCAGTCTTATCATCATCGGCTGTTTTCCTTGGAAGTGGAGCAAAGCCGCCAAACAGACCCCAGAATTCTCCAGATTCAGCATCAGCCATCAATCTTCCATCCTCTATATGAAGAAGGAACTATTAGACCAAAAGTAAACGGTTCAACTATCTTCATGGAGCTTCTTTATTTACTACTACACTTACCAATAGCAGCTACATCACATTTTCCATCATGATAAGTATCCTTAATGTACTGAACTACCTCTAGAGCTTTCGCCCTCTCTTGGATGGAAGAGTTAGAGCCATTAAATTGGAAAATTTTTGACTTGGTATCAAGAATGAAAATATCGTCATGGTTAAGTGATGATCGAGCAAAAGGAACCTGTCTCCAAAAACCAGAAAGTAGGAACATAAAATTGGGGTACAAAACAAATTGAGGAATAACTTTACCAATATAAAAGTTAATTCCATAGACTTGCCTCCTTTACATGGACGACATGTTTTCCTCTGCAAACAAATAACCGTGTTTGATGTTCTTCAGCCTCAGCATGTTTAAATCCAGATGCGATGCCACCTTCTTGAGGTATGATACATGGTTTGAAGTAAGATAAGAACTTCTCAGTTTCATGGCCCTGTACTTCACGATATTGTACAGCACGGCCTCCAAGAGCTGCATCAAGTTCAACGGTTTTGATGGCTGCTGTACCTGCTTCATCCTATTTAAGAGATCTATCGATATAAGGCTAAAAAGAAAATGACAGGATTCCAATTTTCTCAAGCATCAAGAATCTAGAAAACAGCAGCTTACCTGGGAAGTGTCTTTACCAAGCCAATAATGAATATCATGGCGCAAGGTACCACTTTTGAGGGCAGTTGTCTGCAGAAAAAGATAGCACCAAAACATAAATTATTCCGTGTCAAGACATTCCACGTATCAAAGAAAATTAAAGACACGAATACTAAATTGGAATTAAAGTCAAAGTTATAAAATCATCAAACCAGCAAAGCCATAGTCTGAAAGTACAATAGAGACACCCTTGAATAGAAAGCATAGTCTAGATGATATAATTGGGAGAAAGAACCAAATTCCAAAAGCACATTCTCAATCATGATATTTGTGTGAATTGAGAGAGAGAAGAGAAAAAGAACAGATGGCCAACCTTCAAAACGACATAGGAGTCTCCAGTGAAAAATTTCCCATAAGAAGATTTGGGGACAATAACAGGGTGAAAGTTTTCAATCCTCCAAATTTCAAGTCCACTTATTTTAAAGAATTTTCGTGAAGGAAACAATAATATGAAAGACCAAACACAACTTCACGCATCAAAAGATTAGATAATATTAGCCATGGCAACCTTGGTCTTTCAACTTCTTAAACATGTAAGAGAGAATGGATAAGAAACTGATAAAGCACAATACAACAAATTGAAAGATGCTGTTGCTCTTGAATTTATGAGCAAAGGATACGCTTTCTGTCCAGCGCCTTGAAAAGCTGGATCTAAATCTCTCATGGAAACTGCCATGGTCCTGATCCAATTATGCTATCTGGATTTCCACAATTTCGAGCAAGTGTCGGAGAAAGAATAATTCTGAAATGGAACTGGCATCATCAATTGAATGTTCTGACACAAACTTCAGAACTAGGCATATATAACACAATCTTTTAAATAGAATAAATTACTTAATAACAAAACTTGAACCATAAGGATACATCATGTTCTTCATTAATTGCTAAGTAGGAACTTTAGAAGTAGTCAAACTTAGGCTATGGAATATTATCATGATACTAGGCCAAAATCTTGTTAATATAATATGAGCGATGCTAGCATTTTAATTAACACAATGAAAGGCTTGAGTTTCTTTTATTCTGAATCGCCATTATCTACTGAAAATTATGCAATGTGTCTAAAATCTGCTCACAATTGCATATTTCCCAAATTATTATGGTTATTTACACGGTTGTACAGAACGAATTTTAGCCAACAACTGAGATGCGCATTAATATCAATGGACTAATCCTATAACAAAGGGAATCCGCAAAAAGAACCCAAAAAAATCATCAAATTCTGATATAATCAGTACCTGAGTGTGGAAATATTGTCCATCAGTCAGTAGGAATCTGGCATCATCTTAATAATTCCTTAACTCTGTGATTTGTTAGAATTAGTTCCCTTCTAAACTCCTTAGTTCCAAAAAGCAACCCAGAACTAAATTTCCATAAGAATCAACAGAAAGACCTTTCCTTGAAATTGTAGAACCACATTTCTGCTAGTAATACAATGGATGCCAAACTTAAAAATTAAGATATACCTTGTCTAATGACACTAAACACCTGATAACCAGCCTAACGACTGTTTCCATTACCCACCTACTTCTTCAGTTCCTACCTAATTGGTTCCTTGCATCAGATACAATGGCTCGTTAACAACGGTGAGTGGAGAAAACGATCCACAACCAGCCAATTGTTGGCAAAAACCAGCAAATATATGACTCTTAAACACCCGACACAATGTAGTTACATAAATCAACCAAACCACGTATACAGTACATCAAGAAATGAAGTCCGGCCAGAAATAATTTGGAGCGATAACCAAAGCAAAAGCAGAAGGCAATAATTCAACACAATAAAATAGTCAAAATATCTAAACATAACAAGATATTTTGCGATTTCCAAACCGTTGTCATACAATATAACCATAATTATAAAGCATCAACATTGCCAACTATATATAACCAGTATCAAAATGTCATAAGAAAAGGTCAGCCGCATGGCTCAGATACCAATCTTCGAACCGGATCAAAAAAACACCGGTAAAACACGCAAACTGAACAATAAGAAGACCGAAAGAACAAATTTTCATTGCAAACAAAAATCCCATATATCAGTTCCACGAGCACCAGATGTCCATAACGGGCGGTATTGGATAAGGCAGACGTTACTTCAAAATATCTAGAATCCAAAAGAACTGAAAATTGATTAAAAAGTGAAAATTGGCAACCATGGAACAAAAGTACCTGCTCTGTGAGAAGATAATCCAATACAGGAGCGACCCAGATCCAATCTAAAGAACAAGATTAAGAGAGTATAATTCAAATCAGAAGTGTTCTTGGTGACGAGGAAAAAGCTAGAAAGAGGGGGAAAATAGAAAAGTTGAGAGAGAGAGAGAGCCAGTGAGAGGAAAGTGGGGCTAAAGGAGAGAAAAGCAAGAAGAATAACAACACGTCTAATACCAAATGAAGTCTAGAGAGAGAAACTAAAAGAGAGAGACAGACAGAGAGGCGTTGGAGGGAATAATTACTAGTGCCAGGCGTGCTTATCACTAACGGCAACAAAAGGCTACACCCCCGGAAGAACTCAATAACTGCTGTTACCATTTATGGACAATAACATTGTTAAAGATCCAATCTTTCTTAAATTCCTATCAATAACAGCGTCGGAAAAAATAATTCCGACAAGATTATTCTAGGATTACTGTCTGGGTTTTGGTTAAAAATATTTGTTATAAATCCATTGTTAAGTTCTGCTTCCTTTCGCTTCTACTGTTCATTTAATGAGAATGTTACGACAGAAGTGTTCTTTTTATTTTGTCCTCACCAGCATTTACAGCTATAGCATCCATAGGAAGGGAAAAAGCTAGCAAAACTCGTCATTCCTTCCATGAAAATAAATCAGATGACAGTAATGAAAAGGAAATAAAACTTCTAAGTGAATCGTTGAGGAAAAAGGGAGGTAACTTAACCTGCCTTTTATGGCTTCACCAATCTAAAAAATTAATCTTTTTGTTCTTTTAGCATTCTGGGTGTTAGGAACTGTTGTTAATTTATGTAAACGGAACAATTAAACAAGGAAACGAAAGATGGCGAAAAAGGTAGGAGCTAGAGTGAGAAAGTAGGTACCTTTATGAGTTCATCAACAAGTTTTACAGGTGGAATTTGCTGGGATTGGGATTGGGATTGGAATCTTTTGTTATGTAATGCATGTAGAATGCGAATGTATCAGTTGGAGCACATAAACAAATACATATCTTTTTGTTTATGGAGAAAAAGAAATCACAGAATTGAGAAGAGAATCCTGGTTAATATTTAGAAACTAGCAAAAAAAAAAAAAACGTCTTTTCTTTGTTTGTGTGTGATAGAGACAGAGAGATGGTCCGAGAAAGACTAGAAATTTATGGCAGGTGATGGTGTGTAGAATGTTGATTTCCGATTTGTTAGGAAAGCAATGGAACATGAAATGAAGAGGAAGAAAGGGTATTAGTGTAGGCCACTGCCCATCATTCATGCATCGCCATTAAAGCCAAAAGGTTGTGCTTTGTTCATGCTTTACCATTAAATACAAGACTTTGCCCATTTTCCTATCATCTCTTCTCCTACTTAATGGTTGAGTTGCCAAGTCCATACTTGAGATTATTTGATCTAATATAACAAAAAAGTGTATAAACAAATTTGAATTTCACAATATTAAAAAATATTCAAAAAGATATACACATGTCAATAACTACACGAAAAATGAAACTTTCGTTTTTTAATAATAACAATAATTAAATTTATTAATTACTTTATCATATAATTGATTCATATAATGTCATGGAAAGTATGATGTATTAGTATTACCAAGGTATTCTTTTATTTAGTGAACCAAAACTATACAAAATATGAGGATATTGCATTATCACGCAAAAAATGCAAATCGAAATCCGAAATTTAATACTTCCTATGTTCTTGGCATAAGACCTATTCTCATTAACTAATATAACTACCTACCATCGTCATACAACTCATCTTATAGATAACATTCATTACTTATCCGTTTTATTAAATTTTAAATTTACTTTTTATTCCGTTAAAACCAACTCAAAATTACTTAAAAAGATTTTTTGACAAAAAGAAAGAAAAAAGAGTTCCAGTCGTCGTGGGCATAAATGGAATTGCAGAAACCCTATGAGGGTTTTAACATAAATAGCTCACAAAACCTAAGTCACAGGATGTCCGTGTTTGCTCCTTCCGATCGCATCACGATAAGCTCTTCAGAGACTTAAACCCTTGAAATGGGAGTGTTCACGTTCGTTTGCAGATCCTCCGGCGGTGAGTGGACCGCAAAGCAGCACTCTGGCGACCTGGAGGCCTCCGCCTCGTCCACTTTCGAGCTGCAGAGAAAACTCGTTAAGACTGCTCTGGCCGCTGACTCTTCTGGGGGCGTTCAGTCCTCTTTCTCTCTCATTACTCCATCTTCTGCCGTTTTTCAGGTTTTTTATAAAGTTTCATTTTCTTTTATACTATGAAATTAGTTACTACCCATTTGTATCTTAGTGTTGTAGATATACTGTTTTGAAGTAAATAAACGATTTTGAATGGAATTGCGGTGTTTTGAGTCAAATGTTATCATGGGTATGTAATCGTTTGTCAAAAGATTCTGACTTGAGTATGGAATCCATTTCTATATGGTATAGGTGATCATCGGCGCTGTTGGAGGCGGAGCTTTCATCGGTGGTGGGGGAGCTGCGGCTGCTCCGGCAGGAGGTGCAGCACCTGCAGCTGAGGCACCTCCTGCTGAGGAAAAGAAGGAGGAGAAGGAGGAGAGTGATGACGACATGGGATTCTCACTCTTTGATTAGAGAAATATGCTAAGCTATATTACTGTTATATTTTTCCGTCTTGTTTTGTCTTTTTTGCAGAAAAAGTTGAGTTGGAAATGCTTGGATTTAGATTTAGACAATGGAAATCTATATCTGAAACAATGTCATGTTTAAGAAGTTTATACCTTTTAGAACTTTGCATTTCTTGCGTTTGCAGTACTTAGATATCTCTCGATTTCTTATCCCATGGCAATAACAAAGTAAAGAGGAGCAAGAAACATGACCTATTTTGCTTCTTGCAGACGAATCGAATCACGTGTCACTATTTATAAACACAACTCTGTTTTTTCATTGGAGAGGTTATGTATTTTTTTTTCGCTAAAGGAAGAATAGCAAAAGATTACATATTGAGGCAGGGGAGATGAATTTTTAATAAATATTCTAAAAGGACTGAGTGGTATCTAATGGGTAGAGTATCGAGGTATATGACGCCGATATCAGAGTGAACTGCGTAGTTAGCAAGATAATCGGTGCTTCTGTTGTTCTCTTGAGAGACTTGGCGATGAAAAACAGTCTAATTTTAAGTAAATAGCTTAGTGATGCCCAAGATAATGGGGTTGAGAGCCCGTGCTCGGTTGTCAGAGGAAGAAAGGAGGTTGAGCGCCGCAACAGAATCTACTTCTAACTCGATCCGACGATAGCCCAGATTTTATGCGAGCGTAAGGCTTGTAAAGACACCCCAGAGTTCTGCAGACACTACTGAGCACTAACCAAGATTTTGAGAGAAGCCACCAAGCTAGTTGCATGCATTATCTCGTAGCAGTCCCCCTGCGGTAGCTATGTGCGAGGACAGTTTGCAGGTTCCGTCTGTGTTTAATTTAACCCATCCCGTGGAGAGTTTGCTCCATTCAAATTGTAGCTTCTAACGAGTGCCGCGACCAACATCCAATCAGTGTGTCCATACGCCGGTTTGGGGAATCAGATCTGCATAAGACAAAATAATAGAAGCTGGTGAGTAAGGCCAAATAAATTGATCATCAAAGATGGAAGAATTTCTCCATTTCTAAAGGAACCAGCAGGTAGTGCCAAAGATGAGCGGTCAGGCCCGACCGAGCACTGTCTGTCGACTACGAAGATTCGTAGTGAGCCACTCTCGAATCGGCAAAGTAAGAAAGTCAGAGGTAATGCTTTGCGAAAGGAATGTATGCCACACTTGAAGAGCGCGCACACAGTCTCGCACTACGTGCAACGAGGATTCAACCATCTGGCAGTGATAACAGGCATCGTTGGTAGTAAGGTGTCGACGCACTCGATGTTGATTCGTGAGTAAGCGGTTTTTTGCGAGAAACCAGATGAAGGAGCGAATGCGTTGGGGGCCCTTCCATTGCCAGATGGCCTTCCAAATACCCTGAGACGAGGTATCGGTGTGACCCATGAGCAGTGAATAGGTGGAAGCTATCGTGTATTGGCCAATATCGATCAGTCCCCATATTAACTTATTCCGATTGAGGAATGGTTTTGGGAGAAAAGTACCAGCTATAGCTTGGCAATTCGTCCTCGGGAGGTAATTGCGAATAACGGGCCACTGCCACGAACCATCTGCGGTTACAAACTGTTGAACACAACCGTATGTAAGGTCATCTGGGAGGGGGTGATGATGTGTGTAATGAGAGGACCTATGCCTGCAATCCAAGGGTCTTGCCAGAAGCGCGTCGTAGTACCATCACTAACCATCCATTTCATGCCCTGAAGCACAATGTACCAAGTTGCCTTTATGCTCCTCCAAATCATTGAGCCCCCGGATACGGCAAATGAGGTAGGGATAGTGGTGACGTCAAATTTGTATTTGGCAGAGAGAACTTTGACCCATAAAGCCTGCGGCTTGGTAATCAGGGTCCAACCGAGTTTGGTGAGGTACGCATCATTGGTCTCGCGAATTGTCTAGATGCCAAGACCCCCGAGGTCCTTCGGTTGGCAAATGTCCGCCCAGTTGACTAAATGGATTCCCGTGTTGCCCGGCGACGAACCCCACAAAAATTGTCTACTAAGTTTCTCGAGCTCATCACATAGGCTACGGGAAAGTCGGGCTGTCTGCATTGTATACGTGGGGAGGGCTGTTATGACTGATTGAGCCAACGTGAGGCGTCCGGCGAAAGTCAACACATTTGCTGACTATCCTATTAATCGGTGTTGAACTTTATCCAAGATGTATTGATAAGTACGCTTGTTGACTCGGTCATGAAGTAGAGGAACTCCGAGGTATCTTCCAAGATTCGGCGTCCGCTGGAACTCCAGTGCTTGGCTTAAGGAATGGGACAGCCTGGGAGGAGTATTTTTAGAAAAAGAGCACCGAGATTTGTCTTGACTGACTCGCTGTCCAGACGCCTCTCAGAAGGAATCCAGAATATCTCGAATGACTGGAACTTGATCCGGTGAGGCTTCAGCAAAGAGAATGAGATCATCAGCAAAAAACAAATGCGATAGAGACGGGCCCGTACGTCCAAGCTTAATAGGACGCCATCAGCCTTGGGATACGGCGTGAGTAATGGAGTGGCTAAGTCTTTCCATACAAAGGACAAACAGGTAGGACGATAAAGGGTCACCTTGGCGATTACCTCGGGATGGACGAAAGGTGTCACTAAGCTTTCCATTCTAAGTCACCTGAAAAGAGGTTGAGGAAATGCACTGCATGATAAGAGTGAGAAGCGAGTCAGGAACTCCAACGTCGAGGAGGGTTTCGTGGATGAACTGCCAGGACAACCTATCGTACGCTTTCTCGAGGTCCACTTTAAGAGCCATGATCCCTTTACGACCCTGCTTCCGGCGCATGGTATGGAAAACTTCCTGGGTAATGATGATGTTGTCTGTGATTAGTCGGCCTGGGACAAAGCTGCATTGATATGGGGAGATCAGGTCGTCCAGGTAAAGTTTAAGACACATAACAATAATCTTGGTGAGGGCCTTATAGATCATTGAGCATAACACAATAGGACGGAACTGTGTAATGAAAGTGGGAGAGGGGCTTTTCGGTACGAGAACCACAATGGTGCGATTGAGTTCGAAATCCCAAATCTCATGACTAAAAATGCGCTGTAAGAAGGAGGTCAGAGAATGACCGACGAGAGTCCATTGGGATTGATAAAAAAGAGCTAAGAATCCATCAAAACCCGGTGCCTTGTTGGGGCCTATGGAGAAAAAAGCCGATTTGATTTCGTCAGGATGGAACGGACTGCCCAGATCTTCGTGTTCCTGAGGAGGAAGGGGAGGGAAATGACTGCATTGTATACGTGGGGAGGGCCGTTATGACTGATTGAGCTAACGTGAGGCGTCCGGCGAAAGTCAACACATTGTCTGACTATCCTATTAATCGGTGTTGAACTTTATCCAGGATGTATTGATAAGTACGCTTGTTGACTCGGTCATGAAGTAGAGGAACTCCGAGGTATCTTCCAAGATTCGGCGTCCGCTGGAACTCCAGTGCTTGGCTTAAGGAATGGGACAGCCTGGGAGGAGTATTTTTAGAAAAAGAGCACCGAGATTTGTCTTGACTGACTCGCTGTCCAGACGCCTCTCAGAAGGAATCCAGAATATCTCGAATGACTGGAACTTGATCCGGTGAGGCTTCAGCAAAGAGAATGAGATCATCAGCAAAAAACAAATGCGATAGAGACGGGCCCGTACGTCCAAGCTTAATAGGACGCCATCGGCCTTGGGATACGGCGTGAGTAATAGAGTGGCTAAGTCTTTCCATACAAAGGACAAACAGGTAGGACGATAAAGGGTCACCTTGGCGAATACCTCGGGATGGACGAAAGGTGTCACTAAGCTTTCCATTCCAAGTCACCTGAAAAGAGGTTGAAGAAATGCACTGCATGATAAGAGTGAGAAGCGAGTCAGGAACTCCAACGTCGAGGAGGGTTTCGTGGATGAACTGTCAGGACAACCTATCGTACGCTTTCTCAAGGTCCACTTTAAGAGCCATGATCCCTTTACGACCCTGCTTCCGGCGCATGGTATGGAAAACTTCCTGGGTAATGATGATGTTGTCTGTGATTAGTCGGCCTGGGACAAAGCTGCATTGATGTGGGGAGACCAGGTCGTCCAGGTAAAGTTTAAGACGCATAACAATAATCTTGGTGAGGGCCTTATAGATCACTGAGCATAACACAATAGGACAGAACTGTGTAATGAAAGTGAGAGAGGGGCTTTTCGGTACGAGGACCACAATGGTGCGATTGAGTTCGAAATCCCAAATCTCATGACTAAAAATGCGCTGTAAGGAGGTCAGAGAAGGACCGACGAGAGTCAATTGGGATTGATAAAAAAGAGCTAAGAATCCATCAAAACCCGGTGCCTTGTTAGGGCCTATGGAGAAAAAAGCCGATTTGATTTCGTCAAGATGGAACGGACTGCCCAGATCTTCGTGTTCTTGAGGAGGAAGGGGAGGGAAATGACCAGAGATCGGCCAGGGGGAGGGTTGGTGGTTTTCGACCGTGTATAACTGTTCGAGATATTGTTGCGCAAGTCGCCTGATGCTCGTTGGATCAGAACTCTCATTCCCTCGGTCATCTTATAAGGAAGTAATCCGCGCTTGCCGGTGTCGGGTCTAAGTAACTGCATGATAGAACTTAGTATTTCTGTCACCCTGGCTTAACCACTAGGTGCGGGATTGTTGGTGCCAATAGAGCTCTTCTTGGTACAGGACCTGTTCCAATTCATGCCACAAGTATTCCTCCAGTTCCCGGAGAGAGGTCGAGGAGGGGTCGTCGAGGTATTTTTGGATACCTTCCAGTCGGGCCATAAGCCTCTTTTTTTGGTGAAAAATGTAGCCGAACTGGTTAGTATTCCACAGTTGTAAGTTCTCTGAGAGAGTTTTGAGCGCGCCAGGAAAATCAGAGCGGGGAGGACGCCAATGGTCTAGAACGACCTGAGCAAAGCTGGGATGAGTGAGCCACGCAGAATGAAATCTAAAGGGTCTCGTTGTCGGCGCAAGGGGCGCTGTGTGCTTTAGAGTAATTAAAAGAGGCCAATGGTCAGATTTCAAGAACGGAAGGTGAGCAACTTCGGTGTTTGGGAACAGGGAGTGCCAAGAATGGGAGCAGAAGGCACGGTCTAGTCGAGTTGCAAGGTGGCCCCGACGCCAAGTGAATCTGGGTCTTGAGAAGCCCAGATCCTGAAGATGGCAACAGTGCACACATTCCCGGAATTGGGAGTTGACAAAAGGTTTGAGACGAGAACCCCCTCGTTTATCCTGACTCTCTAACTTAGCATTAAAGTCCCGCCCTAGGAGCCAAGGTTGTGAGGTGCTTCTCGCAATCTGTCGTAAATAATGCCATAAATACTTTTGAAGTGAATACGTAGGGCTGACATAAATTGCGGTGAAGGCAAAAGAAGAGTGGTCCCATTCAATGCTGGTATGCACGAACTGTTTATGAGCTAGCAGAATACAGACCTTGATATCTGCCTGCCAAAGCAGCCAGATGCCTCCGGAAAAGCCTTCGGCTTCCACTCTAAAGGAGTGTCCAAATCCCAAATTCTGAATAACCTTCAGAGCACGGGTACCACTGATTCGGGGCTCGACCAACACAATAAGAACCGGCTTATGGATTCGAATATAATTCTTGAGGATGGGCTTAAAGGTCTTGAGGATGGGCTTATAATTCGAATATAAGAATCGACATAATACGAAGATTGGATGGGGGATTTAAATTGCAGAAGAGTTGACTACAGTAGCAGTCGGCTCTTGAAGCTGGGCTGTTGCGGTATGCAGTGGAGTCTCCGCCATCTGAGTATCCGAGTCAGTTTAAATTGCAGGTATGTCCGGAGAAATATTAACCGGATTCGGGGGTCATGGGAGAGAGGATATGTATGTTCATGCATGCATTAGAGTTTCGATCGAAAAGTTTGGAGACTTTGTAAAAAAAACGTGTATTTGTTATTATTATTTTTTTACTTGTACACTGTCGATGAAGAGTATATATATACAATTGTCCTAATCAATTTCTACAGCTGGAGAATCTATACGGTTACAACAGAAAGAGAAAAGAATACAGATATGATATTTCTTCTAGAATGTGTATTACTCCCTAGCTGATGGGCCTGTGTCTTTATGGGCTGATGGGCTGTGAGATGTGTCAGCAAAATGGTCCCTTACATGCCCCCTCAAACGCAAGCTTCGTGGGCCATGAAGGTTGAGTTTGGCACACAAACTGAAGGGTTGTTCGACTGGCATAGGTTTAGTGAAGAGATCGGCAAGTTGGTCCTCCGAACTAACATAGTTGATGGCGAGGGTGCCGACAGCGACTCGATCACGAAGGAAATGCACATCAATTTCAATGTGCTTCGTTCGAGCGTGAAACACAGCATTGTGAGACAAAGCACGAGCTCCATTGTTGTCGCACCAGATAATGGGTCGATGTGAAGGTGAGAACCCTAATTCAGAAAGAAAGGATAAGAGCCAAATAATCTCAGTCGAGAGAGTGGAGAGAGCTCGATATTCAGCTTCGGTACTGGAGCGAGCTACAACATATTACTTTTTGGAGCTCCAATAGATGAGATTGCCACCCAGAAAAACACAATCGCCGGAGGTCGATTTTTGATCATCAATAGAGCCAGCCCAGTCAGGGTCAGAAAAGGCATGGATCTGCAAAGGGAACGAAGAAGCACGAAAAAGCAATTTTGTTTCAGTAGTACCACGTAAGTAGCGAAGAATTTTAGAGCAATCCAGTGCGGTTGAAGTGGATTAGTCAAAAACTGACTTAATTTATTGACAATGAAACAGATGTCAGGACGACTATGGCATAGGTACTGAAGACCTCCAACAAGGCTGCGATAATCTGAAGGATTTGCAATGGGATCACCATCAAAGGCAGAGAGCTTCTGACCAGAAGAAACAGGAGTAGAACACGGCTTACAGGTAAGCATATTAGCCTTTTGTAGAAGATCATATATGTATTTGTGTTGAGATAAATACAGACCTGAAGAATTTCTCTGAACTTCGAAACCAAGAAAGTAGTGTAAAGAACCAAGAGATTTTAGAGCAAATTATTTGTGTAAACGATGAATAAGATGTTGAATGGCTTCTTTATTGTTGCCAGTAATCAGTATGTCGTCAACATAGATCAGAATGTATAACTTGCTGTTGTTTTGATGAAGATAGAATAGGGATGTATCACATTTAGAGGGTGTAAATCACCAACTTTGAAGAGTCTGTTTAAGGGTAAAAAACCAGGCTCGAGGAGCCTATTTTAACCCATATAGGGCTTTAGAAAGATGACACACATGAGTAGGATAGGAGGAATTTACATACCCTTGTGGTTGATGAATGTAGACCTCATCTTGTAGGATTTCATTAAGAAACGCATTATTAATGTCAATCTGTTGAATGTCCCACTGAAAAGAGACAGCTAGAGATAGGATGACTTTAATGGTGGAGGATTTAACTACTGGACTGAAAGTTTCAGTAAAATCCACACCTGGGTTTTGATTAAACCCTTTGGCTACCAATCGAGCCTTTGTTTTGTCAAAAGAGCCATCTGAGTGATATTTGACGCGAAACACCCATTTTGTTCCCAAAACATTCATGCTAGGATGATGAGGGACAAGAGTCCAGGTCTAATTTTTGTGAAGGGCATGTATTTCAGCATCCATAGCAGCCTTCCAAATAGGATCCTATAGGGCAGAAGAAACAGATTGGGGTTCTTGGGTTGGTGAGGGAGATAGAGGAGTGTGGTAAAGTTTGGGTTTAAAAATGCCACTCTTGGAGCGAGTTTGCATTGGATGAGTATTTGTGAGAGGGACAGAATGACCAGTAGGTGCAATGGTTGTTTGGAGAGGAGGAGGTGAAGAGGAAGCACAGGGGGTTGGTGAGCTATGAGGAAAATTAGATGGTGAATGTAAGTCAGAAGTTAAAAGAGGAGAATTTACCTGTAATGGTGGTAAGTCTGGAGAAGCTCCGGAAGACCAATCCTTCGGTAGGGAACTGCTAACAGTAGGCTGTATAGAAGAGGAAGGAGCTTTGAGAAGTGAAATGGGCAGAGTAGAATGAGCTTTGTGGGATGGTAGAGGTAAAAGTGATTGTTTTTGAAAAAGGAGAGGGTAGGCATATACGGATTCATTGAAAACAACATGACGAGAGATATAGATTTGTCTATGAGCATTAAGGCATTTATACCCACGATGAAAAAGACTATAGCCAAGAAAAACACACTTCTTGGTTTGAAAGTTGAATTTGTGAGGATAGTAGGGTCGTAGATAAGGATAGCAACTACAGCTAAAAGGTTTCAAATGAGTATAGGCTGGCTGTTTGTTATAAAGAAGCTCATAAGGTGATTTGTAATTAGTGATTGGACTGGGTAATTGATTGATGAGATAAGTGGCTGTGAGAAAAGCTTCTAACCAAAATGAGAGAGGCATTGAGGCATGTGAGAGTAGGGTTAGGCCCATTTCAGTGATGTGACGATGTTTCCTTTCAGAAACACCGTTTTGTTGATGTGTATAGGGACAGGATAGTCTAGGAGTGATGCCTTGGGCTGCAAGCTAAGGTAGAAATAACTGGTATTCCTTTCTATTTTCAGTATGAAGTGCCTTTATCTTGTTATTAAATTGTAATTCCACATGTGATTTGAATTTTAGAAAGGTGGAGAAGGCTTCGGATTTGAGTTTTAGAGGGTAAAACCAAGTAAATCTAGTATATGCATCAATAAAAACAATGTAATATCTATGTCCTTCTGTTGATAGAGTTGGGGAGGGACCCCATATGTCTGAATACACAATTTCAAAAGGTTTAGTAACATTAATTGGGTGATTTTGAAAGGGAAGTTGATGAAACTTTCCAACTTTACAAGCATCACAGAATTTAAGAGTGTGCATATCAACATGAAGATTCATAGATTTGGCAATCTTTGATAGAATAGATGGAGAAGGATGACCCATTGTGGCATGTAGTACATTGGCATCTATGGTGGTGACATAGGCAGTAGGAAAAGCAGAACCAAAGGAGGAAGGTGCAGTAGATTTTGAGAATTTAGGTGTTGTCTTGAGGTGATACAGCTCATCCTGCAGAGTTCCCTGTAGAAGAGTGGTCCCTAAAAACTTGTCCTTAAAGAAACAACCATTATCAGAAAATTCAACAACAATATCATTATCTTTAGTAAGCTTAGAAATG
>JANQBM010000008.1:1234880-1277365 GCA_025594535.1 Erythroxylum domingense | reverse complement strand
TCATTCCCAGTGTATGGAGAGTTGATACTTAGGTTCTGAATATCAGGAGTGACATGATTGGTTGCACCACTGTCAACAAACCAAGTGGACTCAGGTGATGGTTCAGATGATGGAGCTGGCTAGTGGGGAACCATGTATTTGTAGAAGAACCAGAGTGCACATAATTTGCTTGAGGCGAGTTATTATTATATCCAGTGTAGGTCTGCACAGTTTGAGAAGAGGATCGCCATGGCTGCTGAAGTTGTGGAGGTCCTTGCTAGTTCTGATTAAAGCGTTTGTTGCACTGCAGAGCTGAATGGTTTGGTTTTTGACAAAGTTGACAGAATATGCGAGAACTAGATCTGCCTCCTCTGCCTCTTGTGCCTCTGCCACGTCCCCAATGTTTGCCACCAGAAATGGCAGGTGAATGAGTGTAACTGGCAAGGTTTGCAGATGGTGTTGAGATTTGAGACACATCATTCTGTTGTTCCAGACGAGTTTCATGCATGAGGAGGGAGCTTTGAACATCCTGAAAGGAAGAAAATGCCACAGTATTTGATAAAAAACAAACAATAGGATCATAATCTTGTCCTAAGCCAGCAAGAGCACTGAGGATTATCTCATATTCAGAGACTGGATGACCAGCCAAAAGAAGTGAGTCACTAATGATTTTTATTTTCTACATATATGCACTGATAGTGTCAGATCCTTTTTTAATAGATGATAGTTGTTGTTTTAATTGCAAGACTTTAACCATGCTTGTTTGAGCAAATAGCTTTTCAAGGGTGACCCAAACTTCAACAGAAGATTGAGATTGAGTGACAAGGCTAACGATATCATCATCAACTGTTGATAATAGCCAGCAGAGAAGAAGTTGGTCAGATTTACGCCATAAGCGATACTCAAGATTAGGCTGAGATAAATTGTCATTAGTAGGAACAAAGGCAGCAGGGATTACAGAGAAGGAAGAGATAAATTTTTCTAGCTCCAGGGCACGAATTGCAGCAAGAACCTGGGCTCTCCAAGTAATATAATTTGATCGGGTAAGTTTGGTAATGGTAAAGTTTAGAGATTTTGCAAGAGAGGGAAAGTTGAGAAGCTGATCAGATGAAGAATCAGCAGTGGCAGTAGAAGAAGAAGAAGAAGAAGAAGCAGCCATAGAAGTTTGTCTTAGCAAAGCTCTGATACCATGAAAAATTTGGAGACTTTGTAAAGAAAAACGTGTATTTGTCATTATATATTTTTTACTTATACACTGTCGATGAAAAGTATATATATACAATTGTCCTAATTAATTTCTACAGCTGGAGAATCTATACGATTACAACAAAAAGAGAAAAGAATATTGATATGATATTTCTTCTAAAATGTGTATCACTCCCTAGCTGATGGGCTGTGTCTTTGTGAGCTGATGAGCTGTGAGATGTGTCAGAATGGTCCCTTACATGGATATGAAATGCCAAAAGTTCCACACTTGAACCATAATTATTCCACCAGGAAACCATGGGAGCCAACAGTGATAGCTTTTGTAGGTAGGGTCAGTCATATCGTGATGAGTATAATGACATGCAAAGCCAATGATACCAGGTGCAGTTAACATTCCTAAACAACATCAACATTGCAAGAATGATCGTGGTGTGTTTTAAGAGTTCACAAGTGAAATAGTTAATATACAAGTATGCTGAAACTCAGAAGAGGCAAAAACAAGAATAAAGGTCGAGGAAACTCCCTTGTTTAAAAATTGACCAGAATGTCCCAATGATGAATCCCTGGTTTGCTCTGCGGGTGCAGAGAGAGTTTCGGCAGACATTTATGACTGCTCCGGCGACTTTGCCTCATCTTAGCTATAGATTGGTTTCCTGATCTCGTATCAGTCCATACAGTACCAAACGATAGCATGTCAACAACCACCGCCCCCGTAAAATGTTAGCTCTTGCTTCACCTACTCCGTGTCCACCGTCATTGTCGTATATAAGCATCTCCCCTAATTCTACACTACATCCATTCACTTTTTTATTTATGCATTACACTTGCTATGTGCAGGCTTTAGGACCAATTTATCAAGTCGACTCAGAAACAGGATGGATCTTTCGGCTTAGAAAAATGTGTCCTACCAATGTGGAACCAAGAGTTGACATACTAATGTGCTTGTATATTTATACCGTCATTATAATAAAAACAACAAAAACTGCCTCAAATTAATGACAAAATTAACAAAACGGTCGGTTATAGCTTCCAGGTGGTAAAGTTCAACAACGTATAGAGTTTAAGAAAGCACAAGAAGAGCGGTGACAAACTCGGGAAGTGAGAAAATTGTGGCTTATGAGCTGGGACAGATCTTCAATTCCGCCTATGCTATTCTTCTTTGCTCCTAACAGATTTTATCTATTCATTGCAATAAATTAGATGGTTGAGATTTATTATAAACAGAGAGAACAGATCAACTGAATAGATCTGTTCCCCTCAATCTGGAGCCCTTCTCTTCCAGTTCAACATTTGCAGGTGAACAAGTTTGTGATGTAATATTATGACATGAAACTAGAGGGAACTCTCAAGTGGGACAATTGAAGTCCCAAGGTGGGTTCTGTTTCATTGGGTGGGTTTAACTTGTTCAAATAGGCTTTTGTACGAGGAAAACGACCAACGGGCCTTTGGCTCATTGGAATAGATGATTACGATTCATCGACACAAAAAGAAGAAACATTCAACTTGATGATTTAACACGATATAACTTAACCTTATAATTCTCCAAAAAATTAGGAGCTACATAAGAGGGCAACAGGATCGAATCTTTGGATACGAAAATGTATATTTACGGATTAGGAAATGCCCCACTGTAAGATCCAGTGAATTGCCTTTACACATCTATTATGTACAGGTAAAAGTGTTTTCCAGTTGCATGGACGCAGAAGCTAGCTAGCCATGTTTATCAACTTATTTAACTGAAAATAACTGTTGCCAACAGTTTGCAGTTGTTCTTTTTATACACAATGATCGATATTAATACGTATCCTGAAGAGTGTGGATCGGCGATCCTTTTATTAGGATTAGAAGGCAACTGAATTTGAGATATTGATCGTAAGGACCTTGTATCTTCATCGTTGGTCCAACTCGAAGATGTACTCTTTAAGGATTCACACGTACATGTCAGAAAGTAGTTGATCATGATCGTCATGTCCTATTTATGCTCAAACCTTGGAAAAGCCAATGAGGCCGTTTTCTTTCTTGATCAGACGTTGCACTGGAGCTGCTCATGGGGGTTGTCGGTCCACTACAATCCTCCCCACGTTCTGATCTGAATATCGACGTTGGAGAATCATTTTCCTTCATATTCATCGTCTCTATGAATCCTACTTCTCGGTGAGTGTGAAGACGCCTGTAGTCTTTACATTTAGAACTCTTCCCAGAGCTGGCTCCAATGCTTAATGTCAACTCCACTTCACTGTCTTCACAGCGATTTATGGGTTTCTGGGGTATGTAAAAGCTGGAGCTTGCTGCTCTCTTGTCATCATCTACACTAATTCCTGTGGATAAGTTTTCTTCAGCTGGTCTCTCCAGATCAAATCCTCTAGCCGTTTTCATGGTCTCGCCGGAGCAGCTTCCTCTTCTTTCTCTTGTACTATGTTCATCTCTTGAACAGTACCGAACACTGGAACGGTGCTGCGATGTTGAATTATGCGGGTTAATGATTAGGGAATGGTTAATGTCTGAAGTAATAGTCATTGGAGTCCAAGGTTTACTATTGTGTTTACTGATTTCCATTTTCAACTCATCCATCAACATCCTCTGAACACTGTATAGCCTGTGGAGTTCTCGTACCTGCAAAATAGTTCCAAGTTACGTGTGAAATTTTCCCTTTTGAGATATAATGAGCTGACCTTGGATTTGAACGCGACGTTTATGTTAACTACCTGGTGCTTGAAAATGTCCTCTTGCATCTGCATTGTCTTCTTAATGGACTCGACGTTGCGATTTGTGGGCATCTTGTTTGTTGAGAAGCTAATAAACTTTTCTGATGATCCAGAAACTTGAAGGTCCTCACTAAGCACTGATCTGTCTCGCAAAAAATAGTATCTGTCGTCCACACTATGGACGCGAAAGTCACTGCTATTTGATGATTCTGTTAGAAGATTTATAGTAGCATATTCAAGCTCAGTTCCCATTCCTGCAATGATGGTCAAATTCCAAGGTCTCTAAGAAACATGAAAATCGAAGAACATTACATCCAGGGTTTCAGTTTCTTAATTAACCCACTAAGAAACTGAAGGAAAAGGGGACTGAAACTAGAAAACAAGAGCATGGAAGTGGATGATGACATCAGAACTTCTATCATTTCAAATGCGTTAGGTATGATTTCTGAATGGCCACTACCTGGAGGTGGAAACAGATATATAGTCAGTGGTTGACCCTCATATTTCTACCAGCCCTATATGCGACATCTTTTGGATAACAAAGACTAGTGGAAAAGATCTGAGATTGAGTCATATCCAACATTTTTCATACTAGAAACTGCCATCTGCAACCAATCAATCAAAACAATAAGAAACGAAAAGAAAAGTCTGATCTTTCTCTACTTCAGTTGCATCAGCTTTCTAAATTACTGAATTCTCCTCTAATACTGTTTTAATTGTTTTCTAAGTGGATCTGACGAAGGCAAACATCAAGCATGACAGACATAGCTTTTCGTGAAAAAAATTTAAAGTTTGTCTTCGAAAACGTTCCAATTATGGTATTGGGGAAAGCGTGGGGGGACAATGAGGCTGTTCAAAATTGCAGCGGGAGCTCCGAAAGTGTGACAAACAGTAGCTAACACAGTGAACAAGGTTGAGGAGAATAGTGACAGGAAATTTAGGTTTCTTTATCTCTACCCTGGTGGCGCAATCAATATCCAAAAAATAGTGGTCTGGATCATCTTCAGGAACTCTGTGCAGAACAGGTTCTCGCTTATCTTACTTCAGCTCAAATTTACTATTCTGATGAACTTCACATTCTGAAATGAATTGTTAATGGTGTATGGAAAACGAAGATGTTTCACAACAAGAGCATATTTTGTTCCTGATGGTCAACTTCCTTAAGAAACAGGAACAGTAAGACGTGCTTAGCAAAATTCATCGTCAAAGTTTCTGGATGCAAGACTTTGCAAGCAGCCAACAACTAACTACCAAATCTGAAAGTGCCAGAACAAGAGAAGAAAAAATTTACAGGCATGGTTATTACCTGAAATAAGAAGTACCCAGATAGCACAAAAAGCTCATTGAACATCTTCCACCTTCATATCCCACCAGCAGATGAGCTGGTTTATTAGTAAACAAAGCCAGATAACTTAAACAACCATTTCCTTGCACAGCTACCTTCCATAACACATTACAGGGAACGGAGAAAACTAAGCAGTGCGTCTGTGGTGAACTCGCGGGGAAGATAAATTGGAAGCACTGCAGGCGAGGAACTAAAAATTCCTGTTGGTCGACAAGGCCAAGGATTAGTAGTCTCTTGATGATTTGGAGAAACAACAAAGCAATGATCTTTCATTTAAAAAATTATGAACATGATCTTAATAATTCAAGCTTGACAGGCTGTGAAGAGAGGAGGGCAAAAAAGCTGGAACTTTCATTGTGTTCCCTGATCCTGAAAGTAATATTTTGATGTTGGTGTGGGTGTTTTGTGTGTGTGAGAGAGAGAGAGAGAGAGAGCGAGTTGTCTCTACTTTATAGTGTTCATATAACTTTTTCATATATAGAACTGAGAAAACTCACACAGGCACCACAATTATAATTATATAATTGTATAATTTTGGTGGGACCACAATTTCATTTTCATTACAAAACAATAATAGAAATGTCAGTTCCTCTTGAACAATGAACATTAACTAATACGTAGACCATTGAACAAGATATTCCAGAAAAAAAGGTCTGTAGCAGACTATGAAAACGTGAATGAATAATGAAAAGCTAGCTCTGGCCCTGTAAGGAGTATTTATTTAGTTCCAATGCAGTTTGGTTTTTAATTTTTTGATTTATCACTAATCGAATATATACTTAACTGGTAAATCAGTTTTAATTCTTTTCCAAAAATAAAATATGTTCCTCAGCAATGTTACTGCATATAAGCGAAGATTTTATCAACATTTATGAGAGGGGATCGTGTTCTTAGATCAGTTAACACTAAGGACCCTACGAATCTTTACCAGGTGGGCTTGAGATTGAGAGTTTTTCTATCGTACGAAGAATTTTCAGGAGTTGGATTTCCATTTCTGTTCATAATTGAAGCTTCCTGACATATATCATATCACCAATCTGTTCTGACTTCAGGTGTGTGTGCATATATGATAAACAGACAAAAATAGAACCAAAAGTGTAAAATAGAGATTCCCATATATTCACTTCGAGGGAAACTTTAGAGTTGTTGCTTGAATGGGTATTTCTTGCTTAACACTACTTCGAACACAACTAATATATTACAAAATTACCTTATTCGTTTTTTTAATTCGGAGAAATTATTTATTACCTTTTGGTTTAATTAATTTAAAATGTTATAAGTTTTAATCCCTTAAGAAAATTTATGATTTATAATTTTTATTAAAAATTGTGTCAACAAAATATTTCGCAAGAATAATATAAGTAAACCAACTAAATATTATCAACGTGATAATTTAACCTAATTCTTAAATTCGATTTAAACCAAATAAACTAAATAAGTTATCTTAAAATATTAATTCATATAATATTTGATTGATAATAAGTTTTATAATCATGATAACAAATTAAATTAGTTTGTTATTCATATCACATTTTTTTGTTTAAAAAAAAGTATAAGAGAAAGTATTTTTTTAGATTATTAATTATAAAGAATTTTAAATTTTATAATTTTTTAAAATTATTTAAACTAGATAATAGTTCGGCATCTTTTAATCTCAAAATATATAAGATTTTGCCTTATATACATAATCTAAAATACCAAAGTACCATAAAGGTCCTTGAAACCCTGCAAATCACGATCAAATTGTTCCCAAATGGGCCATAAAAGGGGATAATTAATTGATTGGGTAAAGAGGAAACTCCATCATCATACATCGCTTTCCTTCAAAAGCTTGAGGATCAAAACATGGCTGTCCTCAAACACGCAAATAAATAATATAATTTTCAAATTCTCCAATCTGATCTGGAGAACTTAATATATATAGAACCAATTATATCATATCCACATGCCTCAGGTATATAATAATGACGATGAACTAGTGTTTGCTTGCTCACATATACGCATATTTGTAGGTAGAAGTGGCATGACTTCAGTTGTCTTCTACTTGTGTCTGTTCGATCCCAATTAAAAAAGCTCATGCGTAACATGGCCTAGTCCGGCGTGTGTCCCCATCCTGTCCAGATGTATCATAACTTGGCAGGTTTTTGGGTTTATATATCTTTTCTTTTTTCCCCTTTTCATTTGTCGTTAGGACTAATTTGAAGACTTAAGTATAGCTGAATTATCTTTTTAATATACCATAAATTAATAAGGATTTGTTCAGGATATAGTGCCAGATTGGTTACACTTGATATAGTTTACAATATCTTCAGCTACCTAGGAGAGTAGGTAATATAGGTGAAATATGCAACAAAGACATTCTAGTTTAAAAAGAAAGACGGCATATGTAAATAGAGGCAGATCCGAAAGGGACATAAGATTATCATGATATTCAAGTTTTCTGGTACTTAAAACAAAAACACACACACACACAAATCTAAGAAGCTACGAAACAAGAACACATAGGAAATAACATGCATATCCATCCAAGGAAAATGGAAACTGAGAGTACTCAGATCTTTTGTTCTTTTTTTTTTTTTTTCCCTCTATCAAACTTCTTATGGGGCTTAGTTAACATCGACTGAGATGGTAGCAAAGATTTCCTTTATTAGGTGTCTCCAGCTTCAGTGCATAGCTAGGATTCTAGAGAGACTTAATTGCTTCGGCTGTGTCTTTCATTTATGATTCTAGATTTAGGAGGGTAATCTCCACTTGTAGCCAAACACTAGGTAAAATTAAACTTGATCTTACCAATTATATATATATAATCTTTGTTTCGTTATATGCAGTGTTGGTTGGAGTACTTTAATGGAAACCTGTAATTAAAATAAATCCAGGCATAGTTTATTCAATAAATAACTGTGGAAAATCTTCATTAAGTTCAATAAAATACACAAATTTGGTTGGTCTCGTACTTTATATGGAGGTTCTTATCTTGTTGTAATATAATAAGAAGATGCAAGAGGGTAAAGTGATGGAACATGGAAGTATTAAAGGACAAAGGACAAGGTGACGGCATCTCCAAGTAAGGGAGAGTTCGAGAGGACGAAGCGAAGAGCACGCGTTGTAGGCAGCTCATGGCACAAGCCGCAAAGGTTGTGGGTCCTCTTCCACTGTTTGCCCTTTTACTTTGTCGGCTCTTCAAGTCCGTGTCCTCGGCCACTCTCTTCGTCATTCTCCACTTTCATGCCACAAACTATTTCCAAAGAGTCAGTGGTTAAACCTAAGTTCAGAATATTTCCATGTTATGATGGTATAAGTGTTAAATTTTATATAATTGGGTCTAAATAAACTGAGCACATATAAGTTCAAATAAGGTTTTATCTTAAAACTTAAATAAACTGAGCAGATACAAGCTTAAATAAAGTTTCATCCTAAAATTAATTTTAGGATGGAACCTCTTTAGTTTTAAGATGTAACCTCATTTGGGCTTGTATGTGCTCAGTTTATTTAGGTCAAATCATATAAAATTTAACATGGTATCAGAGCAGGTTGTTCTTGGGTTACTCATCACCACCTCGTCATGATAGACTTTGACACGTGTTGGGCCGTAAATTAACTCATACGTGAAGGGGGGCGTGTTGAAATATAAAGAATATATGACCTTGAGCATGCATATAAGCCTAATAATGAGTTACTCCTCTTAGTACCAATTGATTTTATGATGGAACCTCATTTAAGCTTGTATGTACTCAGTTTATTTAGGCCCAATCATATAAAATTTAACAATAAGTTCAAGAAAAGACGATAGCTTCTTATTACCATTAGAATAAAAAATACTTCGTATTAAGTTAATATTAATATGAATAATATTATATACATAATATTATTTATTACCTATAAAGTTAAAATGATTAAAGACTTCTCCTTCCATTAGCATTATTTATACATTATTTGCACCAAAATTAACAATTTAGCTTTTATTTCAAGTACAAAGGGAATGCAGAATGCTGTTCATATGAAACTAATGCAATCGAACATACTCGAGATATTTTTGCAATGAGAGGAAGGAACTATATGGGATGGAGTAGTATGAATATTATATATTCTCTTTAAAATATACTTTTATCTGGATTTCTAGAAGGAATAATAATTTGGACCAATATGTATTAACTTCTTCCTTGAATTGCTGATTTGTGAATAATGACAACATCTTTCTGCCCTCAGTTTCAATATCTTAGATCATGGTACTAAGCACCAGATTAGGACATCTAAAGCATAAATTGGTCATAAACTAGAATAAAGATTGAGGCATTTTAACTTATAATATCTTATTTTCACCTACAGTTAACTATTAATTATATCTTGAATTATTAGGGGGTGTGTGTGTGTGTGTGTGTATTCAAAGATTAGTATCTTAACTAGCTTGTGAAAATTGGCATGATTGATAATATTTCTACCACTTTGTAAACTTTCGTGAATTATTATGATTGGGAGGTAGTAGAATAATTACAATAGTTAGCATTTTGTTAATGGTAACTAAGAGTTGCTCCCTAGCAAGGCTATCTAGTTACCCAATTTAGGCGCTTGTTCTAGTTTAATATTGTAAGTTGCATGTTACCAGTTATATATGTCAAACAAGTAAATGCCAAACAAGTAAAAACAACCACAACCCAACACATAAGTTTAATCTTGTTAAGTTTAGCCTATCCTACTTTAATCTACGTTTTATTTGTTTTTATCGATCTAACGTTGTTGTGTTTTGGTTACATATGTTCGAGTTAAAACACAATTCATGGTCTTGTCGAAATTGGATATAAATAATCTAATGCTGACAACTAAGGAATATTCATGCTCATGGAGACAAAAAGATCCCACGTTTTATTTCCATTTAATTATCTTTTTCCTTTTAATTTACATAGTATACAACTATGTTTTTTTTTTACAAATAAGATGAGGGACTGACCTCTTGCTCTTGCTACCAATTCGACCATACTGGAAATAGATATCAGAAAATACCAATTAATAATATAATCAAAATAGTACCAAATTTTCCTTTGTTCGTTACTGATGAGTTAATTTTATGTTTTATAAGTAAAAATAAAAAGGCTAAATTCAATCAAATCTAAAAATTTTAAGAAATTTGAATTTTAGTTTGAATATGATAAAATATAAAAAAATGAATCAAACTTATTTAAATTTATCTAAAGGGTTTTTAATCATTTATTAAATTAAATTAAATTAAAAAATTTTAATTATATTTAATTGTAATTTAATTCGAATAAATTCAAATTAATTCATTAAAATATAAAGAATAAAATAATTAAGAATACTAGTCTAAATTCACATTTTCTCATATAATTTATTAATTTTGGACATTTACTAAACTCAGTTAACTAGAGTGATGATATTTAAAAGAAAGAATTGCTTAATTACTATATTGATTTCAAAATCTATATATTTTGTAAGAACTGTATTGAGTATTGTTCTCGAAGAATTTGAGCTTTCCACTTATGATTGTTAAGAATTCAATTCAAATCAAACTGGTTTAGGTCTACATTTACTTAAAGTTTTAATGAAAAGATAAGATATAAAAAGACAACAGGTACCGATGTTTCTTATTTTGCTCTTGATGCTAAACTGGTACGTACTCGTTCAGACAACAAAACAGACATCATTCATAGATTGTCTGAGCAGATCTTAACCCCTTTCTTCCTCGTCCCATAACTTGGGATTGGGAGGATAATTTCATATTAACTCTAATGGCAGTTGGCCTCCTATGGTTACAGGTAACAGGACTCGTTTTGTTCATCCCATATCTAAGAGCATAGCCACCATTATTGAATTGGAGATCGTACCAGATATTTTTTCACACATTTATAATAAAATATATATGGTATAAGAACATTTTAAAATATAGTTATCGTACCTAATCCTTAATATCTGCATTTATTTTTGTAATATTTGTTGTTATCCCAAATCCATTCCATTTCTCAAAAGATATATAAAATGAGCTGTTGGGTTTTTCTTTAATTCTTTAAGGTTGTTCTCATGTCGTTTTCATTTCCATTTAAGATACAAGTTGATGACTAACACACCATCATCAAACATGTCAAAGACATATCTTTGAGAAAAGGTGCTCAAGAAAAAAAAAAAAACTTAACATCTTATAATAATAAAATTAAAATTTTAAATATAAATTTCTTAATTCGATAATTGGATAACAATTACTATATACTAAACTCGTTATCCACCAAATTTTATTATTTTATTGAACATTTTTTAAAACAAGAACTAAGTTTAAGATGTGATAAATAGAATTTTCTATCTTAGTAATGTAATTAAATAAAGTGTAATCTTGGTTAGATGTGACAAATCTCCACTAATTAAAGATGATTATGGGAATCTCACTACGTCATTTTCTCTAATCTTATGATTAAATAGTAGCTGTATACTAAACTTATGCCATATGGCATCCACTTATTAGATACTATCAAAGTCCAACCATATTAAATTTCCAAAAAAAAAAAAGGTCCAACCAAATTGCGAGACAGATATGATACTCATATCCCGAATAAAGCCAGATTGGTCATATTTTAACATAAACAAATTGGGGATGCCCCACTAGGTATGTAAAACTAAAATCCAATTACCTAATGCCATTGGTTCCTTCCTACCAGCAAATTGAAATAGAATTAGATGCCATTTCAAGTGCTGCCGTGATCTACTAGATTAGATTGGCTTAATTAAATTGGTTGTTTAACTCCTACTTTGAAGGAGAGGTGCTTTGGAGTTGGTGTTCAAATCTGCAGGCATGCCTCGTGAAGTGTCTTGAGCAACACTTCTGCATATCGGTGGAGGAGATCCTGTTCCATTCTCTGGTATTAAGTTTTTAATTACCAAGGAAAAGATAATTAATGATTCCTTCAGATTCTGCCCGGTCTTTTTCATTTTCAGATTTGCTTTGTGTTTGTGAATACACTTCTCATCATGTTCTACTTCTTGACCTACAGCATAACATTACAATATCTATCCTTTTTTTTATAAAATTTAAAATATGATTAAAGAAATTGTCCCTTTTATAAATTAATAAATTATTATAATAAGAAGTATTGTTTTAGATTTTTTAATATTATATAACGTCCGTAATAATTTTTAATAATGAAATTTTTTTAGTAAATAAAATTATGTTACATATTTGCGTCCATGTCTTTAATAATAACTGGAAAATATTTAATATTTTAATTGAATTTAAGATAAATTATATGTCCTCGTCTTATCGAATTATAAATGCTTTAAAAGAAAATTTCATAGGATAGAGTGCAAGCTAACTTACATTTGTCCTTCTTGTCAAAGCCAGAACAAGACAAGACCCTTCACTTCTAAGCTCTAACAACTGTGTTCATTGTTTATCAAAAGCAAAAAGAGGGTCAAACAAGGGAAGATTCTAACATTAATCATGTTTTGAGGTCAGAAATTTCCCTCCTGCATTCAATGCACGAGATTTGGAATGTGACTTCTCAACCGATCAACTTGAAAATTAAACACAATGATATGTAGTTTGTATCAAAAGCCAAGTGATTTGGTTTCTATTATTTTAAGAGGAACCCATGAGGGAATCTCTCTACATTTGTGCCAAACCTCATCTTCTCTGGATCCAATACCTTAAACTTCATTTTAAAACAATATCTCATCATCCAACGTTGCTGTATTGTCTCCTTTCTTTATCAACTTCAATAATTTCATCCTTAATTGCTTATTAAGTACAAGGGTTTAATTTTTTTATACTATAAAACACTTATACAGAAAAATATTGCACTCATTGTACCAAAACGAACAAAGAAAAGTTTTAAGAACATATCGATATCATGCCTTGTGTTAGATAGTAAAGGGCTCTTCTTGGTTGGATGATTTGTTTAATCAACCTCAAGGCGTCAATAACAGACAGGAATCTTGAACTCGATCTCATTGCTGTGTTTAGATGGATAAGTTCGTCTCTAAAGTATTGATTAGTTACGGTGTTAGCCATGTGTTCATGAGATAATTGTGATAGGATTTTTTGGTATTATTGTGCTGGTGTACTAGACTCTAGTGTTATTAAATTACAAGTATGCCAACAATGTTAAGTATATCATGTTAATTTTTTATTGGATAAATTATTTAAAATATTTTGTTCATTTAACAATTTATCAAATATATATATATATATATATATTAATTGCTATACATAGATTTTTATCGTAATATTACTATAAATAAATTTTAGATGTGATTAAATGAATTTTATAATCCTATTTTAAATATCTTTTAATACAGCAATAAGATTTTGTAATATTTGAAAAAATATAAAAAATAATTTCTTGGGAAATATTTTTAGAATGTTTTGTTAATAATGAATTATATTATTATTGACATTTATATAAATTTTGACGGAAAAATTAAAATTTTAAAATTTAAAGTAATAAATTTAACAAAGTTAATCATCAAAATAGAATCATCAATGCATTTGGAAGCAATAAAAAAAGAAAAAAGAGCATAAAAGATTTAAATTTTACCACATCCGAAATCTTAATTTTATAAAGGAAGAACCCTAGTGGGCTAGGGCTTATTAGATACCAAATCACATAAAACCCATCACAAGTGGAGTTGTTAAACTAAAAGGTCTAGGCCTAAGTTTAGTACACGTGGCAACAGAAAACTAAGCCCAGTGAGAAAGCCTACGTGGTCGTTTTAACGCAATCCTACGTGGCATCATCCTCTTCTCATTCTCAGGCTAAGAGCTCAGATTATGTCCACAAATATAAAATTTCAGTCATCGCCATTGCAAACCAATGAAATGCTTCCATCTGAAACTCCGCAACAAATACCTGAGAGCAGATTTAAAATGAAGAACAACCCTCAAAGGAAGAGATTATCACTGCTTAGATAGTTTAGCACGTTACTGTCCAGTTTCATTCCACTTAATCTGATGAGATTTGGGTGTTTCTGATTTTGTGAAGCCAATAAGAAAAAAGAAGACAAACTCCAGGTCTAGAAGCATAGACCACTTCGTTCAATGTTGAACCCTTCTCTCTCTATATCTGAGAGGAGTTGTTTCTCACTCTTCAAGGTGCATCTCATTCATTTACTTATACTGTTTTTTTCTTTTATCGCCATAAAGATTTTTGTTTAATCTCAAGACGTTTCGTTGTTACATGTGTAAGCTGTATTGGCAAACAAAGTGATTATTTTGGTTCGTGGCCTTACTGTCTTTGATTTTGTTTAGAACCCCATTTCAGATTCTTGCGGATTTTCTTCAAAGCAGAATGGCTTTATCAGAGGACAATTTCACAGCAGACATTTTCATAAGTTTAAGTCGAACTGTGGTTCAAGGAAATATGCTGGTAATACTAATACACTTTCCTTTTGCGATTTGTTAGAAATAGCCCAGATAGTTTCAGTTATGTACTGAATTGCGCACTTCATTCCTGCATCTACTGAGAATTTGTGTTCTTAACCGAATGTCTTGATCATGATTTGATTGGAATAATGTCAGAAACTAACTTTTGTGGAACAGTATACGTGCAGAACATGATTTTTGGTGAAGAAGATGTGGAAATAATAGGAATGATCTAAACAAATATTACTGGAAGTCCCTCAATTTTTTGTGAAACATAGATTTAAAGGAAGTCGAAATGTGAAGAATGAGCTCTATTCACGAATGAGATTTTGCTTTCTTTCCTTTAAATTTACCTTCCAGCAAAGTTAATGCACCATTTGATTAAGTTCAGCTGGTTCTTTGTTTTGTTTACTATTGAAGGAGTTGTGGTTTCACCAAGCTGTGTCCTTCCATTGACTGAAGAAAATGTGGAGAAGGTTTTAGATGAGGTGAGGCCTGGCTTGATGGCTGATGGGGGCAATGTGGCTTTACACGAGATTGATGGTCTGGTTGTAGTTTTGAAGTTGCAAGGAGCGTGTGGATCATGTCCGAGCTCAACTATGACTTTGAAGATGGGAATCGAAATTCGGTTACGAGATAAAATACCAGAAATCATGGCTGTGGAGCAGATCCTGGACACTGAGACTGGACTGGAACTAAACGATGAAAATGTTGAAAAGGTTAGGCCAGCACAAGCTTCACATGTTGGTGTTTCAAATGTTAAAAGACTTCTTCAGTTTCAAGTTTGCATTGATGATACCAGTTGCATATTGACAATTAGAATGGTTCAGATGCTGCATTCTAACTTTACATATATATAGCATGTGGTCATGCAAGTCATTGCAAAATACTCCATTTTGTGGCTGTTTATGGAAAATGTCAAGATCAATTTTGAATTCCAGGTGAACTTTTACTGCATTTACAATATCCGTTTCTCTGTGGATGTGTATGTTCGTTACAGATCAGAAGCTAACAGCTATTAAAAATAGTCAGACATCACTATGTACTTTTTTTCTTTCATGCTCAGGGAATTAAACCCTCGTACACGAGCTAGCATTAAATCTTAATGTTCATGTGACTTATCCAATTTTTTAATCTCCAGGACTTTTATGTTCATGATGGTTTTTCATTATGGCATATATCTGTGCTACAGTTTACTTTGGATGTATCGTTTACAGAAGATATTTTTGTTGCCAATCTTTAGAGGCTCAAGTTGGTGTCCTTTTCAGGTCCTTTCTGAAATTAGACCATACCTGGCTGGAACAGGAGGTGGAGTGCTTGAACTTATTGAGATAAATGATTACGTTGTAAAGGTGCGGCTAAATGGTCCAGCTGCCGGAGTTATGACCGTCCGCGTTGCATTGACACAAAAGTTGAGGGAAAAGATACCATCAATTGCTGCTATTCAGCTTATAGAGTGATGGGAAAATCTTGGCAAGATAGGAGAGTGAATGATAGAAAGTACAGTATTCAAGTAGTTGACAGCAGATTGTGATTGACTGATCAATCTCAAACCTGTGAATTGTGGTTTGCCTGTTATGCACTCAAATGCATACCAATGATGATCCTATGATCAATGTCCAGAAGCAGACAGGCCTATTCATGGCTGGACTAGCATAGCAGAGCTTATTCTGTACATTAACCGGGAAAATTCCTTAGATTGCTTGTGGTTTACCATCTCTTCACAACCTGATATTTGTAAATTTTCTTCAGCAAAATGGATAAGCAACAGCAATTCCTATCATCATAAAAATGTAATGTGATTTATATACTGTCCAAGAAGGAGCATCAAAAATATTGTATCTCTTGAGCTTACAATGCCTGATACTCAGGATTCTGAAAGTTTAGTCAGTATTAATACACCCAGCTAATTTTTGCATGTTCATATAAAAGATCTCTATTGTCTACTCCATGTGTTTAGTAATCATCTTCATCATTTCTTGAGCCACCAAATCTTCTGATAACGGCTGCAACTGCACCAAGAAACAAAAAGAGAACTAAAGTGTCGAAACCACCGCCAATTCCAATAGCCACACTCGGACCTGGTGCGAAGAAGCTAAATGGCGACCATCCCCAGCCGCCAAAGAAAGGCACACCATAACCATACCCATATCCACCGATCAGAGGGGGTGCTACTGGTGGATTCACATATATATTTGTCCTACAGAATTGGAAAAAAAAAAAAAGGGAACGATCATGGTCTATCTTAGCACATCAAATGAGAAGCAAATGAGTTTCGAAAGTAAATTTGGGGAGCAGAAAGCAATAGAACATCAAAACTTCATACAAGCTCACACCTATTATTGAAAGGTGGGATTTTTACAATCATATAAGATGAACCAACGACTTCCACCCAGGAAGGGCACAAATTTAACTAATCAAAGACTCCAATTGCAGAGATTTCAACATGAGAAATAACCAAAGAATTGAGTTCCAAATGTTTTTATGGACACTCACCTTGAATTGTTGTTAATCCTAGGGGATGACCGAGGAGCTGATGACCGGAAAGCTTGACCACCAACTCTACCACCAGACTTCGCAGCTGATGCATCGCCAACAGATCCCAGAGTGAGCACTCCAGCTGCTAATGCCACTATAGCTAGCTTTGCCAGTTTGTTCTCACTTTCCCTTCCATATTAAACACCCAGAAATCACAAAGTTCGGCCATGAAACAACAGAAAGAGAACCTGATAAACACAACCTGAACTACTTCCAAAGTTACCTGCAAGAACTGTCAAGTTCTTTATCATCCTGTGAGTATCTGCATCTGACAGTGGCAACAAAATTGACGGACCTTGTTCTGGGTTTGTGGGTAAGTGGTAGAAGAGCGTTAGCTAGGAAGCTTCGTTGTGATGAAGCTATGGACATAGTGCTGTCTGTAGATTTTAACAGATTAACGTAAGAATCCTGAAACTGTAACAATCATTCTTAAAATGTTTGCTCCTGTTGTAACCCTTTTAAGCATTACAGAGGAAGAAAGGTAGGTCTATCCGTTTCCTGATTAGGAACTTGCCAAGTGGCTGGACGGTAGTGGCTAGACAGAAGCTTCAAGAACTATTATGTACGTCTCTTTGTTCCTTATTTTCTCAAAAATATCTTTGCTTTTACAAGGAATATTAATAATTGTTATATTCTTATGGTTACTGAATTTTATAACTTTACTTTTGATTTATTAAAATTAAAGAACAAAGGGGAGAGTTGGGCCATTGATGATTGAACCATTCAAGAAGTTGACTTGCCAATGCTTATAAAAACCCTTTCTCGTTTATTTTTTAAAAGATCATACACCTAAATTCAATTTGGCGTAGAAGATTGAATTAAAATTCCATTAACAAACTCATCTTATTTGAGAATTTGCTCATAAAAGCTTTAAGCGAACATCAATCAAAATAGAAAATACTAAATTATTGTAAATGTTCCTGTCTCCGTTACCTCGTATAATTCATTAACCAGAACAAAGTAAAATGTATAGCAAAAGGGGCCACCTTTATGTTGCTCTTTACCGAGCAAAAAAGTAAGGTAAGCAACAACCTTTCTTCTTTGAGCAGCTGAATTACAAAGTCATCAATAGACATAAATATGTATATAGCGCATTCAACTCTCCCTATCCCCACTATCTAGGAAACCTTCAACTCGCCCTTTCTGTTCCCTTGATTTGGTTAAAGGTAATCAACAGCAAGCAAACCCTTGAGCTTCAGCTTTACACGGTATAATGCTGCTGGATTGTGTCAATGTCCAAGCCCTTCAGCTTTACAACAGATTCAACATGACCCTTGAGAGTGTTAAGCTCCCGAAGCCTGAAACCAAAAGCAAAAGTTGAATATGGTTTTTACATTAGAGATCATAACAGAAAAGAATTTATATTTTTCATCTCCTTCACTTACCTTGCAACCTCCGCTCGTCTCTTGGCCTGCTCAGCAATCTCAGACAACTCCCTGTAGCTGCTCTTTTCGTTGAAGATGCTGGCAGTCTCTGGTGGTTGAAGACCATGCAAGGTCCTTTGAGCAAGAGCCCATTGAGCTTCCCTTTCCTCTTTACCATAATCTTTCTTCGTGGTGAAGGCAGTCTGTTACATAAAGAGCAGATTTAAGACGACAGACAGTCCACAGAATCTAAACCTGAAGCAGATAAGATTGATTCTACCCAGATAGATCATCACCTTGTTTTCGAGTAAGTTGAGCCATGCCTTTCCACTCAGGATGTAACGGACGGCAAATTTCATCAAGTCAAGAGGAACGTAGAAAACAACACTGTAAAGCCAGATGACACCTGCCCATCCCCATCCAATGCCGTGAACCCTTGCAAAATCCCAGTTGGCATATACAGCAATCAAAGTTGCAACCTGAGAAAGAAAAGAGTGTGGTTAGCTTGAAACCGACCTGACCAGACTTTCCATCGAATCAAGTGCAAAACAGAGATGGAGCAGAATTCCATACCAGTTGTGCAATTACAAAAGCTCCCACGAGAAGCATGCCAGGGCGTTCAACGTAGGACCAGCTACGAGAACGAGTCACAAAAATAAGAGCCTGACTCACAATACTAACTTGAAGGTACAAAGCACTAGTCATTTCATAATCTTTTTCCCTCAAGGATCTCACACCAAATTTGTCCTGTATATCCATACAACGTCAAGTGATCAGCCTGACAGAGCTCAGAAATACAACAAACAAAACCAAAAGTTCCACAAGACATTGGTCATACCGAGAAGAAGTCAGTTTCATGCATGGCCCAGAAAAATATCACAGTCATCAATGCCAAATAACCACCAAGTGCAACACCAGTGGCAAATATCTCTTTCAGTTTCCAGCTATCAGGAAGTGGCGATGGCTTCACTCTGTCTTTTGAGATTGTCATAATTGTACCTAAAAATATGGAGGCGCAGGAACGTGAAATTTGGATATAAGTTTCATGCCATTGTTATTGGTATCTACACAGACTCACTTAGTCATACTCACCGTCATTCAGGATGGCAATAATCAAAACCATGAAAGGAGAGAAGTCAAACTTCCATATCAGAGCGATAAGCATGAAACCAAACTGAGACAGCGGAAATGGAATATCATTAGTGTCATCAATCAGTTCTGTTGCATCAACAAATCAGGTCTAGTACTCATCCACTTACCACAATACGGATTGTGATGGATACTGCATAGATCTGCAAATAGAAAACATTTTTAAGTTCTTTTGTTGACAAAGATCATTGAGAAAGGAGGCAAAAATCCTGGAGGGGATCAAGGAGAGGAAGACAACTAACAGTGTAATTCTTCATTCTCTGGAAAATAGCTCTGCTAGTAAGCACCGCACTGATAATAACACTCAATCCAGGCTCTGTGAGAACAATGTCAGAAGCTCCTCGAGCAGCATCAGTAGCATCCGCAACAGCAATTCCGATATCCGCCTTTTTCAGGGCTGGTGCATCATTGACACCATCGCCAGTCATTCCTACAATGTGCTTCCTCTCTTGCAACTTCTTGACAATTTCATATTTGTGTTCTTCACAGAAAAAGGAGAAGAATATTAGAAGAACTTAGCAAATTTTCTCTTGTTTTTGTTTAGCCAGAGCATGAAAAAAGAACCCACCAGGAAACACTCCTGCGAATCCATCTGCCTTCTCGATCAACTCTTCCACAGGAAGAGCATCAAGGCTTCCATCCTTGTGTTGGCCAAGTAGAGATGCGGAAGGATACATGTTTGTTCCCATTCCAAGCCTTCGTCCAGTTTCTTTTGCAATGGCAAGTTGATCACCTGCAAAATTTAACAAAATCATAAGTCAGCAATAGCAAACTTTAGATGGCACAAAAGAGAGGCATCTTCTAGCCTGGTTAGTCAATTAAATAGCTAGAAATTACCAGTAATCATTTTGACATTGACGCCGAGATTGAGAGCTCTGCGTATGGTTTCTGCACTATCATGCCTGGGAGGATCAAAGAGGTTCAACAAGCCAACAAATTCCCATGGACCACCTGGACTTTCCTTTGTTTTCTCTGGCACTTGCTGTAATCATACCATTACAACATTGTAAGACAGTAATTCCCCTTTTGAAATGAAAAGAGGACATAGCAAAAGTGTAAGAATTTCAAGGTTAGGCATCAAAACCTGTCTGCCGACAGCCAACGATCTAAGCCCTCGTTCAGCAAACTTGTCTATGACAGAATGAACCTTCTTCTTGAGATCTTCCCTAGCGTTGCAAAGGCTCAGGATCTAGTAACAAAAACACATTACTCAAGACAAATTAATAGAGCAAAAGAGAAAACCTCTTGCATCAATGGCATGCCAAGTAACACAGCAAAATAGCTACTTACTTGCTCTGGGGCACCTTTGCTTGCTCGGTGCCAGTTTCCATCAGAATCAATATAAGTCAAAGCAGTTCTCTTGTCCACGGGATTGAATGGGAAGAAGTGTACTTCTCTTATACCAGCTCTTGCCTGCATGAAATTATTTGAATGTTAAGACAAACACATAAATCATATACATCTCAAATCGGAAGGTCGAGAAGAGTCGAAGCGATATGTATATTAGGGGAAGAAAGAGCAACGAATGACATTGACTCGAAAAATGGTTGGTGCAGAGGGATGTACCTCTTTTGGGTCTGCTAACATTCCAACCATGGCTGCATCAATGGCATCCTGGTTCTCAACCCTTGAGGCTCTGGCTGCAAGCAGTAACACATGGTCCTTATCGACACCCTTGGCGAAAACCTCAATCAAGTTCTTGTCAACACTCAGCTTGTTAAGGGTGAGAGTCCCAGTTTTGTCACTACAAAGGACATCCATACCAGCCATCTCTTCAATGGCTGTCATACGCTTAGTGATGGCCCCTTGTTGAGACAACTTGTGGGATCCAATGGCCATTGTCACGGACAAGACCGTAGGCATCGCAATGGGGATGCCACCAATCAAGAGAACCAAAAGGTTGTCAATTCCATCCCTGTACTTCCTCTTCTGAATAGGGTACATGACTATGATCTCAACTACCATTCCGATTGCTATGGAGCAAATGCAGAAGTTCCCAATAGCGGTGAGCACCTTTTGGAAATGCCCAACTTGGTTGGTGCTGTCCACAAGATGTGCAGCCTTGCCAAAAAAGGTATGAACTCCAGTGGCAATAACAACGGCCTCAATTTCTCCTTGTTTGCAAGTGGAACCAGAGAAAACCTCATCACCAGGATTCTTAGTCACTGGAAGTGATTCTCCAGTTAGAGCAGATTGATCAACCTTCAGTGGATCACCCTCAAGAAGCCTGGCATCAGCAGGAATGATATCTCCCAATTTGACACTAATGATGTCTCCTGGAACCAGGATTGCAGCATCCTGCTCGGTCCACTTCCCATCTCGAAGCACCTATATAGAAGACACCAAAAAGAGAAACTGTGAGGAAACATGAACTGTTCAAGCGAGTCGTTTGTGCCTTTCTTCATCTAAATACCTTAGTTTTAGGAGCAAGGCCAGCCATAAGAGCAGCAGCAGCATTACCAGCATTGTTTTCTTCGATGAAACTAATGGTGGAGTTGATGACTAACAAGCAGATAATACCAACGAAATCTTGCCAATCTGGGGGCTTCCCGTCACCATTTGCCAATGCAATTGCCATGATAGCTGCAGCTTCCATGACCCATGATAGTGGATTCCACATAAATCCCAAAAACTTGAGAATTTTGCTTTCCTGTTCATTTTATTTTTTAACATTCAAAACCATCAATTCATAACAGCAGATGGACCATATTTCCTTTAAAGCTTAAGCTTTCATCTTTATATCCAACCAAATACGTACCTTCTTCTCTTCTAGCTTGTTGGGTCCAAAAATCTGAAGCCTGTTGGCTCCTTCCTCCGAGCTCAAACCCTCTCTGGTACATTTCAGTTGCTCAAACACTTCGTCAACAGGAATGCGTTCCTGTTACAATTTACAAGTTCATAAATCAGTTTCATGTGAGCTTCAGAGCCATGAAAATATTCGATCTTTTCCTTTTTCTTTTCCAACCAATAAGTTGAAACTTGTAAGATTAGTCCCACCTAAGTTGTTATCTTTGAGAGATTAAATTAAAGATAAATAACAAGATTATCGAATATATCTATCGTAAATGTAACAGATTGATTTTTTTTCTTTCCATTTTTAATCCGCTAGCTTATTCACCCGAGTCAAATCTGGACAGAGTAGTAGACTTGTGACTCCGCTAGCCGAAGAGGCCTAGGAATTGTAACCAATCAAAACAACCAAAGGAGTTGACCAAAAGTCATGACAAGCTCAAAAAGTGCCTGTGATCACGTGGCCAGATACCCAGCTAATTGGTAGGTGCAAAACACGCGACACAGCCGACCACTAAAGAAAAAGATCCACAGGTACGCAAATTCCAAAGGAATAGAGGGTCGAAGATGTCAAATCAGGTGGGGACCGCTATAAAAATTTGATATTTTCCACGAGTCCATGACCATGTCAGTGCCGTGGATTGTTAACGGTTAAAACAAAAAGGAATTTTCTTTATGCAACAAAACCGCGAAACTTGTGAAAAGGCTAAAGTACCACGGAAAAGTAACCTAAATTCCTAACAGTACCAAACGAACGCAGACAAAAGACAGGGACCGGCAAACCAGAGAATTTAATGAGTTTATGATAAAAAGATTGTATCTTTGTCATTAAATCACTCCTGAAACTGATCTAAGTTTCGACTTTTTGGCCGGAGAAGTACAGAAAAGAAGATAAAAGTGGTAAAAAAGTTTGATGGTTTTTGACCTTGTTTAGGACTTGGGGACACATAAAACACAGAATTTAGATCGTGGGAGTAAACGTGGGTTGTTATTTACAAGAAACAGAGAGAGTTGAACAAAATCATTCACTGGATATGAATGGATGTGGTGAAAATTTACACAGAACAATGACGTGGGGTTTGGTAAAAATTGAATCTTTAGTAGTTTTCTATCTGATCTGAAGATTTCTAAGCACAACCCAGAAAAAAAATTTAGAGTCTTTAGCCACCATGTTTAGTCCCAAGAGAGATCTCAGTCTCTTTCAGATTAAAGCTCACGCAAAAACAGAAAAAAACTAAACCTCATAAGAAGAAGAATATTTATATAAAAAAAACAGTAACAGGGTAAGAGAAGATAAAGACTGAAGAAGAGGGAATACCAAATCAACAGTCTCGTTCTTGATCTCCTCGAGAGTGATGTTAGACTTCGCCATGTTACACTGTTAAAAAGCAAAGCTACAACCCAAAACAAAGCAAAGATATAGTTCTTGAAAAAAGCCAAAAACAGAGCAAGGCTGATTTGCTTGTGGCTTGTGGCTTGTGGCAGTTACTAGAAGTAGTAGTTGTAGTGGAGAAGAAGAGAAAGAGAGGAAGAGATGGAGGTAAGAGCCATTCAATGAGAATTTGGGAATCCCAATAAATGGCAGATAGAAAGAGAGAGAAGTAATTAGAGATAGATAGACGGAGGATTCCCCGGGGAGTCCCTTCTCTGCCTCTCCTTTTATATACGTGATTCTGTGTATTTTGATATACTGTTATGTTAAATCTGTTCCTGTAACAATCTTTTAATATATTCCTTTTTCATGAGATGGTGTCCAAGTTGGATTGTACATATCTTAACCGATTTAAGGTTTTGGGGACCAATTCTTGAGCTAATCTCGTTATTTATGGCCAGAGGTGTATTTATGATTAAAACAAACTCATCCATCTATGAGCTTAAATCCTTCTTGGGGTCAATAACCTTATTTAAGTTATTAACCCTTATCTTAATCATGGAATTTTTTTTAACGAAGGAATTAGTTGTCGCTATTCTTTGGATACAGACTGGATAAATTTTTGGATTGAGACAATAGTCTGTAAATTATATCAACCAAGTACTCCATACTAGGCCAGCCTTATGCGACAATCTCGATCGAGAGAGTGTAAGTAGAGAAATTTGAACATAAGACCTTTTGATGCGTTGAATCAACCAATTCCTTCTTTTTGTTTCTGTTCTTGTTCTTCTTCTTTCTTTAAAACGGAAAATTCTAAGTTTATGATCATTTATTTAATTCTCTATACTAAAAGACAAGTAACCAAGACCGCCGTCGACTATAAAAGGTCTAGGTGTGATGGTAATTTGTTTGTACACGCCGTGATTTTAAATTATGAAATCTACTATTTTTGGTATGCTATTTACAGTACAGTTCAAGATTAATACATGCTTATGGTTAGGATGAAACTTAAATTGGGCCCTCTTGAGCAGTAGGAATTGATTTCTTTGAATAGATAGCAAACTGCTTTCGTAGACTTTGAGGTAATGCATAAATTTTCTGAAAATTACGTGACGAGCGTAATTAGTGAGTATTGATAATTAGTATAATTATAAATAATAAAATTTTAAATATTTTTTATTTAAAAGCAATAGCTACTAAAAACATCATTATGAGTCTCTCTCTCTGTATGTATATATATGGAAGCAACCTAAATTATGAAAAAACCAGACATTGTACTAGCATGTGAACATCCTAGATGGGAAGAGTCAACAAAAATGTCCGGGTCTCCTTTTTCCATCCCAAACTTGAATCTTCCTTTAACTTTCATCTGGTCAAAAAAATGTGGATTGACTTTACTAAGCAATCGGTCTATGAAAAAAACAACAAAACAAAATATAAAAAGTATAAAATAGTTAATTATAAAAAAAATTAAAATTTACTTAATTTTGTAATTACAATCCGACCCTTTAAAAATAATAATTAAATACTTAAATTTTTTAAATTATAACTCACGTTAGAATTTTCATTAAAGAGACGCTTGGTTTGAGGGTTTGAGAACGAAGGAATGGAATAATTGTAAAAAACATTATTTACTTTGGGATTTTTAATTCCAGAGGAATGAATTATCCCATTAAATTTGGGAATCTACTAAACCCATCAAAGGGGTGGCTATTGAGTTTTCATTTCAATCTAAATTTTTATCACGTTTATTTTTTATTCTTTTATCCCCAGCCTTTGTCCTATCATCCTCTTTACTTCTTTATCGCCTCTCAATTCTTTACGATCTCACATCCTGCTCGAAAATTGCGATAAAATTTCTTAACAAAACTGATTAATTTTTTTATGTACGTTAAAAATATAGAAATAGCCCCAATAAATATATGAAGGGCAAATTTTTTTATTTTTATTGAGAATAAAAATGATATTATATTATCTTTCATTCTAATTAATGCATCAAATCAAACAATATTATTATTATTAATACAAAAATTTAAATTACAAACTAAACATCATTTTTTATTTTTCATATTCATTATCATCCCTTTCTACTATTATATCTATATCTATAATCAACTTCGAGCCCAAACTAAACACCTAATAAATTTACTTATGTTGAGGGATTCGCCCTGGTCATCGTCACAAGAAAGAGTTCATCGATAAAAATTATAAAAAATGAGAAATATTATATAATTGTATATGAACTATTGACTTTAATCATGGTGGGTCCTTAATGATACAAAGTCACCGCACCTCGACAGCCTAAACGGAAATATAATAATTAAAGCCACGAATTAAAATGAAATGCTCATTTTTCACATTATTTATTATCTTTTTTTTTATTTATTGTGATGGTACAAATAATTGAAGTTGTATGTGAACAAGTCCCTTGAATGGCCAGATAATCCTTCCATTTCCTAAAGGGCAAAATAAGGAAAATTGATATACTCAAATACAAAATTTTAATTTTCCTTTTTTATGTTGATTACTTACAAAAATTTCCTTAATTTCACTGATGGGATTGGATTATGTGAATTAAAATTTTCATAAAGTACAATAAATTTATTTAATGTAAAGATTATTTCAAATTTTCAATATTATGATCTCCATAATAAAGATACAAAGTCAACGAAGTATCATTTAATAAAAAATCTAAAACATATGTATAGAATTTTTTATGAATGTGACCGTAGTTTTGTAAATTGAAATAATGAATTATTATTATTATTATTATTATTATTATCATCATCATCATCGCAAATAATTATTGACATTGATCATGTCCATTATAAAGGTTAATTTGTTAGCTATATTGATCAATGTTTTAAAAACTGAACCGATTCGATAAGTTTAACAGTTAAAATCTTGAATCAGTTAATTTTTGTGTTCAGTTTTTAACATTTCAGTTTGATTTAGTTTAATAATTTTTGTTGTCAAAAAATAATTAATTTATTAATTAATCTGTTAGTTTTCATGAAATGATTAGTTTTTATAACCAAAAATAAATCGATTAATTTTTATTTATTAAACTCTTTTTGCAATTAAACTTTAAATCTTTTGAGAGATAAGAATAATTTTCTTCAATTATTTTTAATTTTTTTAATTTTATTCGATCTCTAAATAATTTTATAATAGTCTAATACTAGTTAAATCTTTTAAACTTTAAACTTTTTATCTTACCAGTTTAACTTCAAGTCTAATTTTGAAAATTCATCATCATACATTTAAATCAGTAACTCTGCAGCTACTATACCCTGAAACAATAATCAAACAAGTCAGAAATTAAAAAATAATGCGAAGAACTTCAGGAAGTACCATCCACTAGCACTGATATTCCCAGTTGACTAAAAATTGTGGGTTGCAAAGTATAAATTAAAGTATGATTTTCTCAAACAAGAAGCAAAAATGTCAACTACTTCTTCAAGTTGTACGTAATTTCTTGCCACTCATCATCTGTAGGAACTGAGACCGGCCTCACTCTATCCTTGTTAAGAGGAGCTTGAAGGTCCCCCATCCAAAAAAAAATGTCAACTTTAGGCAGAGGGAGGCAGATCTGGTGAAGAGTCGCGTAAAAAGAAACTCAACTTCGTCGAAAGGTCGGCTTCGTATATTTACATTTGTCAAAGGATGTAATCACAACAAATGGGATTATGGGAGACTACGTACGTTTGACTTCGCTTCTTTTTTTTTTTTACAATAATATAAATTCCATTTTTGTTAGGACATGGTATAAAAAAAATAGTAAGTTTCATTTTCACGAAAATTCAAGGGTGTTTCTTCTATTTTAGGACATTGTGCAGAAAAAGTACAAGTACTAACCATTTTCTCTTTGATATTTTATTTTTCTAATATCATGATTAGTATTTATCTTGTAACGTCCCGTATTGAGTTAGTGAAATAAGAGACATAAGATCAAAAGGTTTTGTGTTTGAATCTTCTATTTATAATCTCTCAATCGAGCCTGTTGTATAGAATTTATCTAGTGTAAAATATCCGGTTAATATGATTTGCAAGCTATTACGTCAATTCGGATATTTAACCAATTCGCATTCAAAGAATAGTGAATGCGGTTCCTCATTTAAAAAAAAATGTATCTTGTAACAAATTCCAAATATATTTAAATGAAAAGGGAAAATGAAAAACATTTTGTTGTAATTATGTGATTTTAATGATTTTTAAAATTTTAAAAAATATAATTTTAATTATAAAATTCTCAAAAAATTCATTTTAAAATTTTTTAAATGATTAATTTTATTATGCTTCTGTTAAAAATAAAATTTGTGCGACATAAATATTATACTTATACTAATTAAATGTCCCTTGTATAAAGATTAAACTCAATTGTTAAAGTTAAATCAAACTAATTGAATATGACAAATTAATAATTTAATAAGCCAAATTTAATTGATTTAGGTAAGGTTAAAAAAACTGAATTAAATTATTATATTAGTGATATTTAATTAGCTATGTATGAGATATATACTACGTGAGTACGTATGTCTCATTATTATTTTTAAACCAAAGTTTAGAAGAAAGAATTTTATTAGAAAGAAAATAAGAATTTTTTAAAAAATTAAAATTATAAATTTTTAAAAAATATTTATGTCTTTACACCTTTATATTTTTATTTAAAGACTAAGATGAATGTATACTTTACTGCATTAAGTGTTTGTTTAGATGAGCTTATATTAGTAGAGTTTTTGTTAATATAACTTTTTTAAAAATTTCAAAATTTGAGTTTCTTAAAAAATTGTATTTTAACTTTTAAAAAAATTATTTTTACTAAAAAAGTGATTTTGAATTTTACTGTCAAATACTCTTTTTTTATTGATAAATGAAAAAAAAACTTTTTTATCCTCAAAAAACTAAACCAATCAGGCACTATGCCTTACATGAATTTCTGAGAATTAAGCGTCGCTTGTTATCTAATATCCCAATACTGTAAATATTGTATTACTCTTCGTTTCCATCAGAGAAACTTGCGATGGAATTACATCAGCAATAGGCTAATCTAGAAAAGAAACACGGCAGGCAAGTTGACGTTAGTAATACTAATCACGTCAGAGGAGATAAAGTACATCACTCATAGTTTCTGTCAACAAGAAAATGTATTTTTCTTGCCATAGTTATTACGGAGTCATTGTCTATATATGTAGAAATTAATTGGAAATAGAGAGCCGGCTTTGACGGTTCTAGCACATGAATTGTCTTATGGCTATCAAATTTCAAACCTTGCCATTGAAATTAATCGTATGAGAGACGTGACAATGGCCTTATGGGTAGTTGACTTAGTGAAACGGAGGTTATGAAGTTAAAAGATTTTGTGTTCAAATTATTTTATCTATATTTTCTCGATCGAATATATTGTATAAAAATTGTTTAGTGTAAAATACCCGATTAATATAATTTGTAAACTATTACATCAATTTAAAATTATACTCTATGCATATTTAAAAAATAATTGCTGCAAATTTCTCAATTAAAAAAAAAAGACGTGACAATGTTTCGCATATAAACACAAAAGCGGATATTTTACTTCGTACGTAAACTAAATGTCTCTTGTGTGTACGATAGTGTCACTTTGTTGAAATTGCCCTTTGAACAATTTCCACGTTTATAAATTATAGTCTAGTAAGATTTTATCACTGTTATCAAGTGATTTGATGATTAGGTAAGGATACATGCATCTTATTCCTACGTGCAACCTAATCTTTTGACTCTTTATCGTGGTCATGTATTTTTTTGTTCTCACGAAATATTTTAGGCGGGTCTCAATTATAAAAAGGCACTTTTAAATTATTCACACTCAAATTAATCCTCACTCAAGTCAGATAGATTATTTGTCTAATTCACAATCAACAATAACAAATTTTCACTTAAATCCGAAATATAGAAAGATTCAAGATGTGCTTGGATCATCATAATAGTAATTATAATGAATACAGGGTGAAATACATATTCTTCTATTTTTTATTATATTAAAGAGTATGAAATATTTTTCCAGAAGGGATATAAAAATAACTCAAAAATCATAAATTCAGTTAATATAGCTATATGCTTAATTTTTAAAATTCTCAATTTAATCATTAACTTATCTAAAACTCATATTTTATAGACTCTTTATATACAGTCCACGGTCTATTTAGTGTTACATAGATATAATAATAATGAAGGGTTTTACGGAAATCAGATAAAAAAAGCTCTTCCTGTAGTTTTTGGCTGTAGGCCAAGGTGGGAGATATACGTAAGTAGATAGGCAAGACAAAGACATCAAAAGCAGTCGTAATTACATATTCTTGATTGCTTTATAGTCCGCCATTAATGTCTATGCCTTTGCCCTGCAGTTAGCGTATGTGTGATCTACTAAAAAAGGGATTTATTTCCTCAAAATTCGATTAAGCAATTAATTAAAGCACAAAATGCTAATTCAAGTGAGACACAAATAAGGTCAAGAAACTCTCTATCTTCCTTTTTTTTTTTCCCCCTCTGCTTATGGTATATATGTGTATGAAACATATAAGAAGAAGCTGACAAATGAAAGAGTGAAATTTGGAGAGTAAATGATAAAAAAGACTTGTAATTAATTAATAAATCATGATCAACTTAAATTTGATGTTTTAAAAATTAAATCAATTTAGTATGTTTAATACAATAGTAAAACTTCGAATTGGCTAACTTTTTTATTTAGTTTTCATTTTTTATTTGATTTAGCTTAATAATTTTTGTTTTTAACATTAAAAATTAATCATTTTATTAATTAATCGATCAATCTTCTTAAGATTGTTAGTTTTTATAAACTAAACAAAACTAATTATTTTTTGTTTGCTAAGATTCTTTTTTAATTAAAAATTAAAATTTTCAACGAGTAAAGTAATATTTTCCAATCATTTTTAAAAATTTTACATTTTATTTAATTTTTAATCAATTTTATAACGATATAATATTGATTAAATAAAAAACAAATGGTACAAATCATAACATAATCAACTTCATGGCAATTAGAATGCACCCTTATTTAGGCCTAGTTTGAAAGAGCAGTGACGGTTGATAACTTGCTAAAATGATAAGTGTTTATTCTCAATAAGTAATTATGTGTTTGAGATTGCTGTTTTAGTAACTACTGAAACGTGAAAATAAGTGTTTGGCAAGTGCAGTTGCTCTTGCTGAAAAGAGATAAAAATGACAAAAAAAATTTATTGATTTAATAAACTATTAATTATTGTATAAATAATTAAAAATATATATTATTAGTCATATAAATTTAAAATTATAAATAATAAGACATAAAATGACTAAAAAATTCATTGATTTAATAAACTATTAATTGTTGTATAAATAATTAAAAATATAATATTAGTCATATAAATTTAAAATTATAAATAATAAAATATTAAAATAAAATAAGAAAATATAAATAAAATAAATTCAGTAAATAAAATATTTCATAAAAAATATATTATTATTCATATAAATTTAAAATTATAAATAAAAAATATTAAATTAAAATAAGAAAAATATAAATAAAATATTCAATAAAAATATATTATTAGTCATATAAATATAAATTATAAATACGTTGGACTTGCTTTTTATTATTTGAGACTGTAATAAAAAATAATAATTATCATAAAGTTATTAATGAAAAGTAAAATTTCTACCGTAAAAATACTTTCCTACCACAACTCTCTTTTCATTTATCAATTTTTGCGGTGACACAACACTTTCCTCCAATTTCCGGTTGTTCGCTCGCAGATCCAAACATGTGACTGCGTTTGAAAACTGCAGTGAGTAAGTACTTATCCTACCACATCATAGATTCAAACGCAATCTTAATTAGACGTAGGCCTCGTTTGGTAGACAATTAATCAACTATTTTTTTAGCTGATTGGTTGTCTTCAATTGTTTGACTTTTTAAACAACTGTAAAAATTGTTTGTTGAGTAGCTCTTCTAATGGCTGATTTAACATAATCAGCCAAAAAAAAATGCTCCTTAGTAGGAGCGTTTTCTTCAATAAGCCAAAATTTTAACTATTAAAAGTCAATTGTACCCCTTATGTAGTTATAGGTTAGAAGTAAAATGTTGTTATTAAATGAAAATAAAAATAGAAAGAATTGCATAAAATTTTTATAGATGATGAAACAGTACAGGTGAACATGACTTCTTTAAAATCTAAATTTTTATAAGAATATTCAATGAAATACTAAGATATATAATATTTATACCCTTATATATTTTTTAAAGTCATTTTACACATAAACAATTAATATTAAAAAGCTAATTATATCAAACATCTTTAACAAATAACTATTGCAATCCGCTGATCAAATCAGCTGATAGAATTAACTAACAGTTAATGCAATCAACTGATTGTCAAACAGGGTCATAATATATCTTCGCATCTTCCAAAAGTAACAACTAACAACAATGTTCATGTAATGTAAAAATTAAAGGACAACAACTCTTCAGTCTCTAAACACTCGTATTGAATTGGTAATTTTGAAATTTAAGTTGGGTTGAGAATGAACTCGATTTAAAATATTCAAGTTTTATGAAAAAAATTTCATTCTTAACCTTATATACTATTGTTATGTTTCTTTTTTACATTGAATTTATTACAAGGAGCATTCATCTCCATGGAAGTTCATAAGAAACACCGTATAGGGACGGTCCTACACAGCGATGTCGGCCAAAATTGTGAACTGTAAGTTAAAAATGGCAGCGACCTTTTGTCTTTGTAAACTGTAGTTTTGTATTGGACCTTTCATGTGAGGCATGAGGTAAAATTGTAAAGTAGATGACCGAAATATTAATAATTCATTGAATTGACGTGTAAACAATGAGTCGAAGCAGGTTTCATAAATAACGAGGAGGCAACATGTGACATAGATCAATCCAGACCTGACGTAGCTAAAGATTCACTTTGTCTTTGGTTTTATGGAATTGAGCTGTGAATACAGTTTGGCACCGTGTGTACATTGTATGTGTGGTTAAGCAAAATTTTATATATATTTGAGAACAGTATCGCCGTCTCTCTCTCTCCACTCAAATTGTGCAACAAAAGTACAACTGTTGTACCACGTAATTTCTTCAATCATAGAGGCTGTTCTTGTTCACGCGCTAGTATTTCTGTTACTACTCTTCTATAATAAGACAAGTTATAACGGTTATTTTTTTCTCTTAAAAAAAAAACGGTTATTTTTTTATTATTTATATCTCTTATTATTATTATTATTTTTTTTTATCGTGTAGAACTCAATAAAAGCTTTTTTATCAGTTAGGAGTAAGACTGAATACTTCTAAACCTTCTCAATCCCCATTATTAATAAGACTTTTATTGAGTTGTTATCGTTGTTGTTATTATTGTCGTTGTTGTTGTATAATTATTAATTTTTTAGGTAAAAGATATAAGTTTCTACTTGGTTTAAAATTTTTCTTAAATTTTAAATTTTAAATTTTTTTTAACTTGTAAGTTTTTAAATACCTCGTTTTATATTTCAATTAAAAAATAATTTTAAATTATACGTAATATAAATATCATAAATGAACTAATTAAATTTCATTCACCTTGTAACTTGACTTTTAAACGAACTTGAAGTATTTAAATTTAATTAAAATTAATAATTTAAAATAATTATAGTAAATTATTAATTTAAATAGAGTTTAATTAATTTAATTCGAATCTATGAGTTGTATTAGATAGTCATATAAGAAGAATTTAATTGGTGCATATGTAATTGATCGTTATTTTTTACCTGAAATCTAAACAAAATAATTTCTTTACAAAATAAAAAAATATAAGGATTTTTCTATAAATTTTTAAAACTAATCAATTTTTTAAATTTGAAAAATGGTTGAGTTGATGGAGTGGGAGATATGGGGCTAAAAGGTCCTATGTTCGAATCTCCGTATTTACATCTCTTGATTGAGCCAGTACAACTGTACAAGGCTTGTCTAGTGCGGAGTACCTGATTGACATAATTTGTAGATTATTGCGTCAATTCAGAGGTTTATTCAGTACGCATTTAAAGGATAACAACTGCGGATTCCTCTGTTAAAAAAAAGAAGAGGGTTAATGTATTATAGTTCCTAAGTTAGAATATGAGATTATGGGAAATAAATAAAGCATAACCCATTGAATGATAAGGCACAGATAGAATAATCCATTAAAAACTAATTTTTATTATTTACTCTTCAACATTTCGGCTGTCCCATTTTGTTACGTCTTCTCACTTTTTGACTTGAGATATACAAGTGGGATTGGGAGGAATTTGGGGCCTGGCACGATTAATTGCATGTCTCTGAGCAAATAGATTGGTAGGTACTAAAGTGAAGCATCTTAATGAACATGTGATTGGTCTTCTGGTAGAGATCTACATGTTTAGGCATTTTGTGCAAGCTTGTTTACATCCAAATCCAATCCTCGCTATATGATCAAAGACAACCTTAAAATTAGACTGTAAAATAATATCATTTTAATAATTATAATTAAATAATATTAATTTAGCCGTCTTTAAATTAATATTAATTAAAATTAATTCTTTAAATTTAAAATTAATTTAAAATCGGTCAAAGCATAAATTAAGTACAATACAATAAACTACAAACAGAACTTCAGATACACAAAGGCACACCTGGATTCAGGCACAATAGCTGGCCATTATCTGGGGATTCTTTATTGGGCACCAATGCACGAGGTATGTTACCGAGTATTAGAGTTGGACAGGTCATTTGTTTCCAAAAGCTTGCAAATTTATAAGAATCTGTAAATATTGTCTTCCTCAGCATTTTGGGTTAAGTGTAAATAATGCTGACCAATTTCTTTTTTTTACTGATACGGTAAAATTTAGATTTTAACCACAGCTTAATTCGGCTCTTAATTAGTTTATAAAAAATACCCATAAATTAATAAAATAGATCATTTCAAACGGTGTAATTGTAATTAAGTATCGTTTAATGATACAATGATTGTCTCCTAACTTGAAATTTGTAATGTCAAATTTGATTTAATTTAATTTTAGATTAAATTTAAAGGATAAAAAGATATTTTCTTTGTATATAAATTTAAAAATTTACGGGCTAGAGAGAAAAAAATTTTTTTGGAAAGGAGAAACCCGCAACTGCTATCCTATGGATGCACATTGGGTAAATCTCTTGATCGACGCAATAGTCTGCAAATTGCACTATGTAACACCCCATTTTTGCTGGACCCGAATTCGATATCGACGATGATATCCGAGTTCGTGCCCCGCGAGGGTGGTGTGCCACATCACTAAATAATCAAACAGAATCTCAAAATCCAAATGACCCTTTCCAATCCAATTTTTATACACACAAAGCCTATTTTTCAAAAATTCCCATTTATTCATAATTATACCGGGAAAATGTCATTAATGCATGTACAGATATTTTTCATGTACAAAAGTCACTCTTCACAAATACATGAGCATGAGATGTGTTTTCTTATTGATCTCACGTGTACCCGTTTCTATGGTTCAACCCGTTATATAAAAACGAGATGTTACATACTAACTGGATACTCTGCATTAGGCAAGCTCTATATGACAGACTCGATTGAGAGAGTATAGGTAGAAGATTCAAACACAGGATCTTTTAGCCTCATACTTTCATTTCACCAACTCGACTACTCCTAAGAGGCCTAGAGAGAAAATACGCTCAATGATAATTTGAACTCATATTGACAAATTTTGATTTAGTAAATTCTATTTATAATTAGTGAATCTAATTAGAATTTTGATAAAATTATCAATTAAATTTAAATTAATTTGAGTTCGATTTATGTCTCCAACTTAAAAACCTTTACATTAGTAGATGCATAAAAGATAAACTCTACCGATTGGACCACCCTCTGGAAGGGCAGCTTTGATATTTCCCCATGAAGGAGAACGCCATACCTACCTAGAGCCAGAAAACATGTTGGAGGACTACACGTTATTATATATATATATATCATATTAAGTTCCAACTTTTAGCCTATATTTTCCTATTCTAGATTGACATTTATACCGAAAAAAGGGGGAAAAGAAGAACAAGATAGACATGCCTGAATACGAAATGTACCAAATAAGTTACTTAAAAGGCATTTTGTAAATTCGAAGACAAAGAATATATGCAACTTGAAAGAGCTTTACAAACGGGTGTGTTAGTTTCTCCCTCATTTTGGTCCATTAACTTGTTCCACTCTCTCTTTATCACAACAACTTGAGCATCTTACAGGAAGGACAATAGCTCTTCCTCTTCACCATACCATTGCCCCACCCTAGCTACTTGTGATAAAGAAAGCTATGAACTGAATAGTGATTTTCATATCAAAAAGAGGGTAGAACAAGAATCATCATCATCACAAGCGAGACAATCTTGGACTAAAAGCCTAGAAGAGGAGGAGGAGGAAGAGGCGGAAATAGTAATAGAAAATTATTTGACACTAAAGGAGACCCAAGAGCATCTCCTCCATAACTGTCAGATGATTAGACCCACCTATTTGTGTCCACCCATGCTTTTTGGTGGTGGAGTTTGGTTACTCTTTTCTTGTCATCAACGAGATTCTTGAATATCAGCATAGGAAATGAATAATATGGTGAAATGTGAAGGAAACTAATGGCTTCAAAGTCACCTCCATTGTCTTTTCTTACAAAACAGTCTTTGTTGGATGCTCTTAAATCAGCTATAGCTGCAAAACTTTTAGAATGTGGACAGTACATGAAATCCCACTAAGCAAGTGGCCTGTCTTTCTTCGAAGACCCTCCCTTTTTATCATTTTGGGGGGGTATAAATTTATCTGACCAGTGAAGATCGGCACTGGGCTCCAGCAGATTTTGTAATAGACATTGTTGGTTGAAGTTCTTGCTCATCCACCATCTCATCTTCCATTCCCTTTACAAACTATTGCACTAAGTGTGTCTTTTCACAGGCTTATGTGTTCATGTTGAACTAAAAACAGTATTAAAATAAGTTGAATCGATTATACTGATTAGTATAGAGGTGTTTGTAACTTTGATCTTAAAAATTTTGAAAAAGATGAATCAATTTGTTTTTGTGTGAACTAAGAAAACACGGGTCCTGAGCTCTCACCACACTTGTCTTACGTAGCTCTCTACCTGCTCCACGTGCCTGAAAACCCTATGTCTAAACACAAAAACTGAAGCATGACTCAGGTCAGGACAAATTTATCTGGGAAGAGAGGCAATCTAGCAAGACCAGTTTGTTAGGCATGTGCATCATTTAATGCAATTTACAATTCCACTTTGATGATGGAGGCAAGTAGGCAAAGCCAAAATCAAATACAAATGTGACCACAAAACAAAACAAGAAGTCTCTTCCTTTTTGGTACACTTGTCAACTCTAAAGGATGTATCACATTTAGACGTCTTCGCATCTTTCAACTTCCTTTGTCTTGAGAAACCGATAACGTGAAGGGTCAAGCAATTATTCAATAAATAAACAAAAACTAATGGAGTCACTTAGCTACTGCTTGGATTAATTAATTATGAACAGGTAGTTAGTCACTAATCAATAATTGCAATATATAAGGAGTCAATAAATGCCAACCACACATGTTTTACCAACTGGAGAGAGTCCCTCGCGTAGATTATGCTAGTATCCCTTTTAAATTAATATTAAATAGAATTATAAAAATATTAATCAAATATTTAAAGTTTTTAAGTTATTATAAAATATATAAATATTTATTAACTTTGCTAACTTGGATTTCCATATAATTATAATATTTTTTATTTATCAAAAAGAAGTTTAAAATCTTCCTACTTTTTAAGGTCCTCAATCATAATGTGACCTTTGGTATATATAAAGATCTAATTAGATAAATAATTTTTATAGGTTATTAGTAGTTATTATTAATAAATAGAAAGTTTATTTTATTAAAAATTGTTTATTATTTATAATAATAATAATAATCTCCTAAATCACAAAGCTTTTTCCTATCTGTAATATATCAAATAAAAGAAATCACTACATGTGGGCTCAGACATGTCGAGGCTTGGAATAGATTGACAAAGGCAATCCAAAAGAACAAGGCCTTGGGCTTCCAAGGGAAAAGCCTCAGCTCAAATAATACATTAAGATTTATTTTGCAATAAATAAAAATATTAAAGATAAAGAATTTCAGTCTGACGCAGCAAGTTCAAAGCCCAAGGGATCAAAACAAGCCATCAACTTGGAAATTGTATTTCATTCCTTTTGAAGATTTTGATTCCAAATCAACTATAACAATCCAATCCAGGGAAAACTTCCCCAAGCTACAAAAGGCACGTATAATAATGGACAATGTGTGATACCTTGACACTTCTCTTACAGCTAGCAATCACATATTCTAACATTAAAAGCTCTGATGGGAAGAGTAGCATCCATTGAAATGATATTAAGACAGCAGCGACCACTATGGTAGTAAGCACCGGATGTTAACATCTCAAGCTCCTGTAGTCGCTGAAATTGCTAAAAATAAGAAAACTAAATGAACAGCTGAACGTACTAAGACTGTAATAACTAATCTTTACTTTAAAATTGGAGAAACAAGTTTGTCATCTCTTGCAGCCATGAAACAAAATATATTTGTCTTGTTCCAATGTTGCATAAAACGTGGGAAATTCCTTCAGGAAGAATAAATAAGAAACAATCAAGAATAACAAGCCAAGATGATGATTAGTACCTTTGGCAGGAGGTTCATCCTGAGGCTTCATTGCTGGGAAGAGGAGCACCTCCTGTTCACAAAAAGATTAAAATGATGAATAGATGTAGAAAGTGGCTTCGCTGGTATGCTGACAAAAGATGTAGATGAACAGTCTATAGCAGAAACCTTGATATTTTGAGAATCAGTTAACATCATAGCTAATCTGTCGATACCCATTCCCCAACCACCAGTTGGAGGCAGCCCATACTCAAGAGCTGTACAAAATGTTTCATCTAAAGCCATCGCTTCATCATCACCTGATTGTCGATCCTAGTGACAGAATAGATCATATTCAGAGCACTTTCCAAACATGTAAAATCTAAAAGCTTTTTGGTGATGATAGGTACCTTGAGTTGTTCAGCAAACCGCTGGCGTTGTACCACAGGATCATTTAGTTCGGTGTATGCATTGCATAACTAAGATACAATTAGAAAATTTAGTAATGGTCAGTAAAGCCTAAGAGAATTCAACTGACAAGAGAAGAAGAGCAAAAATCTTCTGGTCAAGAGGAAATACTTCGTGTTTGTTGACAAATAGTTCAAAACGTTCAGTCAAGCCTGGCTTCGACCTATGCCACTTAGCCAAAGGACTCATAATCTCAGGATGGTTGATAATAAAAGTAGGGTTTACGCAAGTCTCCTCCAAAAAGTGTCCAACCAACTGCAAACATGGGGGTGACAAAAACCACAATTTAAGAACACAAATTTGTTCACTACAAGCCTCAGAATTACATGGGCCAGGTCTAAACCAATTCATCAAGGAAGTAACTGAATATGGCACATCTTGACAAAATAAGAAGTCAGATAATTTACTCAATTTTTGCAACTTGACAATAATTACAAATGGATCGCAAAAACTTGAAAAAAAAAGAAGATGAGAAAATTAACCTTGTCCAGTAGGCGTGCTGTCGTTTGAGGAGGGGGACATTTGACGTCAAACCTCTCACATGCAGCCACGAGATACTTATTAGCCTCATCACTAGACAGGTCCTTTGGTATGTTAAGGTTGGCCATCTTCTCCAACTCATCTATCATGTCAATTCTCCTGCAGCAATTAAACCAACACTTGGATTATCCCAAGTCCATACTTCCACAGCAATCTTAAAGCTACATACCAGGGTAACAAGCGACAGACCTAAAGGGGGGTGTAAAATCTATCTCAATTGGGTCCTTATCTAGCCCATTTGAATGATATTTAATTATGTAGCCTCCTGTCAGTTTTTTGATCATTCCTATTTTGGATAAACCAAGTTAGATGACAATGATAAAAATAGCAAGCAGGTCAATAAATTGCATATAAACTAAAGAAATTCATCAGGCAACTGCGAAAAATTAACTCTCACCACTCAGCAGTTCTTCTGTCAGATTCATCAAATCATTGTAGTCTGCAAAAGCCATGTAGAACTCACAGGTTGTAAATTCAGGGTTGTGAGTCAAATCTATACCCTCGTTTCTGAATTGTTTTCCTATCTCATACACTCGGTCAAGTCCACCTACAACAAGCTCCTTAAGAAAGAGTTCAGGTGCAATTCTCATGTACAGCCTCATGTTCAATTCATTGTGATGAGTGACAAAAGGACGGGCGGCAGCTCCACCAGCAATCATGTTCATCATAGGTGTTTCAACCTGAAGACAGAATTGCATTGACAAGATTAGTTAGAAAGAAATCATTAATAGGCACAGTATACATGGGGATAAAATATAGCACAGCTATTTAGACATCGAAAAAGATGACTGACCTCCAAAAAATCAAGATTGTCAAAAAAGCTTCTCATGTATGTTATGATCTTTGACCTTGTCTTGAATATCTGCCGAACCTCCAAGTTTAACATCAAATCCAGATACCGTTGACGGTAGCGAGTTTCCTGGAACCCAAAAGGAATAAAAAGAATGAATGTATAAATCCTCAAGAATAGTAGGGGAAATAGACAAGCAACAAAATAAGTTCAGGCATTTTTCTTCTAGTACCAAGGGACAAAAGTGCAAAGCCACCTAAAATCATTTTCTTTGAAGTAAAACAAGGGGAATTATAACAGGACACACTTATTTCAAGGGATCACTGCCCAAAGATGAACTCAAGTATAATCACGCAAGATGAGTATAAAATTATGTAGCTAATCCAATAAGACATATCTTAATATTGACATGGGCTTCTCTTCGTAGGAAAAATACCTGGTCTCTGAGTACATACGTTTCTGGATTCCTGGTGCATCCTGGTAACCAAGCTTCAATTTTCTGTAAAACAACATCCATTGTGCCAAAAATAGTATCAACCATTATAAGCTGATCAATAAGAAACATTTTCCACATTCAAACTTACATTATCTGAAACAGGAGCAGCTTTTTGCCTTGGCATCATATGTAGACAATGAGATAAAACCATGAAAGACGTGGGGAAAATGCTTAGCTCCCCCCTTTTGGTTTTTCCTGGAGTAAAGAAACAGAAACAATACAATCATCAGTGCTACTATAAGGAAAAACTATGGATATATTATTTCCTCAAAAAGAAATAGAGATAATTTGTACATTGCATGTGCCACAAACAAAGTCAATTTTATTCAGAACCAGTAAGTGCAGCAAATTATTTATAATTTGTAATGCAACAAACCTGGAAATCCAGTAATACCAACAATATCACCACGCTTCACATGGGAGTGGAATTTTGAAAATTCAGCTTCTTCCATTCCAGATTTGCTGAAGTATAGCAATAAACAAAAAGTCACCTGGTTAATCAGAGAATGAAAAAGAAAACAAGGAGGAGAGAAAAAGAGTAAAGAAGGGTATAGTAGCAGACACAGACTTTTATTTGCTAAGGTTCTTGTCTTTAGACATTCAAAGATTTGAAGGCAAAAACGAAATTAAGTTCATTGTTTACTGAGAACTTGAAAAAGTAATATCATAATTCATAATGACAAATGAAACTTTACACTATCAACAGCACGTAACTGTATTAATTAACTCAAGCTTCTAACAAGTGTAACATCCTGAAGAGTGTAACATCAGCACTCTAATTGACCTAGATAGAAAACTGAAACAAACTTAACTTACCAAAGACTTAAGCCTTAGAGAGTTATTAGATATCTGGAAAAAATCATTTTGCTTCAGTTTGTAGCTAAATTCCATTGGTTTCAAGATGTAACATCCAGGATCTTTAATAATAAGACCAAACAGAATAGAAATTAATGACAGTGAAGTAAAACTAGATATACCTTGCATCAGCCATGACTTGGACTTTAGCGCCACCACCATGCAAATCATAAAAGAAAAGCTTCGAGGAAGAAGATCGTTTGCTCATGATTCGACCTTGAAGATTAAAAGAATATACACAGTTTAACAAAAGGAAAGAAGGTAGCAACAAAACATATAGCCATATTGATTGAACCGTCTATGTTCTAGTACCAGCCAATGACAAAGTTCTCTCCACAAGATGCTCTCCATTGCTTAAGGACCCATATTCCCCAATGAATTCAACAATAGACATTGTAACATGAAACTTGTGTGGATATGGACTTTTCCCTTCCTCCTTCAGAGCAGCAAGATATTTCAGTCTATTCTCAAAGTATTGCTGCAACAAAGCCAAAATGGAAGGAGTGTTGAAACAAAATCCCTAATCACACTGAATCAAAAACTTTGATCCTTCACATCATCAAATAAAAGGCTCTTATAGAAACAAAGGACAGAATTATACCGTGGGATCCATCTCATCATCATCAGCTACTGCAGATTTCTGACCCTGAGAACCAGCCTTGGCAGTGGCCTAAAGAAAAAGCCAAAAATTGTAACATAATTAGTGATATAGGGCAAATGGAGAACATTCCAACAATTTGATGAAACACATGTAACTTGTAAAATGAGTTGCTGGAAATTTTAAATTGTGTTGGAATTCACGAATTTAGGGATAGAATTATCGAGATAAGGAATTAACAAAAGCATAGA
>JANQBM010000008.1:1193216-1223977 GCA_025594535.1 Erythroxylum domingense | reverse complement strand
AATTCTATCCTGCATAGAAGTTGATTTTGTGAAGTTTGAGATTATGGCTGGATTTTGTTTGGATGAGGATAAGGTAAATGGTTTTTGCTTAAAGGATGGTGAAAATCTCAATCGAGGTATCGTAGATTTTTGACAAAGAGCTTAAGGGTATTGTAGGAATTTTGCTTGAGGATTAAAATGGCTTTTGAAAGAAATGATTGTTGGGTGTTGAGTTAATGAAGGTGAAGTGGATTAATTATTTATTGGAAGAATATAATTTTGTGTGCATGTCTCTGGGGATTATATTGAAAACACCGTGGGTTTTATAAAAATAAGAAGTGGGCATACAAGACATAGCTTACGTGATTGTTTTTGGGTATACAAGACAAAGGTGACTTTGATTTGGAATAGTCGAGTGCATTTATTATTGATTGAAATCAACATTGCAGTGGGAGTTGGACAACAAATTAAGCAGCAGGCGTTGGATAACAAATCAACAGTGGGTTAAGTGCTTGTGTTTCTGCTGCAATCAAGAATTTGGTGTGCTTGTGTGTGCGCGGCAATCAAGAATTTGATGTGTTTGTATGGCATATAACAAGTGAAGTAATTGTTCAAAATCAGTGGATGCGGGGTTGAACAACCTGTGATTTCTCCAGAAGTTTTTGTGACTTGATTATGAGTTTTGTGTGAATCAGCCCATTGTTGTTGCGACGACTTCCAGATCTATTTCAGTGGAGCGGAACTCATTGGGAAGTTGTCTTCTTTTTCTCAAGTGTATTATTATTTTGTTCTTAGTTGATTGATCACTTGAGTTGTTTATTTCTTAATTTTACTATTGAGTTGATTGAGAAAATCCTCTGTTGAGGTTAGTACGAGGCGGTCGTACTATTGGGTGTGAAATTCTTTCACGGGAAGTGAGGTTGAGTGATAGTGTCAAGGGTTGAGTGGTGTCGGCTCAGTAAAGTCTTGAGTAATTCTATTGTACTTTCGTGAAAGTGATTAAGCTGGGTGAGGGCTCCGCAGATGTAGGCAAGGAGTGCCGAACTGCGTTACCAAATTTTGGTGTTTCTTTATTATTTCGATTTCGCTTGTTTTATTTTATTGACGGAAAATAAGTTTGCGGAAAGTTTGCGAAATAATTAACCTTCTTCCGTTTTTCAAAAATCATTTATTACTGTGTCAAACCATCTCTACGTATTTATTTACATACATAAAGTTCATAATGTGTTAAAACCTTATGTAACCAATCCTTAGTAGGTTTAAGCTAAAAGCTGCATATCGATTTAAGCTCTCAGAGTCCTTTTAATAAATCAATATTTGGTTCGTATTTCATCACGATGTATATTATCAAAACAGGAAAAGCATATGGTGTTTTCCACTAGTATTATTACCATAATTCGTATTGCTTATATTGGGTTCTTTTTTATAGAAATGTGTAGAAGAGACTTGGGATGAGTTAGATCTATGATCAAGGTGTGAAAAACTTATTGAAGTTTTTTTCCTTCAGACTTGTGGAAAGCATGCTTAACTATCATTAAACTATTTCAGAACAATTTCAAGATTCCATGCCTGTTCAAACACCGGTTTCTACCTTAAGTGGTAGTGCCCCTGCAGACGCTAGCTGCACATTGCTTCACATTTACTGAAATTGAAGATGCTACCAAGAAGTTGGAGAGGAAAATAGGTTCAGGAGGTTTTGGAGTTGTTTACTATGAGAAATTGAAAGATGGAAAAGAAATTGCAGTTAAAGTTCTGAATAGTAATTCCTACCAGGGAAAAGAGAATTTTCAATTGAGATAACTTTCCACAGTGAGATGTGAATGTTGTAATATGATTTGAATTATGATATTTGGTGACTCATCTTGTTGATTGTATTGTTTATTTGAAGCTTCTTGGGACATGTGGACTTGCAAATAGCAAAAATTCTTCACACACCCACCATTGATAGTGGCTGAAGCAATATGTTTTACGTGTGTAAATGGTGTTCTTTCTCATAATGCACAGGTATTATATCTCTTAGCAGTTAACAGATAAAGAGTGATGCCTATAGTTTTGGTTTGATTCTCCTTGAGCCGATGTCTGGTCAAGAAGCCATATCAAATGAAAAGTTTCGGTGTCAATTGTTGCAATATTGTTCAATGGGTAAGTTGGTTAATTACATAATGACACCCAACTATGAACATTTGACATGACCACAATATTCTTACCTTTGATAGTGATGAATCTTTCTGAGTTTCAACTTTCAAAAAATCCAAATTAGTTCAATGCATTGTCATTTTTTATCTCTCTCTATCACAAATATTTTGTCACTGCATTGAAAATCTCCAAATCTTTTCTGCTTAAACTTGCTGAAAAGTATTACTGCAATGGCATGCCAGGCGAAGATGCATATTGTGAGTGGGGATATCCAGGGAATCATTGACGCGTGACGCGTATGACATACAGTCAATGTGGAAGATAGTAGAGAAAGCTTTGATGTGTGTTCAGCCATAAGGACACTAGAGGCCATCAATAGCAGAAGTTATGAAAGAGATCCAAGATATGCTATCTTGATCGAAAGAGAGGCCATAGCTGTCAAGGAAGGCAACTCAGATGAGCTTTCAAAGAAGTCCAATGAAATCTTCACTAAACTTGGGTCCCTTGGGTGGGACTGACAATTACTTGGCCCTTGATGAGTCCATAGCAGGGCCAACAGCAACATAGTAAATTGCACCAGTTGGCAGTTGAAAGTTCTAAATTTTGGTTCTCCATTTTAGACTTATTTTTTGCTTCAGGTGCTGGAATATTGAAATCCAGTTTTGCATCGTGCGGGTCACAAAAGAAGAAATATTTTTATGAAACTTGTAAAAAATTTGAGCTTGCACATTATTATTTATATTCCATGGTGTAAATTTTGAATGAACAAGATTCGGATGTTGTTTCGCTGGTGAATGACAAGAAAAGAAAAATGAAACTGTGAACTCTCTGGAAGAGCACTTCGTGAGCCATTTATTTACATGGCAAGTTCAATCTCTAGAGTTCTATCTAGTTCCTATCCATCTCTGAAGATTAAGCTCCTTTCAAAACTTCAAGAGCTTGAAATAGGAAGCAGACGTCAATGGACTCTAGCTACCGGTGCCAATGGAACACCATATCTTTTACTGCTAAGCTCACTTACAATGTTCCTTCTTTACAAGACATGGCAAAAACAAGGCATTAAATCAATAGTCAATATTATTGTTAGTGCCCATATTTACCAGATTATTGGTTGTCTTTTCAAAAAAAAGCCACCAATAATGATTGCAAAGATTGGATTCATTATCCTATATTATCCTTCAAAATTTATTATCCTTTTCAAATAAAATTATTATCCTTTATTTTATATTCAAAATTCAAAATTTTTAAAATTAATATCTAATTAGTATGTAATTAATATATATAATTTGAGATTTATTATAACTGTTATTAAAAAATATTTAACTTGGAAAAACATGTTATAAAACGGCCTAAATTTTTTTTAAATTTGTTCATAATTTTTTATTATCTATAATTTATGACATCATAAGTATATTTGCAAAGAATTATATATATTTATTGATATTGGTATATAATTTTTATTTATTTACTTTGTATAATTAATGATTTATTATCATTATATTGTAGAGAATTAATAATGTAGTTTCTTTAAATTGTTATTTAGCGGCGCGGTTGTGACTTAACCGCTACTTCTTTTATTTTTCACATTATTATTTAGCACGGTTGTGATTTAAGAAGTTACAACCATGATTTCTTTTAATTTTATTAAATTATTAGTGCCTTCCATATTTCTGAATTAACTCAACTAAAGTTTATTTATAAAGAAATGAATAATTATTAAAATTTTAATTATCTCTTCATTTAGCTGTTTAAATTTTCTTTTATTAGAAGAAAAATTTTTAATGCTCCAAAAAACTAATATTAGTCTAACTTCAAATACAATTATTATCCTTTATTTTATATTTGAAATTCATATTTTTTAAATTAATATCTAATTATTACGTAATTTATTTAATATATATAGTTTGAGATTTATTATAAGTGTTATTAAAAATACTTAACATAGAAAAACATGTTATAGACTAGTTTAAAAATTCATTATTTTAAATTTTTTACATCATTTTTTGTTATCTATAATTTATGATTTATCATAAATATATTTTCAAACGACGTTGATGTCTTCGATGTGCTCTGCTCCAGCTGTGCCTCGCTACTTTTGCACGGGCGTCAAATTTGGTTGTGTTGTTGAATTGAAAATCCACACCACCTTAAAATTTACTTTTAGTGTTATGTCACACCTTTGACATTTTTTTATTTTTTAATCATATATTATAATATATGAATTTTTTAAAATTTCACCATGATTTAATAAATCATATCGTGACTCCTCAATTTATAAATTTTTTTAAAATCATAACTTTATTTTAAAATTAATTACTAAAATATTATAATACAACTCTCTTTTTATACTTTTTTCTCGTATATCGTATATAAGATATTAATTTTAAAATTTTCACATATTTCACCCATGGCTTTGTCATGGTGAGTTTGGTTTGCTTTGGTTTAAAGAGAGTCTATTGACCTGATGCAAAAGACAAAATCAAATGAAATAGGACCAAAAATAAAAAAAATAAAAAATCATGAATTTATAAAATAAATTTCAATCCCACCATTATATTTTCCCTTAAAATTTGAGATTACAATATATTCATTTATATATTTATTTATATCGTGCAGAAGCACAACGGGAATATCTTCATAAGGGACGGCTTCATTGCGATCATTTAGTAGCACGATCGCGATGTTTTAAGAAGAGACGCCATCATCACGATCATGCACAAGGGATTCCATCATCGTGATCGTGCAGTGCACGATAGCGACAACTGTGAGAAACCTTTGTCAAACATTTTATAACGATTGTGCCACCTCTACTCACTCAGTTCTAATTCACTCCTATTAGTCAACTCGCGATCCAGTGGCTGCTCTATCCTCTCTCCTAATTCATCCCTATTAGCCATTTTAGAAAGTTGTTCTAGGTTTATGCACGACCGTGAGTTTAGACGCATCGCTAACAACTAAATAAATTATTTACTCATTAATTATAATATAGTATAACTTCACATTTCACAACTTCATTAATAATAATAATAATAATAATAATAATAATATCAATTGATTACAAATTAATTATTTAATTGATTAATTAAATAATAATTAATTGATTTATTAGTTAAGTTATATTTAAAATCATTAAAGAAAATATGCATTCTAAACTGAAAGTCATACATTAAAGTCAAACATAAATAAAACGGAAAAAGAGTCTATATATAACTCTTTAATTTACTTATACTATATTGTCTAATAAATATACAAGAGGCAATTTGTTTAATAAATCAAGTAATGTAGGTTTGTCGATGAATTCAATAGATACACCGTCTATTTAAACACGCAATATTATAAATGAAATTTATTTGGTTGTTACAAATGAAATTTGTAAATAATTAATTTAGCTTTAATAAACATTTAATATGTTTTGAATTTTTCTACCAAATGCCTTCCTTTTATTTTGAATTTTGTTTATCAAGAATTCCATTCTATTTCAACTCTGTTGCCTTCGTCTTGTTTTACTCGTTCAAAATGCATAACAAAGGCATTGCCATAATCATTTTTATGTAGCTTCTTCTGACTCTTCTGTTTTTTTAATAAATCAATCTTCTTTCTGTTTCTTCCATTATAAATAAATATTGATTTATCCAAAATAAATAACAACAAATATTGCTTGAGATTCTACCCAATATTATTCTTTTAATTTCTATTGTTGATTTTTTTAAAATGTAGAGAAATTAACAGCAAATGAATTTTTTGCTGAAATCACATAAGAGCTTACTTATTTAGCAGGTCACGATAAAAGTTCTAAGTCTGTTTTGGTAATTTTAAAACTATATCTATCAATTATGTCTAATTCTTTTTTTTATTTTTTGGGACCGATGGAATTTATTAACAATGTTGTTTACATATACCCTTTCTAAATTTCATTTTCACATTTGTTACTTCTAAACTCGCTACAAAGCTTTATTATTCTTTTCCTGTTCTTAGTTGAAGATGTTTCGCCTTAATCAAGATTATTCAAAATTTTCATTCACGAAAACTGTAAGTGACTATATATAATTTTTTTATCTTTTTCAATTGTTATCCTTCTTAGTTGATTATTAAATTCTCGTTATTTTTCTAATGTGTTGTCCCCTATTAATTTATAATTCAAATCTTTATTGTTATTACAAGGTGTCCGATCATTTGTTGAATTTTCAACAATCACCACGATCGTATGTTCGCTAGACTTTGAAAAATCATTAAAATTTCTCCTAATTTTTCTATTGACCCTTCCATAGGATCAACAGTTAAAGATAGTTCACACTCGTCAAGGTTTTTTTTACAGTGTCACAATATTCTAACTCAAGCAAACCATGGTGTCTTATTTTAACCCCCAAGCTTCCTCAGAAATAGGTCTACTAGCAGGTTTTCTTTAACCTCACCATATATTAATTCATTCAACGGAGATCTATCTCTTTTGCATCACCTGTAGGTAGAAAGCGCCATCAAAATATTAATGTTTATGCAACAGCTACCAATAAAACTTTATTCCCATTTACTCTCATTCTACAGCATCGTACCACAACTAAGCCAATTAAAATTGCTAAACCACAAACCGCAAACCCCACAACCCTCTTTCTTTCAATCACCTGCTACGTTTTTTTTTCTAAAAAGATTTATAAATCTCACAGCTTCAACTAGTCTTTTATACCGTTTTTAAAGTTTTACAGAAACCCTTGTAACGAGATTATTTATGGTCAACTATGTCACCTCCAATTGGTGGTCTTATATTCATTATACCACCTTATCTCAAGCAAGCACACATGTCTGTATCACATCAATTTTAAACTAAGAATTAAGTTCTACAGAGTGCATAGCTTGCTTTTATTATATATAATGCAATCTTTTCGTTGATATAATGAAATGCTTTTATATTTATCATATATGATTTTGTCTTTTTGTCTGCTATAAGACTATGTATTTATATTTGCTTGTTAAGTTTAAAATAATGGAAAATAACGCCATGTTCTGCTCTTATAACTGTTGCAAGTTGGGTCTACTTTTGACTTTATAATGTCTTTATTAATTAAACCTTAATTTCCCTTACAATGCGAAAGTGAGCTCTATCGTACATAATTGTGAATGTATCTATAGACATAGAACTGCTTCATTAATTATAGATCAACTTTTAAATTATCTTCCTATGAATTATATCTGTTAATGTTTATTTTTACATTTAATACATATTCAAATTTCGTAGTTATTGAAATGAGTACATCATTATTTCGTGGTTATAAAGTTACTATAGACAGTTAGTTATGTTAACAAAATAATTAGGTCATTTAGTATATATTAAAATTTCGTTTCATTTATTATATATTAAAAGTTTGTTTATCTTTTTTAAGATATAATTGTTAATTATTTATAATGTATAATTTATCATTTATCAAGAAATTAATTAAATAGTCGTATTCATTCATGCAGTCTGTGTTGTGAATTCTTTATTCACGTGATTTAGCCTATTTGAGGTTTTAAGCCATTTAAGTTACGGTTGTGACTTTCTTTAAAAATATTCATTTATACATTAAATAATATAACATGTGTAAAAATACTCCTGTAGTTAAATTAAGCATAAATATTCCTAAAATTAAATTAAGTGGGCATTATCACTGCACAGTCGTGCAGTGTCCATCTGCTAGTATGTTAAGCCCATCTTCAATAACGACCAACCAAACCATAACGTCTGAATAGCCTCATTTCCTCATTTCTTATCTATCATCTTCCTTTCAACATTTTAATTTGTCATCAACTCAACTTCCAAAACCCCAAAACCCCAACCTCTCTCTGTCAATGCAATGGAAGGCACTCTCTTTCCCAGCAAGCCTATCTATCCTATACCAATCACCAGACCACCGCCGCTAATCCCGCCGCCGAAACCCACCTCAACGGCGCTGCTCCCACCGCCGTCAACTCCTCAGTCACCACCTTTTTCGACTGTCCACTTTGATTCTCTTCTCCAACATCTTCTGCATTTGTCTTCTTCACATAATATCAATGCCCGTAAAGTGACTGGCTCTAAATACCCTTCTCTTCGAATCTCTACTGATTCTTCTCAAAAACAGCTCCAACCAACTAAAAATGGAAACTTGAGGAGCATTTCAGTTCTGGAGTTTGATATTGAGAGTGAAGAGTGTGATGGGTCGTTTGAATTCTTGTCAGAGAAAGGTAAGTTCATGTTTAACTCAATTGTAGAGCAGCCTTTGCATACCTTGACTTCGTTTTTTGATCGTTCTGAAATTGAGTTGCTTCAACTTGATTTGACTGGTCTATTGAAAGCACTAGACGTTACTGGTAGTTGGCAGAGAGCCCTTTTATTGTTTGAATGGATTGTCATGAATTTGGACGTGACAAATGTGAAGATTGATAACCAGGCTATAGAACTAATGATTAGAATCCTTGGTAAAGAGTCGCAACATTCTGTTGCGTCGAAGCTGTTTGATGTTATTCCTGTGGAAGAGTATTCATTGGATGTTCGAGCATATACAACTATTATTCACGCATATTCTAGTTCTGGCAAGTACATTAAAGCAGTAAGTTTATTTCAGAAAATGAAAGATTCAGGCTTGTCACCGACTCTGGTCACTTATAATGTCATGCTTGATGTTTATGGGAAGATGGGTCGGTCTTGGAACAAGATTATAGGCATCTTAGATGAGATAAAAAGTAGAGGGCTTGAGTATGACGAGTTTACTTGCAGCACTGTAATATCTGCGTGTGGGAGAGATGGCTTGTTAATTGAAGCCAAAGAGTTCTTTGCCGGATTGAAGTCTCAAGGCTATGTCCCTGGTATTGTTACTTATAATGCCTTACTTCAAGTTTTTGGGAAGGCAGGCGTTTATTCAGAGGCCTTGAGAATCTTACAAGAAATGGAGGAGAACAATTGTTCTCCTGATGCCGTAACTTATAATGAGCTTGTGGCTGCTTATGTAAGGGCAGGCTTCTGCGAGGAAGGAGCTGCTGTTATAGAAGCAATGAGTAAGAGAGGTGTATTGCCAAATTCTGTGACATATACTACTGTGATAAATGCTTATGGAAGAGCTGGAAAGATGGAGAAGGCATTAGAGCTGTTTGAGCAGATGAAGAAGTCAGGTTGTGTTCCCAACGTATGCACTTACAATACTATCCTTGGGATGCTGGGGAAGAAGGCACAATCAGAGGAGATGATGAAGATTCTTTATGATATGCAAGTAAATGGATGTGCTCCTAATCGTGTTACGTGGAACACGATACTTGCCATGTGCGGTAATAAAGGCATGCACAAATATGTGAATCGTGTTTTCCTAGAGATGAAAAATTGTGGTTTCGAGCCTGGCAAAGACACATTCAATACATTGATTACCGCATATGGAAGGTGTGGTTCTGATATTGATGCAGCCAAAATGCACGAAGAGATGATTAAAGCAGGGTTTTCTCCATGTATTGCAACTTATAATGCACTTTTGAATGCTTTGGCTCGACGAGGTGATTGGCAGTCGGCGGAGTTGGTCATAGTTGACATGAAAAGTAAAGGTTTCAAGCCTCGTGAAACTTCATACTCATTGTTACTCCATGCTTATGCAAAGGTAGGCAATGTCAAGGGTATAGAAAAGGTTGAGAAAGATATATATGGGGGTTATATCTATCCTAGCTGGATGCTCTTGAGAACTCTAGTTCTTGTGAATTTCAAATGTAGAAATCTAGCAGGTATGGAAAGGGCTTTCCAGGAGCTACAAAATCATGGTTACAAACCAGATTTAATTTTATTCAACACGATGATTTCAATTTTTTCCAAGAATAAAATGTATGTTCGAGCCCAAGAAATGCTGAATCTAATTCGGGAGAGTGGGCTAAAGCCAGATTTGGTCACCTACAATAGCTTGATGGACATGTATGCTAGAGGAGGAAAGTGTTGGAAAGCAGAAGAGATCCTCAAAAGGCTAGAAGAATCGGGTGGCAAACCCGACCTTGTTTCTTTTAACACTGTCATCAAAGGGTTTTGCAGAGGAAGACTCATGCAGGAGGCTGTAAGGACACTCACTGACATGACATCAAAAGGAATTCAACCATGCATCTTCACCTACAATACTCTCGTCGCTGGCTACGCAGGGCAAGGGATGTTTTCAGAAATAAATGATCTAATTCGTTACATGATTGAGCACGAATGCAGGCCAAATGAGCTAACCTATAAGATAGTTGTGGATGGTTATTGTAAAGCGAGAAAGTACAGGGAAGCAATGGACTTCATATCTAAAATAAAGAGTATGGATGACGTTTTTGATGATCAGTCGGTGCAAAGACTTGCTTGTCGAGTTCGGGAGAGGCTTGAGTCATAACTGTATAAATGCATTTTAAGGTGACTATTTTTCTCATCACCTGGAATCTTTCAAGGTCTGCATTGAAAAATTTGTGAACTCTCCAGTTTCTGGTGCATCCTCGGATCAGAGTCTATGTGGTATAATTGAGAGATAAAATTTCTTTCTTTTCCGTCAGATACTGTATGTCCACGGGATCAATTTGCTTGCTTTTTCTCAGTTCTGCGGTTTAACACGGCGTTCCTGGAATGGCAGTGGATAAGATACGAATGGAAAGGCAAGAAGAAAAGTTCCAATGGTTCAAGATACGTGTTTGATCTGTAGATAATTTTCGAAGTATATAATATTCAATTCCATGTGTATAACTACAAAATTGAGTCTTCCTTTTCTAGCTAGCTAAATGTGTCACTAAGCGGGATAACTGGATATGGTTCTGGTCACCTTTCTTCATATTTGAAACCCATGTTATCTCCTCTAGCATGTTAAGTGATTTCTCCTGTCACTTTCTGTTCTCTCGGTGGTTGCTTTGTAATTGTGCTTGATGACCTAGATTACTAGTGATGGTGTTGGCAGAAAAGCACAGGACCAATCTGAAATCAATGATAAAATCTGATTTGACCAAAATTTGAGTTGGATTCGAATTTAAATCAAATGTCTCGAACGTTAAATTTAGGATGAGAAGAAGTTGACTATAATCAGATCAAAATTTAACTTATAATTGCAGCTTAAAAAACCTGTGCAACTTATCATCTCTACCTACTCACTACTAAATGATGAATGTTGTTATTTACTTTCTTGAGAACCGAAAAATGCAATCTAGATGGGCTCCAATCTTGCAGGAGCAATGATATCTTCTGCCAAAATAACCAATGCAATCTGCAAGTGCTCCAATCTTGCAGAAGCAATGATGTCGACCATCTAACTTCTGACAAATAGTAACTGTAGTTAGTATGGAAAAGCTGACACATACAACAGAAGTAAAACAAGTAGTTCGTTTCCTAACTAACTTAGACCTCGCTACTGATATCAAAGAATCAGAAGAACAAACTGAGGTTACGAAGAAACGTACAGAACTACACATACTGTAAAATCCTTTCCTTCCGTCATGACGAACGCCGTCCTCTCTTCAGATATTCATCGCCAAGTAATCAAAAAAGTCCGAATAAGAGAAAGGAAAGAAAATCCCCCTCCTCCCGCACTAATGGAACAGCCCACTCAATCTAGCTACAGTGCAATGGTCACGGGTCGCTCTGATTATGACAGTAACGCACAAGAACTTGAATGGCCAGAAGAGGAGCCCATTGAAAATGCAGAGGGTGATATCTCATTCATACAAGGGGAATTTGGATTGGGAATAGAACTCTCGAACACTTTCAAAAGTAAACTCGATCAAGCTTGGGAAACTGCTATTATTGTTAAGTTGCAGGAACGCAAGCTGGGTTTCAACATGCTCAAATCTAGATTATTATCCATGTGGAAACCTACTGGACCTTTGAAAATAGTTGATTTGGACAACGATTTTTACCTTATTAATTTTGTGGAAGAGGAGGACTATGTGCAGACCCTCACGCAGGGTTCATGGATTATCTTCGGCCATGTCCTCTCTGTTCAACCATAGTACCTGGCCTTTTGACCTTCGACTGGAAAAATTATGCACGTTATCGCCTGGGTGCGTTTTCCAGAATTCCTCGTCGTCAGGTACCACCCCTCCATCATCACAGCCCTCGGCAATCTTGTGGGTCGCACAATTAAAATTAACAGTAACACTCAACAAGCTCATCGAGGAAAATTTGCTCGTGTGGTTGTCAACATAGATTTAAGCTTACCTCTCTGTTCAATTATCGAGCTAGATGGAGAATGCATCAAGGTCGCTTACGAGGATCTTCCCCAAATCTGCTTTGTGTGTGGGTTGGCCATGGTGCCTCGTCTTGCCTCTCACGATCGAGCGACCAAACTGAAAAAGCGGCCACTGCTGAAACACAGCCACCACTCAGCCAATTAGACACCCGAGGCGCATCCTCCACCGGTCACCTCCGTAAAGGGGAGTTCGACCCTTAGATGCAGGTCCAGCGTCGGCCTCGACGATCGATAGTCGTTCCAACGGTAACACGTACTAACACCCGCATGTGCTACTCCCACGTGGGGTCGAATGGTTCAAGGTACTCGGCCTTGTTCAAAATCGACCCGTTGCTTCCCAGTACAAAAAATCCCTCAACGACAGAACCGAATCTCCCCTCTGCAACCTATGGCCTCTCGAATTTGGACCAAATACAAGCGAACTCTCCAATTCACTTGAACCCTCGGGACATACGACAACACCGCTTGTCGTCTAAGGGGCACGCTCAATCCTCTGCACGCAGCGTCAAGAAAATGCCGTCCACGCCACGTCAACACGTCGACGTTCTTACCCAACCCCAGCAGTATCAACACGTCTCCGTCCCCTTCCACCCCTCAAAGCGCCAAAACGACACCGGGCCCTCCAACCCCAATCCAAGCCCCAACCCAACCCACCCCTCCCCACAGCAAGACCACGGGCCATCATTCTCAGGCCTCTCCCCTACAGACCCACCAGCCTACAGCGCCACCATCCCACGGCTCATTAGCAAACCATGTGGCCCTTTCGATCCACTCTCACGCTGATGTGATAATTCCCGATCAAGCTATCACTCTTCCACCACACGAGGAACTGGGTCAACGGGATATGGAGGAAGACCTCGTCGGCGATTGTGTTCCTATAGCTTCGACTTCTATAAGTCCAACATTCATAATACAACCACCACGACCCCCGGAATTCTCCGGTCACAAATGTAATTCAAAGTGACTCGGATACCCAGATGAAGGAGACTCCACCAGGTACCGCGACAAACTAGCTTCGAGAGCCGACTGCTACGGCAGTCAACTCTTCTGCAATTTAAAACTCCCATCCAAGATCTATTTTATGTCGATTTTCCTTTAGAATTGTCAAGGGGTTGGAGGCAGGACCTTTAAGTCCATCATCAAGCATTATATTCGAATCCATAAACCGGTTCTTGTTGTGTTGGTCGAGCCCCGAATAAGTGGAATCCGTGCGCTGAAGGTTATTCGGAATTTGGGATTTCGCCACTCCTTCAGAGTGGAAGCCAGAGGCTTTTCCGGAGGCATCTGGCTGCTTTGGCAGGAAGATATCAGGGTCCCTATTCTGCTAGCTCACAGACAGTTTGTGCATACCAGCATTGAATGAGACCACTTCTCTTTTGAATTCACAGCAATTTATGCTAGCCCTACGTATTCGCTACAAAAGTACTTATGGCAATATTTGAGATAGATTGCGAGGACCACCTTAAAACCTTGGCTCCTAGGTGGGGACTTTAATGCTAAATTAGAGAGTTAGGATAAACGAGGGGGCTCTCGCCTCCAACCTTTTGTCAATTCCCAATTCAAGGACTGTGTGCACTGTTGCCATCTTCAGGATCTGGGCTGGCCCAGATTCACTTGACGTAGGGGCCAAATTGTAGCTAGACTAGATCGTGCCTTCTGCTCTAATTCTTGGCACTCTATGTTCCCTAACACCAAAGTTTCTCACCTTCCGTTCCTGAAATCTGACCATCGGCCTCTTTTAATTACCCTAACGAACAGAGCGCCCCTCACTCTGACAATGAAGCCCTTCAGGTTTCAGTCTGCGTAGCTCACTCATCCCCGCTTTGATCAAGTTGTTGCTGACAATTGGCATCCTCCCAGTTCTGATTTTCATGGCGCAATCAAAACTCTCTCAGAGAACTTACAACTTTGGAACACTAACACGTTTGGCAACATTTTCCACCGAAAAAAGTGGCTTATGGCCAGACTTGAAAGTATCCAAAAACAACTAGAAGACTCCGACTCGACCTCTCTCCGGGAACTGGAGGAATACTTACGGCATGAATTGGAACAGGTCATGTACCAAGAAGAACTCTATTGGCACCAACAATCCCGCAGCCAGTGGCTAGGCCAGGGCGACCGAAATATCAAGTTCTATTATGCAGTTACTATAGCCCGACAACGGCAAGCGCGGATTAACTCCTTAAAAGATGACCAAGGGAATGAGAGTTCTGATCCAGCGAGCATCAGGCGACTTGCGAAGCAATATCTCGAACAGTTATACACGATCGACAATCACCAACCATCAGCCTGGCCACTCTATGACGATCTGGACAGTCCACTTCGTCCTGACGAAATCAAACTGGTTTTTTTCTCCATGGTCCTAAACAAGGTACCGGGATTTGATGGTTTCCCAGCTCTTTTTTATCAATCCCAATGGCTATCGTCCGCCCTTCTCTGACCTCATTCTTCCAACGCATTTTTTGTCATGAGATTTAGGAATCGGAACTTAATTGCACCATTGTGGTCTTAATACCGAAAAGCCCCTCTCCCACTTCAATTACACAGTTTCGTCCTATTGCTTTATGCTCAGTGCTCTACAAGGCCATTATCAAGATCATTGTTATGCGTCTTAAACCTTACTTGGATGACCCGATCTCCCCAACTCAATGCAGCTTTGTCTGAGGACGTTTAATTACAGACAATATCATCATTACCCAGGAAGTCATCCACACCATGAGACGAAAAACGGGTTGTAAAGGGATAATGGCTCTTAAAGTGGATCTCGAGAAACCGTACGATAGGTTGTCCTGGAATTTCATCCAAGATACTCTACTTGACATTGGAGTTCCTGTTTCGCTGCTCAGTCTTATTATGAAGTGTATTTCCTCGACCTCTTTTTAGGTGACTTGGAATGGAGAGCGTAGTGACACCTTTAGTCCGTCCAGAGGTATTCGACAGGGTGAACCTTTATCGCCCTACATGTTTGTCCTCTGTATGGAAAGACTTGGACACTCCATTAATCATGTTATGTCACAAGGACGATGGCGTCCTATTAAGCTTGGACGAACTGGCTCGCCTCTCTCTCATCTGTTTTTTGCTGATGATCTCATTCTCTTTGCTGAAGCCTCACCGGATCAAGTTTCAGTCATTCAGGATATTCTGGATTCCTTTTATGCGGCTTCTGGACAGCACATCAGCCAAGGCAAATCTTGGTGCTATTTTTCCAAAAATACTCCTCCCAGGATGTCCCACTCCTTAAGCCGAGCACTGGGGTTCCAGCTGACCTCGAATTTTGGAAGATATCTCGGAGTCCCTCTGCTCCACGACTAAGTCAACAAGCGTACTTATCAATACATCATGGATAAAACAAGCGTACTTATCAATACATCATGGATAAAGTTCACCAACAATTGTCAGGTTGGTCAGCCAACCTGTTGACTTTTGCCGGACGCCTCACGTTGGCTCAATTGGTCATAACGACCCTTCTCAATTATACAATGCAGACAGTCCGACTACCCCGTCGCCTTTGTGATGAGTTAGAGAAACTTCTTAGGCAATTTTTGTGGGGTTCGTCGAAGGGTAACAAGGGGATCCACCTAGTCAACTGGGCGGACATTTGCAAACCGAAAGAACTAGGGGGTCTTGACATCTGGACAATTCGCGAGACCAATGATGCATACCTAACAAAACTAGGTTGGACCCTGCTTATAAAGCCGCAGGCACTATGGGTCAAAGTTCTCTCTGCCAAATACAACTTTGACGTCACTACTATCCCCACCTCATTCGCTGCAACCGGGGGCTCAATGATCTGGAGGAGCATAAAGGAAACTTGGCACATCGTGCTTCAGGACATGAAATGGATGATCGGCGATGGCACAATGACGCGATTCTAGCAAGACCCTTGGATTGCCAGAATAGGACCTTTCATTATCCATACTACCACCCCCCTCCCGGATGAAATTACCAACCGCTGTGTCTAACAATTTGTGACCACAGATGGTACGTGGAAGTGGAACGTTATCGAGGTCGATTTGTCAGGCTAGAGCTGGTACTTTTCCCCAAAAACCATTCCTTGGTCAGGATAAGTTAATATGGGGACTGTCTGATACTGGCCAATACACCATAGCTTCCACTTATTCACTGCTAATAGGTCACAACGATACCTCGCCTTAGGGTATTTGGACGGCCATCTGGTAGTGGAAAGGCCCACAACGCAGTCGCTCTTTCCTCTGGTTCCTCGCAAAAGACCGGTTACTCACGAATCAACAACGCGTGCGTCTACACCTCACTACGGACGACGCCTGTTATCACTGCCAAATGGTAGAATCTTCGATGCACGTAGTGCGAGGCTGTGTCAGAGCCCTTCAAGTGTGACACACAGTCCCTTCGCAAATCATTACTTCTGACTTTTTTAATCTGACGCCTCGAGAGTGGATCACTATGAACCTTTGAAGTCGTCAGAAAGTGCTCGGACGTGACTGGCCGATCATCTCTGGCACTACTTGCTGATTCCTTTAGAAATGGAGAAATTTGTTCCTCTTTGATGATCACTTTATGTGGCCTTACTCACTAGCTTCTCTTATTTTGTCTTATGCAGATCTGATCCACCAAACTGCCGTATGGCAAAACCGATCTGATGTTGGATGCGGCCCTCGTTATGAGCCACACTTCGGATGGAGCAAACCCCCCCACGGGATAGGTTAAATTAAACACAGATGGAGTATGCAAACAGTCCTCGCACACAGCTACAACGGGAGGACTGCTACGAGATAGTGCGGGCAACTGACTTGGTGGCTTCACTCAAAATCTTGGCTGGTGCTCAGTAGTGTCTGCAGAACTCTTGGGTGTTTTTACAAGACTTGCACTTGCATGGAATATGGGCTATCGCCGGATTGAGCTTGAAGTGGAATCTGTTGCAGCGCTAAACCTCCTTTCTTCTTCTGTCAACCGCTCACGGGCTCTCAATCCCATTGTCTTGGGCATTACTGAGCTGTTTACTTGAAATTGGACAGTTGTTCATCGCCACATCTCTTTCGAGAACAACAGAAGCGTCGATTGGCTTCCTAACTATGCAGTTAACTTTGATATTGGTGTCATTTATCTCGATACTCTACTCATTGGGTGCCATTTAATCCTTTTAGAAGATTTATTAGGGATTTGTTTCCCTAAACTCATTATATAATCTGCTTTGTTCTTTTTCGTTTCTATTAAAAAAAAAGGTTGATAGAAAAAAAAAAGATTAAAAGCTTTGTTCTTAGTTTTTGGTCTAAGTTTTTTTTAATACCTTTTTTACTTTAGTACTAATAAAACTTGAAATTATTATCTTTTAAATATATATTTACTTCAAACTAACAATTCTCTTCAAAGTTAAATTGAGCTGCTGGCCTAATGATATTACAAGGAACATGCTTAGAGTGAAAGAGAGAAAGGAATAGACTAATCCAGTACATAACTGACACTTAAAACGAACACCTCGACTTAATTCGCAGGTTGCCGGTCCAATAAGCTAAGGTAATGGCACTTTCACTAGAGCAAACCGAGCGCGCCACTTACGTTAGTTTACTAAAAGCTAAAACCCACTTACTATTCTTGAAAACGGCCGAAACACCGCCTAACGGTGAAAAGTATCGAAGCAAACCAACACATTGGCGGTGAGCCGGTGAATCGGTGATTCTATTCGAATGTAAGAGAGTAGTTAAAAAGATCAAAAACCAGGCAATAACTAACCCATCCCGGTTCAAGGTCCGACCCGTCTCTCTCTCTCTCTCTCTCTCTATCTCTCTTTCATTCTCTTAACAATTTTAATTTTTTTGTCTTGACGAGTAGCTGAAACGCTTCAATGTTTTAGCTAGAGTAAAAAACATCAGCTAATTTAACAAACTTTTGCCCGCCACTCATTATCTCTTCCTTACCATCTTCCTTCCACATAGCAATAAACCGAAAAAGGAAGCTTGACAACAACAACTCTGTTTTCTCTTGATAACCGAACTTGACACTTTTGTTCTTGTCTTGGGGGTCTTGATCCTTTTCCTGCTTCACTTATCTGGGGTTCCTTTGTTTTTGGGTTTCATGGGTTAGTTAAGTTTGCCTTGAAGAAGCTGAACTGGGTTTTGCTTTTGGAGATGGAGTGGGACAGCAATTCGGATCTGAGCGGCGACGAAGAGGAGGAGTTCTCGCTCGGTGACGCCGTGAGCGGCGACGGAGCTCATGATCCGCTTCCTTTTCCTGTTGAGGATTTGCTCCAGACAGCGCCATGTGGGTTCGTGGTTACTGATTCTCTTGAGCCTGGCCACCCCATCATTTATGTTAACACCGTTTTTGAGATGGTTACTGGCTATCGAGCCGAGGAAGTGCTGGGCCGTAATTGGTTAGTATTGTAATTAGTTAGCTTTTTGGCTCTGTGTTCGTTTCTGTGGCTAATGCGAGAAATGAGGAATTGTTATGCGGGAATTTGGGTAATTTGGGCGGCATAGTTGTTCATTTTGGTCAATTGTTGTGTTCTGCTTATGCTAAACCTAGTTTGTGTTTGGGTTCCGTTTGGAGCAAAATTTTGATGTTATATGTTAATTGAGCGACACCTTCGTAAGCACCAAAAACTATGAAGTTACAAACTTTTTGGGGAGTTGTGATTTTTCATACAATAGCAATCTGCTTGTTTTGAATTGAGCTGAGAACTTCGAATTGTTCCAATTATTTACGGGTACTGGTGCATTTGCGGTCTCTTTCTCTCTTGTTGGTGTTGTGGCATAAACTAGGATCCCAGAGCTTCCGAGGAAGGAGATATGAGAGAAGTCCTTCCATTGGACTCGGTGCTGTTTGAATTGTGGAAGGGCAACTGTTGTTTTGTTTATTATTGACGTTTTGTATTTTGTTATTCAGTAACAGGGTTGATTCTGAGTTGTTAGACTAAGCGTTTAGCAATTGAGATGATAGGTAAGCAAGCATACTACTCCTTGGTTAAATACTTAAAATACAGTAGAAGTAAGCAAGATGCACCAAGAGTGAAGGGTTCTGTTTCAGTCACCTTAAGATGAAACTTTATAATAGTTGGCTTGGACCTTTGTTTTTCATTTGCCGTGAGAACAGGCATTATTAGACATACATACCTATACAGACTCCACATCAACCGGGACCTATCTAGTACAACATAGCATGCAGATACATTCTTTTTCTGTAGGTAAATATAGTGCTGTCTTTGTTATCAAACTATAGTCTTGGCACGTCTTGGTCAATTTTGCAACAATACTGTCAAAATACATCCATTTTTTGGTGACTTGTAGCATTGACCGAATATATTGGTGAAATTGATCGAAGTGTCTTATCAACGTTGATTTCTTTTTTTGATAATATTTTGATAGCTCTTGACGTGGTGTCATCTCAATGCTTTTATAAGTTCCACATTTTTTATTAGATTTTGAGATGTTACTCCCTGAATTTCTGGAACGTCAGTGAATTGCATTCGGCCCCTTGGAGGGTAGTTCTGAATAAGAACTTTTCTTTACTTCTATTGGTTCCCATTCATCATAAATAATGTAAGAAAATCTTGTTTACTTTGCACACCCAGTGAAGTGGGTTTATCTTTCCTTCTTGGTCCAAGTTACAGACGCTTGTCCTTTCTGCTTGAAATCAGTAATTTGTGGTGGATTTTGTAATTTTTTGCCTGCCAAGTTTTGTGGCTTTAGCTTTATACATGTCTAAATGTGTGATTGCAATCATATACTGGCTTGGGAGAACATATTAGTATGAATTGGGTGTAGTTTTGGAACTCTAATCTATCTTTTGATATTGCCCTAAAATATCGTAACTTCAGGCCCCTTGATAGATGTTATATTAGATATTCTGAACATTTGTGGAAATAGTCCATGGCTTGGTTTGGTATCTGTTGGCTTCAACTGGGAAGTATAGTTGTGAAAAAGTATCAGATGCGTTGTACATAAATGCTACTTTTATCTCAAACCTTTAAGCTCCAATTCTCTTGTCACCCAGCATATATGTGAATATATTCTATATATACTATCTAAAATATCTTGATGTTTGTTAATAGGTTTTCACACTGGCTTTTGTACTTTTTTTTAGCTGTTCAGTTTCAAGTCTACTATTTCAAAGGAGAGCTACTGAGTATAGTTCACCATCTCTTTATCTTATCCTCTGCCTATGCCTGATAACTCTCACTTCTTTCTGATAATGCACTCATTATTGAATATGTTCTGGTCATTCTTCTTCTTCTTTAGTTTGTTTATCCAGTTTAATACTGACCATATATACTTTTCTATCTCCCCCATTTGCAGTCGCTTCTTGCAATGTCGAGGACCCTTTGCCAAAAGGAGGCATCCATTGGTTGACTCTACCGTGGTTTCAGAAATAAGAAGATGCCTTGAGGAGGGCATTGAATTTCAAGGAGAGTTGTTGAACTTTCGAAAAGATGGATCACCTCTTATGAACAGGTTGCAACTTACTCCCATATATGGAGATGATGATACAATTACTCATGTTATTGGTATCCAGTTCTTCACAGAAACGAATATTGATCTAGGCCCTGTGACTGGTTCTTCAATAAAGGAGGCTGCAAAGGTGGATCGGCTTCATTTTGGCCTTTCCACCTATCGCCATGTCCCTGTAGGGGACCGGAATGTGTCTCGTGGGGTTTGTGGGATCCTGCAGTTAAGTGATGAGGTCCTGTCCCTTAAAATACTTTCACGATTGACTCCAAGAGATATTGCCTCGGTTGGTTCAGTTTGTAGGCGATTTTATGATCTGACAAAGAATGAGGACCTCTGGAGAATGGTGTGCCAGAATGCTTGGGGCTGGGAAACAACTCGGGTTTTGGAGACTGTCCCTGGTGCAAAGAGACTAGGATGGGGGCGGCTTGCAAGAGAGTTAACGACCGTTGAAGCGGCAGCATGGAGAAAGCTAACTGTTGGAGGTGCTGTTGAACCATCCAGGTGCAATTTCAGTGCTTGTGCTGTGGGAAATAGGGTTGTCCTATTTGGAGGGGAAGGTGTTAACATGCAACCAATGAATGACACCTTTGTTCTGGACCTTAATTCCAGTAAACCAGAGTGGCAACATGTCCAGGTGAGCTCACCACCTCCAGGACGCTGGGGTCATACGCTATCTTGTGTTAATGGGTCTCATTTAGTGGTGTTTGGAGGTTGTGGAACACAAGGGTTGCTTAATGATGTTTTTATTTTGGATTTGGATGCTAAACCTCCAACTTGGCGTGAGATTTCTGCTTCTGGGTTAGCTCCTCCTCTTCCACGAACATGGCATAGCTCCTGCACACTTGATGGCACCAAGTTGATAGTTTCTGGTGGATGTGCCGATTCTGGAGTTCTTCTCAGTGACACATTTCTGCTTGATCTGTCAATGGAGAAACCTGTATGGAGAGAGATACCAGTAGCATGGACACCTCCTTCTCGGCTAGGTCACACTTTATCGGTTTATGGTGGTAGGAAAATACTTATGTTTGGGGGTTTAGCTAAGAGTGGTCCCCTTCGGTTCCGTTCCAGTGATGTGTTCACTATGGATCTAAGTGAGGATGAGCCATGTTGGAGATGTGTGACTGGGAGTGGAATGCCCGGTGCTGGAAACCCAGGGGGTGTGGCTCCACCTCCAAGGCTTGATCATGTAGCCGTGAGCCTCCCGGGTGGTAGAATCCTTGTCTTTGGTGGCTCTGTTGCTGGTCTTCATTCTGCCTCACAACTCTATCTTCTAGATCCAACTGATGAGAAGCCTACATGGAGAATCCTCAATGTACCTGGGCGACCTCCAAGATTTGCCTGGGGACATAGTACCTGTGTGGTTGGGGGAACAAGAGCTATAGTCCTTGGTGGTCAAACTGGGGAAGAGTGGATGCTAAGCGAACTCCATGAACTGTCCTTGGCAAGTTCAGTTATCTGATTCCTGAGCAGACTGGCCAAAGTTTGGAGAAGGAATCACTGTAATCCTGAAAGACCTGGAGATGTGAAGATAATTAATGGGAAAACTAAATTTGGGGCTGTTGTTTCACTCACCAAGCAAACCTTGACAAAAGGAAAAAAATGTTGCTCTAGCCTCTAGTAGGACCCTTTGGTGATAGGCAAATGCATTTTCTTGGACAAGGTAGTTCTGGCACGGGTTGGCTAATGGCTATTCATAAGGTGACATGGAATTGTGTTTTTTCTTTTCTTGTGAGGTTTGTGTTGAGACCACCTTTTGCCATGCTCTATCAGACAATTCTTACATGTTAGGGTTAGTATATGATGGCACAGGTAGATATTTGTACGTCTTAGGCTAAGTTTTTTGTCATGTCCATGCTTTGTTTATGTAATTCGAACTCTATAACTCTCCTATATTTGAAATAATTAAAAAAAGTTGGAGATGGAATGTTTATATCACTTGTTGCTTTGTTTGGATTGACATGTCAGATGAATTGTGATGCTTTTGGATGTTTCACGTTGTAGCACACGTTATATTGATATTCAAGTAGCATGTGACCTCAACATAACGATAATCGATTGTCACATGTGATTTCACTTCATTCGAGTAAATTAACGATAATTATTAATAAAGACCATATTACAAATACAATTTAGGATGTAGTATGCAGAACTTTGTCAGTTGGTGGAGTCAGAGGGGTATAGGAATAAAAAGTTTTATGTTCGAATCTTTCTATTTACATTCTCTCAGTTGAGCTTGTCGTACAGGATTTATTTAATTCGGAATACTCGGTTTGCATGATTTGCAGGTTATTATGTCAATTCAGAGATTTACCCAATTCACATATAAAGAATAACGGCTGTGGTTTTTCTGTTTCAAAAAAACAAAATCGCCTTGAACAATTTTTATAAATTACAATTCATGTTGAAGCAAAATATTAGAAGAAGTATATTTTTGACCATAAAAAGGAATTTCTGAGCCAATTTGAAGAAGGCAAATTCTTTAATGCCATTTTATATGTCCAATTAGAGTAAGATTTGGTTTGGAAGAACAGTGCCGGTTGACAACCTGCTAAAATGATAAGTACTTATTTTCAATAGATACTTATATATTTGGGATTGTTGTTTTGGTAACTGTTGAAACGTGAAAATAGATATTTGGTAAATACAGTTGCGATTACTGAAAAGAGATAAAATGGTTAAAAAATTCATTAATTTAATTAACTATTAATTGTTGTATAAATAATTAAAAAATATATTATTAGTTATATAAATTTAAAATTATAAATAATAAAATATTAAATTAAAATAAGAAAATATAAATAAAACAAATTAAGTAAATAAAATATTTCATAAAAATATATTATTAGTCATATTAATTAAGAGTATAATGAAAAATAATACTTGTAGTAAATGTTATTAATGGAAAGTAAAATTTCTACCGTAAAAGTAGTTTTTTACTGCAACTCTCTTTCTACTTATTAATTTTTACAGTGACATCTTATTTTTTTCAAACTTTCAGTTATTTATCGCATATCCAAACATGTAATTATGTTTAAAAACTGTGAGAAACAATACTTATTTTTACCCTTCTAAACTCAGCCTAAAAGAACAGTCTTTTTCTGGATGAAAAGTTCATGACCTGAATTTCCAAGCAAAGGCGCATGAATCAGTAGGAAGCAGTAACAACAACAAAAGAAGAAAATAGCCAAAACGACAAATTCTAAATATTCGTTAAAATCCAAAAAAATAATTAAAAAAACATAAGACAAAGATCTATCTGTTCAACTACTCTAACTTAACTAAGGATGCTTACTGGTTGGGTTATAGATATTTATCGTACACTTCACACTAGCACACCCCATACCAACCAAACTCTCACACTCAATTAGATTCTCTCTCTTTAGTAAAGTAGTGTCAGCAAAGTCTCCACTGTTTCTCCTTCGAAACCGAAGCTAAATCCCTGATTTTCCTTCCCGTTCGCTCTACTTACAGCGACAATGCCAATCAACAAAGACCCTTCTACCCCACCCCCCATGATCGGCAAAATGGGTCCGTACACCGTCTTCAAGACCCCTCCTTCCACTCCCAAGCCTGTCGACCAACAACCCGTCTTCGACTCCCCAAAGAAAGTGGTTTCTCCGCCTCCAGTTCAGCCGCCGCCTCAACAGATTGATAAGTCTCACTGTACTGTTTCTGATAATGGCTCCGTTTCTGGGTTTTTCAGGAATGCTGTCTCCAAAGTGCAAAATGGTTTGTGGTTGCCAGTTTTTTAATTAAAGTTTAGTGTTTTTGTGTCTTTGCATGTGGGGTTTCGAGATGCTTTCCTTGGCTTTTAATGTTATGAATCTAATGCTGTGTGTGTGTGTGTCAGGTGTGCCTTGCCTCAGTTTTATTTTGATCTGTTTTTCACTTGGTTATTGCTATATTGGAAGTATCTTATGAATTGGAAGATCTCAAGTAATGTTTTTATTAGAACAGTTTTTCTTGTGCGCAGCCCATTCAAGCTTGGATGATCATTTGGCACGTTGGTTTGGGTTAAATCAGTCCAAGTATCAATGGGCATTGGATGATTACTACGAAAGCAAGGGATTGGTAAGCCTTACTGCGAATATAATGCTTTAGAACACGAAAATTTCTGTGAAATTGTTCTCGAAATTATTATGTCGTAACTATTTGATTTGATATTGTTTCTCGTTTCATATCTACTCGCTAAAGGAAATCCTAGTTTGCAAATCTGTTTAGAAATCATTTTTCCGTTACCATTACATTCTTCAGTTCTTATCTTGAATCTTAGTTTAGATTTAGGCTGCCCCTTGAATTGTGCAGGGGTTATCTTTCTTGGAACTCAATGATAGGCTTGGTTTGAAGAAGATGGTAGCTCACCATATTACTCTTTGCGGTCCATCTGCCTTTAGTTTCTTCCACATGGAAGTGACCACAAGCTTTTTCCTCTTTGTCTTTATTGTCAGTTTGTGAATACTGAAGTACTAGATTAGGAGTATACTTATCTTGGAACGAGAATGGGATATCAAATGTAGGCATCTTGTTGAGGCAATGTTATGAAGATGAATGTGTTATGAATGTGTTTTGTAATATTTGAGGCCCTGGTTTATCTCCATGGACATGTGGGGTGGGAGTGGTGTGGGGGATTGGTTGGAAATGTTGTGTCAGTGTGTAGGCGATTCCTCACCATTTATCCGATTGAAGGATCATTTATCAAGAAGTGGCAAAATTAGTCGCCCCAGAGTCGTTATGAAAACCCAAAATTTAGTCTTATGTTTCAGTCAGTTGCATCAAGCACAGTGGATATGAATACTAAGTCTGTCCTGTTGTTGTAGGATGATTTTTAAGCCGTGGTGAGCCATTTCATTCTTTTACCTCTCATCTAGGAAATGGGTATATATATTTTTTCTTTTCCTGATTGCAGGAAAAGGATGATTCAAAGGTCAAAGAAATATCAAAAAAACTGCAGAGCGTGTAACCTTATTGGCTGGTAATCAAATGATTTTCGACTATTTTGTTTTCGATATTTTACACGACACTTGTTACTAGATCTTTGTTGATGTAAATACTTATTGGTTTGCAGATTTTGAATTTGAGGGAGGACACAGCCTTTGCATATTCCACCATAAATCTATGTACCTAAAATATAGGATGTCAAAATCGCTTGTAGATGCTTGAATGGACCATTATCCATGTTTCTGGGGAACTGGCTGTTTGTGATTCTACCTTCTGCAACAGCTAACCAAGTTTGTTTGGTTATAAACTTGGCTTTGAAGTTGTGTAATCTCCATAAAAATGTCAACTTTTGTGCCAAGATTTTTGTTGTACTCGATCAAGCCAACTGTCTTAATAGTATACTGAAATTCTCTAATCCTACCGATTTCTGGCTAATAGGCTAGACCACTGGTAGCAAGGTATTAAGGACAAGTATTTATGCCAATTGTAATGCTTAAAAGGAAGGGACTTTCAAAAGTGGTTCAGGAAATGTAGGTTGTAATTATCAATCATAAATGGAGTTTGATACAAAAGCTCATAGTGCCCGTAAGAATTCAGAAACAAGTAAACAAGAACCTATTAGTACTAGTCTATCCAAAATACCCATTAACAGAAATGCGAGCTTTTACATGGAGATGAACCATGCTCTAAGTTACCAAAACTATATGGTAAGACCCTTCTCAGAATTTTCTCAATCCTCACTCTTTTTCTTCTTCTTCTTTTCTTTCTTGCTTGGCATTTCAGCTTCTCCTTCTTCTGCGTACTTTCGTTTCTTCTTCTTTTCAACAGCATCTGAGCTCTTGCTGTTGTTTTGCATCCCGTCTGTCTCGGCTTTTTGTTTCTTCTTCTTTTTCTTTTCCTTCTTTGCAGCATCTTCACCTTTTGCTTGAGAATCATAATTCATATCGTTTGTCAATGTTGCTTCATCGACTTCAGTTTTCTTCTTTTTCTTCTTTTCTTTCTTCTTATCAGTAACTGGCACCTCCTCCACTGGTTTTTCGGTCTCCACTGATCTTTTCTTTGGGGATGTTTCTTCGGCATTCTCAGCAAGAATAGAATCCGCAGAAGGATTATAAGCCTACAACACAGAAAAAGAGTCAATTTTAACCAAATAAGATAGAAACAAACAAGGAACTGTTATGTTGAATGAAACTACGACCTTTGCAGCAGTTAACAGTGCTCCAGCACCCTTCTTTCGGTCCTTGTCATAAGCTTCTATTTTAGGCTTGCCTTTTGTTGATCCAGCAGATCGTCCCAATTCTCTCCCTTCAAGATTCCTTAAGCGTGCCTCCAGCTACAAATATGATATTCAAACACATTACTTTTTGGGAAAAGAAAAGGTTAGAAATTGAGATTGATCACTTGGGAGAGGAAGAGAGTATTTCATTGCTATGGACTGCACAAAGTACCTTCGCCCGGTTCTCCAGTCCCATGGAGTTATCCTGGCTGTCTCCAAGAGCATCACACCGAATAGCCAGCGCAGCTTTTGCTGCAAGTGAACGAGAAATTTTTCCTTTCATCTTGGGGGCTGCCTGACCAACCAATGATGCATGGTAAAGAAGCCCATATTTTGGTGTTGCGTGCTTTGTCTTCAGAGCTCTAAAGAGAGCCTTTTCTGCACCAAGAATCTGAACTGTGCTCCCAGGTTGCTTTGCAAGATTCAGCAAACTACCTCCATGAGCAATAAGACGAGCTCCAACCAGCTCCCCGACAAGAGCAGTCAAATTGGGCGCAATGGTGTTCATTCGGCTTTTCAAATAATCATACAGTTGAGCTCTGTACTCAGCAAGTGACAGAACCTGGTCGCAGAGTTCTCGAATGTTACTCAAATCAACATCATTAACTTCGGTCCCCATGGATATCATAGCCGCCTCCTTCAGTTCAGTCTCAACCTCTTCAGGTAGTATCTGCAAGAAATCCAGGAGTGTAAGGGCAAATAGTTATGCAAGAACTCTTTATCTAACCATAAATTCTTTGTACATAGTAGACCGAGGGTTACTGGGTTAGATGGTTAAAAGATGATTAAGCATTTTACTGAACTGTTAGCTGTAGCTGGCTTTTTAGTTTCTAGCAAGCCAGACAAACAACAAAATAATCCTAGATAAATACAAAAACAATAAAAGGGAAGTAGAATAAGTTGGAATGAAAGAAATCTAACTCTACCTCAGAGAAGTCAAGCTTGGCCGCATTATCACGGCTTCCCATCAGTTTCACCGTTTTGGCGTACAGGATGTTGTCTTGTACAATCTTGGCAAGCTCAGGAAAATGCCAACCATACCATTCTCTGATTCTCATAGCATATGTGTTGAGCTCTTTATCAAGATCATCAAGTAAGCCAATAGCTTGAATGATCATTGTATCAACCTGTAATAGAATAATAATCATAAGCCAGCATACTGTAAGAATAAAAAAATCTGTAAAATCAACAGATCCAATTGGCACTATAGAAAATAATTTAGAATCTCCACCAGTCAAGCTTCTTTTCTTAAACTATCTTCTTGCCAATATCCAATAATTCCCAAGCTCATGAGTATTCATTTACAAGTTACGCCTGAATGGTAAAGTCATATATATATATATATTATCGAAGTATAAGCAATAGGCAAGTCAGCATACTAGAAGGGAGTAATTAGAGACAAGTTCAGTAATTTTGTTGCCGGTAGACTGGAATTCTAGTAAAGAAGTTAGAAAGTGGGAGAGGACCTAGAGAATGCCAGCTACTATTGAGAGTTGAGTCCTTTTAGCAATAGTAGGAGCTAATAACTGTCTGTTTGACCTCATTTTTTCTTAACTAAATCATCAATTCACACATTAGGCAATCCTTAAGATGTTGTAAATGTCATGATAAAACTAGATTCAGTCAACACCATAACAGATAATATTGAATAACCAATATCAACAGAGGAAATAAAATGGTATAGATAAAGACCATACAAACTAGAGTACAAGCCATCACAACATGTAGGGTACCTTATCAGGACTGAATTTGAGCTTGTATCTGGATAGGCTATGAGATAAACCCAAGCTCATTGGAGCTAAATCTTGAGAAGGCAGGCCAGAAATGAGCTCAGTCAACTGACTTCTCAGGCCTCTCATTAACTCCATAACAGCATTGTTATGAACACAATCTATTTTCTGCAAGACAAATCACCTCAAATTTCAAAGACATGAAACTATAAGCCACTTCAGAATTACCCGTTGAGAATCCAATTAATAAAAGTCCATTCCAACATACAAAACAGTTAATTACCAGTTTATCTTTAATTGCATTTCCAAGTTTTGAATCTGCAACAGCCAAAGATTCCCCATCACAGTGAGCACGCAAGAATTTCCGAAGACCTTTGCTAGGTGTGCTATCAATTAGCTTGGTTACTGCCTCCAAAGCCTCTGATGTGTTCTCAAACTTATTAAAAGCTTTTAACTTGACCAACTGCAGTGACATGATTGAATAAACATGTGCGTATATATTGCAATGGCTCAACAAAATTTAATTCTATTCTTCAGAATACAAAAGAGTAAAGATAGAGAACCTTTCTAGCAGAATCTGCGTTGGAAAATTCTTTCCATAAGTCCTGCAACACAAGATCAATTCCTCGTAAAGACATGGAAATTAAAAAAGTAAATTTGAAGAAGCTGGAGTTTTATCCTTTTGCAATGTCGCAGAAAAGTTGGAACATAATGATAAGAAATCAATATCACCAGCTGGCATTCATTTCTCCCATTCAAAATTAGCAGTCACAGTAAACAGGATACCGATAGGGAAACGAATCGCTCAAGCAACTTCTTCACTCCCCATAACAAACACAACACGAGGTCATAGCACGCATATGATAGCTCCAGTTGATTCCCCAGAACTAAACAGACAACAAGTGAACTTTGGAAAAAAATACCTCAACTTTTGATAGCTTCCCTTCATCTAACACCTTAAAAAGCGCAAATCCCCCAGGCGTCTCAAATAAAACAAGCATCCTAATGTCAAGGCTGCAATGTAGAAACAAAACCAAAATACAAAGAAAGAACTCTCATCATTCAGTTTACGAGAAAAAAGAATAAAACCCATCAAAATACTATCCAACATTAACTTATTTCCCAAAAATTTTCGAAAAGATGAAAATGTTCATGTAGTTCACCTGGTCTGCAAGGGGCTAAAGAGTAAGAGGAAGAGACACAGAAGGTGGCAACGAAATTTCAATATATGCCGCGTTATAGAGTTTGTCTCAAAGTAGGGTTGTGTTGAGGGCTTAAGACTAAAGAGAGCAGAAGACGCAAAAACTTGCGGGTCGGGATTACTGTAAGGTTCGGGTCAATTCTGAGTCGGGCTTAAACTAAAACTCAGTTATGTTATTATTATCGACCTAAATCCAATCAAATTAGTGTTCGATAATAGTAAATATAGAAACAAAGTTCACATTTTTACGCCCCAAAAGACAAAAAGTACACATCTGTCACTACGAAAGACGCTGGTTTGCTTGGCGTTACGAGTCTTTTGGACAAAATAACATGTTCATTAACTTAAATTACTTGCAATAATAAATCAACAAAATTCTTTCATTAAGTATATATACTAAGGACGAACGGGATGGACGACCACAGAATTCATCTCCTTCGTCCGTTTCATCTTTCATATCTCACATGGAGTTTTTGTTATGTCTATGTCTACAGCTGGGTAACGGCGGCTTTGTTTATAGCATTATCAATATTATCTGTTCTCTTCTCTTCCTTCATTCATCCTTCATATCTCACATGGAGTTTTTGTTATGTCTATGTCTACAGCTGGGTAACGGCGGCTTTATTTATAGCATGTCTTTGCCTACAGTTGCCTAACGGGTGCGATTTTGTTTCAATGGTAAGATCTCTTTGATTTCCTTCTGATTTCTCTTTTCTCTTATCATCTCGCACCGACTTTTTACTATTGCCTCTTTGTGTACAGCTTCGTAACGGCGGCTTTGTTTATTTATAGCATGGACCGGTTTTGTTTCAGTCGTGAGTTTTCTTTGATTTCCTTCTGATTTCTCTTTTCTTTTCTCTTAGCATCTCGCACCGAGTTTTTATTACTATTGCCTCTGTG
>JANQBM010000008.1:1179348-1190351 GCA_025594535.1 Erythroxylum domingense | reverse complement strand
AACAACCCAATTGCTTCATTGAAATAACCATTCGAAACATACCCAGAAATCATTGCACTACAAGAAACTTCATTTCTTTCCGGCATTGCATCAAACACATCACGCGCTTCACTTACCAGTTCATTCCCGAAGTACCCACTAATCAGACTAGTCCAACAAACCACGTTCTTATCTAAACATTCATCCAAAACTTGACGAGCAAGTCTCGTTGCTCCACACTTGGAGTACATACTGATAGTGGAACTAATCACGTAAACATCATTACCATGCCCGAACTTGAGAATTTGACTTCGTATTTGACCAAGCCAAGACAATGAAACGCAACATTTCACCAAACTCGTAATGGTGCGAGCATTTGGTTCGATGCTCTCACGACGCATATGGGCAAAAAGTGAAAAACCATTTTCAAATTGCGAATTTTGACTGAAACCCATCATCATGGTATTGAAGTGGAAAGCTTTGGGGCTCTGGATTTGATGGAAAACAGTTCGCGTGTACTGTATTTCTCCACGTTGAGAAAGAGAAGGCTAAAACTTTGCTGGTTACGAAGGTGAAAGCAGCCAAATTACTGGTGATTGCTTGTGCATGGATTTGCTTTAGCTGCTTCAAGGTTTTGCAATCTTCTATAAGCGCAAGAATCAGAGGATTTGAGAGAATTCGGGTCATGGAGAATGTCGTCGACGAATGAAAGCATCCAGTCTTTCTATACGATTTGCAAATTGTGTATATGATGACGAAATGTGAATATCTAGTGCTTAAATCTCTAACGAGTAAACACAGATGCCAAATTATCCAATATATCTACATGCAATAGATCTCGACTTCAAACTGTTGATGAATGAGATGGTCACTGTATTATAGAACAAAATGAATTCCGACATTCTTACATCATAAGAATGACAAATGCTGATGATAGTTGTAAATGACAGGTAGTCTGAATTAAGAAGAATGTTAAATGGCGGTCTAAAGAATTACTGCCACACAAACCCCTCGTGGATTTGCATGCAAAACCTATCTGGCCCAGTAATAAAACACAGAATAAGAACTGCTAATGCCAAAGCTTCATGCAGAAACCAGCTGGGACAACAGATAACCTCCTGCTTGAAATACATTCTGAAAATGTGTCCACGAGCTGCTCTGCAAGAGATGCTGGGTCTTCGATAAATGTATCGACAAATGCCTTAACAACTCTTATCTCCTGTGGAGTAGCTCTCAAGCTGTACCAAGTAAGGAACTTTTGCCTAAAATTCTTTTCAATGTGACCCTCACATTCTAACCATCTGACTACCTTCACGTAATACTCGAAATCTCTATCTGACGCTGTGCATTCCTCATCTCGACTTTCACCATTTCTCTTATTTGATGTGCTACCATCTTGTGGCCCCTCCCCCTTCGATGACCCAATCAATAGACCCCTGTTGCTGGATTTGGATCTTGCAGTTCTTCCTTGCACGTCCTTGAGTATTTCCAACTTGCAGGGGGTGATAGGCAAGCTAGCATCTAAATTACCCACAAATGGAACACATTCCATGCCTGTACGAATAGGGATATCCAACCCTTTATCAGTTCTCATATCCTCCATAATTTGGACCTCAGATGAGTGCTTGCTATCAAGCTTCTGCACAGTGGGCTTGGAGCCACTTATTCGCACAGCATGTTCATCGTCTGACAATGGGACTGCATCTGCCTGGGTCGCTTCTTCACCCATGAAAGCACTGTTTATAGTGCCATTCGACATATTAGCAGATATGACTTTATCGCCGTCCTTAGAATAACCATGATATTTGTCTGCTCGATTGACAATCTGCTCACTGCATGGTGTATTGTGATTAGTTTCATCTTCCACAGAAGAGGGGTTAGATAGGCTACTACAATTGGTTGCTGGGCTGTGACTTCTTTCCACGACTGAGCAGCTTGGTGCTTCGTCCAGAGGACTAGTTGAGAAATGAACTTCAACCATTCCAAGTTCGGTTGAATCATTGAATGAACGAATTTTAAAACGGTACTCCGTACCAGGAGACAGACCAGAGACAATAAACCTTTTATTTGGAAGAAGTGTTGTGCAAGTCGGTTCTAATGGATAATCCTGATCAGAAGCCCGACAATGCCACAAGTTGTAACCAACAACTGCATCAAACAAACAACCTTCTGAACCTAAAACCACAGCAAGAGAAGTTGCAGAAACGTCTTCAAATCTGATTGCAGTTGGAGAAATTGATTTTGAATCTGAAAAATCATAAAATCAAATAAGAAAGAAGGTATGTGGTAGTCCTCAGAAGTTAATCAACTGATAAACCAATATGCAGGCCAAACACCAAATATCTGTGAGCAAAAACCTAAAGAATTTCCATCACTCACAGCATAACAATCATACGCCTCAAAAGCAAAATGAAAAGTCAGGAAATTCAGCAGTCCTTAACTTAACAAAACTAAATCAAATTTCTGCAACATGAAAAGTGTCATAACTCTTAAATATGGTCAACAGGCATGCTCAAAGTGCAGAAGAATTATTACCTTTAATCCTAGGATCAGGCAGTGGAAGCAAAATATTACTGGAAAGTATTTTGTCTAGGGACTCTAAAGCATAAGCACAAAGTTTTTGAACCTCTGGTCCCGAAGAAAGCCTATTCACAATGCCTCGTCCCATCTTAACTGGAATGCCAGTTAGTGGACCCACCTCAGCTTCAAGCTTCTTCACAGCTTCATTCACAATCTCATGGAGCCTCTTATACATTAAAGTTCCATTCAGAAGCTTTTGGCTCAGGGAAACGCGATAGCATAGTATGTCCACACGTCTAGTGTCCTTTGCCATTATCAGCTGTTTTCTCCAGCATCTGCATTCATTTAAGTAACATTTAAGTAACAATTAACAGTTAACTAACATTTATGTTTAGTTTTCAATGAAAACAAATATCTGGACATCAGATGCAAAAATAGAAGAATTTGTAACAAATGAATCCTATATTAAACAACATTAGCTAACAAATCACTTGGGATAGAGTTTTGCTAATTAACACCTTATACATTCTGAAATTATAACAAGCTAATCCCATATCCTGGTATCTGAATATTTGTTTAAAAATGTGCAGAGCTTTACAAATGGAACTGTGCAAGTTTAATCATGAATGCTGGATCCAGCTCCTCTGCTCTCCCCGAAAGACTAACTTTTCACATTAACCGATGCTCAAGATTAGAGAGATAACAATAAGTACCAAAGCCAAACCCCTTCCTACCAATCTCTTCTCCATGCTAGCTGAGCTATTCACAAATCACAACAATGAAGAGTTGAGGCACTTTTATGTTAATGGCTCTATACCATATGGACAAAAGGGCAATTTAGAAAAACTTCATCAAAGAATAAGAAAATATGCAAACTATCAATAATTAGGCGTAGCAACAAGGACAAACACATGCAAAAAAATAGTTAAGAGAATATTTACCCAAGCAAGTCATTCACTTTTCCACAGGCTATGCAGCGGAAGCTCCCATCAAGCTTCCCATGACATCCATCTTTACCAATGCCAGAATTTTCATGTTTGAAGGCACATTCAAGATGGCAGGACATGCCACATGCAATGCCTTGAAATGGAGGCTCTGAACTGCAAATTAACCACAGACTAGGATCCTTGTTGTCATCGTATTGATAACAGATGCAACACGAGCACCTTTTGCAAAATACATCATCTTGTCTTAACGTAGCTCTGCAGGCTGAGTTTTTGCAGTATACAGTGTTACTTAACTCACCGCCACTGTTGGTAGATAACTGGTAGTTTACTTCAACCGGCAATCGTGATGGGTTATCGGCTTTTCTTTGCCTCTTCAAAGCTCGCTGGGCAAGTGCAGGTGAAGATTCTTTGTCAGCATTTGTTGCAGCCCCCGAGTCCCCTGATTTCTTCTCAGAAACAATTTTCAGGAGGTGTTCTATGATTTTCAACTTTGTCAAACCTGTATATTTTCTTTCTTTTCCCATCTCTGCACAGAGGATCTGCAAAATCTCCTGGCGGCTCCATGACTGTAGCATTTCAGGGGTACCTGACCACTCTGATAATTGGTATACAAGTTCTCTTTTCTCATCCATGGTTAACTTACTGCATTTTGATGGATCAAGTGCACCTCCTAAGGCCAAAAAGAGGAAATGTAAGTCAACCAATAGACCATACAAAAGCCACGATGTCAAGGAAAGAAAAGGAAAGAATTTTTGATTGAATGAGAATCCATTTATCAAAGACTACATTCTAAGCAAAAACACGAAATTAGCTAAATATATGCCAATAAAGAAGTCAACTTATCTCTGCTTTCAAACAGAAAAAAGCCCCTGTCAAAAGCATGGTCTTAGTTTCTTATCATTCATTTGTTTAAAAAATAACTACAACGAAAAACAAGTTTAACCAGAAAAAGTACATAGCGTTGACTTGCATTAACAAAGATGTTCCAACTACACCACATAATATAGATTTTAGCAAAGTGACCCGATCTAATGGGTTAAAGGGTCACAAATCGGGTAAAAAAAAAATCCTCAAGATTCGCAAGAAACTTGGTTTGACTTTGATATGCCTCCTCCCAATCCTTTCACTGCCACCATAGCCGAAAGAAAAAATTCCCTTTTCATAGCATGAGCTTGCTTGTTCCATTGCAAGTATTACCAAATCCATGTAATGCAGGGATAATATATTGTATAAAGAACACCTACTTTCAAAATGCAGCTAACCAATCTCAGCTATTCACCCACCATAATAGGCTCTACTCTTCATGTTAGCAAGAGATTGCTAAACTTAAATCCTATCACTATCCAAAAATCAACAACCAAAGATCTGCAAATCTCTTCACATCCAAATAACAATACAAATAATTGTTATAAACGCCAAAAAGAACTTCAAACAACGAACAAAAATTAAATCAATTTCTGCTACAAAGCTCAGATGCAATAAAAGATTTCACCTTTACTAGCCAGAACCTGCATGATGAGTCTCAAAGCTCCATAAAGAACCGAAAGAATTGAATCAAAGGAACAAATCAAAAGCTGAACGCTAAACAAAATAACTCACCCCCAAAAGACAAATCCATAGCAGAACAACAACCCACTATGCACACCACATTATCACCAACACCCAGCCTGCAAAAAGATACAAAATTCTCACTACACACCACGCAGAAACAGAAACAGAAACAGGAAAAAATAAAAAAGGCCAGAACAAACGAAACCCAGAAAAGAACAGCAAAAAAAGAGGACACAGTGAGTGAGAGAGAGTGCGCGTGAGAGAGAGAAGACGGGTGCTTGGAATTCTACCACAACAAAAGAATCCACGACCCAAAAGACGGGGTTCGCTTCTCTATTCTCTCAAATGAATGATGATGGATAAAATAGATGATAGATATACATCAAATTCGTATATGTAAAGGTTGAGTTTTGATTGCGTGTGCGAGTGAGTGTGTGGGCTGATGGGTCCTCTTGCTTTTGTTTTCAGGATCCGAAGGTGTAGTGAAAGGAGAGATTCGAAGACGACTAGTACTAATATTGTTGTGTGGGTTCGCTAGGGCCGAGTACATAAAAGAAAATACCTAAATACACTGAAAAAAAAAACAAAGAAAAAAAGAGAAGAAGGCTGAAGAGAAAGAGAAAGAGAAAGAGAAAGAGAAGACGAAGAAGAAGAAGAAAATAAATAGTGACATGTACAAAGCGGCTTGCCTGCATGTCTTCTTTTACTTTTCTACCCTCCCCATCTGCCCTTATATCAATGTCCATTAATAATAATATAATTATTTTATGTTACATTCTCTCAAGCTTTCAAATAATAAATAATTAATGCCTAATCCAAATTTAACATTAACATAATGAATTATTGGCATAAGTTACACACCAAAAGTTTTATATATATATATATATTTTTTTTGGATCTTCAATCTCAAATTCTAATAAAAATTAATAATATTTGAATTAGTAATTTTTAAATTATATTTTAATAATAATAATTAAAATTTCCTTAAATGCACGTCAAATTGGAAATGGGCATCTTTACTTTTAAATTATAGTTTTAACCTATCATTAAAAAATGAAATCAATTCAAATAGTTGAAGTGTGAAAATTTTAAATCAGTCAATTTTTCAATTTGTTTTTAATTTTTTGACTCGATTTAATTTGATAACTTTTGTTGTTAAAAATTAATTCATTTATTAATTAATTAGTTAATTTTTGTAAATTAACTAATTTTATAAAATAAAAAAATTAATTAATTTTTATTCAACAATCTCTTTTTTAATTAAACTCTAAATTTTCAAATTTATTCAATATTTAACCAGTTAAACATTTTAAATCTTAAATCTTTTGTCTTACCGGTTTAATATCCGTTACAATTTTTAAAACATTATTTTTAACAAAAAAATATTAAAGAATTATCTTTCTATGTATGCAAAAGAATTAATATTTTTTTCCAATTTTACGCACTTAAAGAAAGTATTAAATGATTAAAAAAAAGATAATATTAGTGAGTGTTAAGTATGGGAGTTGAGGAAGAAAGGTTCCCTCTTGTTTGACTTATGCTAGTGATAAATAAGTAGGGTAGAGTCCCCTGAGGCGAAGAGTGAAGACTGAAGAGTAGAGAGTGGAGAGTGAAACATGGGACAATGTCGTACTAGTGGAAGCGATAGGGCAATTTGGCCTATCAACTATTTTCTGCTGCACCAGAGCTGTCTATTTTGCGTTGGGAAATCAGCTGTATTTGTTGTACTCCTCGTCCCTACCTATTCCATGTTGCGTCCAATTTTGCACTTTCATGTTTCAACCCTTATTTTTTAATTAATTGAATCCGTATTTTCTCGAATATGGCCAAACACAAAAACCAGAATTACCCTTTTCTAATTTCACACTTACTCTTCCTTTTTTTTCTATTTGTTACTGTATTCTTAGTTCTTTTTCTGATTTTAAGTTATATTTTATCAAAATAAAGGAAATTTTTGTAATGTAAATAATAATAAGCAGATAATTATTAGTCTCTTTAATGTCTAAAAAACTAGACTGAAAAGTTAAATCAATAACATACAAAATTTAATTAGTATGAGACTGTCATAAAATTATCGGTTGATTAAATAAAATTGAATAATTTAAAATAAGAATAAAGGATATTATCATTAATTTAAAGTTTAATTGAAAAGAGAAACTGTTAAATAAGAATTAATTAATTATTTTACTTTATAAAATTGATTAATTTACAAAAATTAACCGCTTAATTAATAAATTGATTAATTATTAACAATAAGAGTTATTAAAATAAGTAGTATCGGAAAAATTTTATAGTTGAATCACCCAAACTAATTCAATTTTAATCAAGGCTTAATATTGCAGTTATAAAAAATAAATAAATATTATAACTAGAACTTTAAGAAAAGTTTAATCGGTATATTTATTTTTACGTATATACTAATTATGGGTTATTATCTTATCTTAATAATTTGAAAAACAACAAATTCTTTTAATAAATAAAAAAAACAAGCTAAGCTTATAAATATTATTAAAATGAAATATATAACTTGACTCCCATAATTAATAATAACTCTTCCACAAAATCACGTTTTATCTAACAAAAAGTTAGCAAGCACGAGTAATCTAAACTTGGAATAGAATTGCAACCTTTGTTTGGTGATTCGAATCGTACCAGAAACTCATATCTCATTGTATATAATTCGCGTATGATCTGAAGCAAATTGAAGAGACACTCTTCTAAACCAGCTTAACCAGGATTCAAGCTTTAGGCTTGTGTTGTCAAGTTAAAAGCGTTAGAGAGAAGAAAGATAGTGGCATGGCCTATAGAAGAAAAGGACTCGATGGGGGCCAAAAGGTTGCTTTTGCCTTTACGGAGAGTTGTATATTCTAGTATATATATATTTTTCTGTTGTCCCAATGAAAGCAAGTATTTAAGGGGTGGTTGGGTAAAATCTAAACCACTGTTACTACTGAAGAGCGCCTGACCTAGAACAACCCTAAATGGTACGTACTTCCTCTATATATATATATATATATATATATATATATATATATTAGGTATCTTAATTTTGTCGAATTAATCATAACCTCCTAAGATCTCACTCTTAAGTCTTAAAAAAGGTAACTCTAAAATTTCAAGATCCGTCAAGTTCTTATGTAGCTTGTACACTTCTGCGCATAAGGAGTCTTCATATATTAATTAGTCGGTTGTTGATTAATTACTGCTTCTTCAGTTAGCATCAAGTTCCCATCAACCTCAGGTTCTCAGTAGTTCCAAACTCTCACATTGTCGTTAGAAGAGAGACGTCTACAATTAATCCGATCACAGAGCATTCCAGGGGTTAGAGGATCATCAGCAGAGAAACTTCCCCTTCTTTTCTCTTTGGTGACTCGAACTTAAGATCTCTTATAAATGAGATACTTAAGTGAGAAGTTGAAACTTATTAGACCACTCCTACTTATCGATTCGCTATTTATAATTGTTTTTACTCACGGTAACACAATAAATCATATGACTGATTTAAAATTATAAATTATTTCATGCTTGGTATTTAAATAACAATAATAAATTTTAAATTTGAATTTCTTATTTTTATTTTTATTTTTATTTTTATTTGTTTTATTCGATTCATTCATTGAAACGCATGAGAGTTCCCATCCTGACGTTAAGAGGTCAGTTGATTACGCGATAGCTTGGAGATGCACAGAAGCATAAAAAGAGGTGCGTACATGTATGTATGGATATAATATAAAAGTCTTCTTATTCATCCAATACGGAGTGCCTTCCACTCTCATCGGTATATGAAAATAATTTAATATTTTATTGCAATTAAATTTTATGGAACCTCCTCTAATAATCACGTAATCTACGGAGGCTTTCCCTAATTTACAACTTGGAAAATAATAATTATAAAACTATTCAATATTCTTTTAATGTTTAAAAGTACAATAATAAAAAATAAAAACATCGCTACAAAATTAATAATGTAGATAAACCAATACTATGGAGCAGTGAGTAGGGATAATTGTATAACACGTGACATGTTAAAAACTACTTAGAGGTCAATTATATGAGTAATAATTGTAGTTTAATAAAGTGTGTTCCTTATCAAATTTTGCTAAGTAGCCAGTTGGTCAGGTGTGGTCAATGTATAAGTCGTGGATGCCATACGGTTTGATTGGCGTTGAAGTGGTCCTCTGTTCCTTTTGCACAATAATGGTAATGATAAATAATATAAATGTATATATTACTCTCTATTTCAAAAAATAAAATAATAATAATAATAATAATAATAAATGTATGTAAATACTAAATAACGCAATACATCACATCGGTGTTCTTGATTGCGTCACGCCTTTCTTGGATTTCTAAAGGTCTATGAAAACATGGTAAGAGCTTCTCATTAGCCCCTCCTCCTTAGGTTAAGTCACACAACGACCATTACTTCCAATAATTAATTAAAATAATTAAATAGGATGTGGTGTACCTATTCTATAGGAATACATTATGCAAATATAACATGTGACTCTACCCATTATCTCTTTCACTGCGTGCTGATAAATGGGTCTTTTTCATACAAAATACTGGACATGAAAAATGAATTATTGGTTTATGATTATGCTAGAGAGATGCCTAACGGGTCTCTGTAGATAGGTGTGAGAACAAAGGAGTGCTAAGGTAAGGTAACATGATTTACACCCACTCCTGTAACAATTGGTGGTGGGATGGATATGTACGTGGGAGCCATTGATTGGACCGTAGGAGATTTGGTGAGGCTTTTTTAAATTGAATTAAATGATGATACGGTAGAGAAAGTGACATATGCCTAACGAGCCACCAAGGGATTAGTTGAGATAAAGGGTTAATGTAATTGGACGCCGACATAATAAAATTTGCCTATAAAAGCCTATACACATCAAACGGGTTCTTCTTGGTAGATAAAACAAAATATATTTTGCTGCTTTTTCAATGCTTGTTTTGGGAAGGACCACCACTAACATCGCACTTGGAATCCAAACATGGTTTGATTGCAAGTTTCATCTTTTGATCGGACGGTTAATACACCAATAAATTTCATCTAGTTAGTCAATAAGGAGAAAGTGAGATTTGGAATAATTGGTATCAATGCTTGTTTTTAGAAGTTAGTTAATTATGCGAGAGTGACCTTTGGAGCAATTGGTATCAATGCTTGTTTCGGGAAGGACATTTAGTAGCATCTCACTTGAATTCCAAACATGGTCTAATTACAAGTTTTATCTTTCGATTAGACGGTTAATGCATTAATAAATTTCGTCTAATTAGTCAATTAAGAGAGAGTAAGCTTTGGAGCAATTAGTATCAATACTTGTTTTGGGAAGGACATCTACTGGCATCCCACCATGATTCCAAACATGGCCTGATTACAAGTTTCATCTTTTGATCAGATGGTCAATGCACTAATAGATTTCGTATAATTAGTCTATCAATGCTTGTTTTGGGAAGGACATCCACTAACATCCCACTTGGATTCCAAACATGGCCTTATTAAAAGTTTCAATCTTTTGATCAAACGTCAATGCACTAATAAATTCCGCCTAATTAGTCAACTAGGAGAAAGTAAACTTTGAAATAATTAGTAAAATTGCTCTTTTATAATCATAAAGTCATAGATTCAAGTCATAGAAATAACTTCTTTATAAAAATATAAAGGGAAGACTACGTATATTATAATTCTTTTCAAACTCTTGAAAAATAGAGAATCATGTCCATTGAGAATGTTTATTTTTTTAGTCAACCGGGGCATATTAGGACTTATGGTTCATGTAATGAAAACAAATTATAATTTTATGTATAAAATGTGATTCATTAAATTTAGAAATAGTAATGAATTTAAATTTAAATCTAACTAGAACGTTTTAAAAAAATTAAGTTTTAATTTTTTCAAGTTTGACAGTTTAAACTTAAATTGTTTTTATTAAATTAAAGACTAATCAATTAATCTTTGTTCTAATTAACTTGTACACGAAATACGTGACATAATTTTAA
>JANQBM010000008.1:1138825-1167315 GCA_025594535.1 Erythroxylum domingense | reverse complement strand
ACACTAGAAATTAATAACGCATTTCGGCATTACTTGCTTATGTTTGCGGGATCCTCACTTAGATTAATACTTTCATTAAAATATGGTAGATTTATCCAATGCTTTATTAAGTCGACATCACTCACTTATTAACATTATCTCTTAACCTCACTTCGCGTGAAAGTTTTTCATATCCAATAACACGATCAACTAGTATCAATCTTGTTAGAAGATTTTTTTTAACTACACTTAATAAAAGACAATTAATAAAAATAACTCAAGTGATTAATCAATTAAGAAAAGAAAAACAACAATACACTTGATATTAAAAAAGTCTTTCTTATTATCAGCATCCCAAAAATATATCTAAATAATTTTCAACTAGTTGAAACAATCTGTGCCAACTCTAAAGTCAGACTACAGCTGCTCAGTTAATAAATAATACTCAGCAAAATATGTACGCAATGTAAATCCTCACAGTCAAAAATCACTCCAATAGATGAACATTTGAGGTAGTTTGACTCTTCCAAGACTAAGAATACGCACACATACAGTCACGATCAATGATCCCTCTAACTAAGTGTTACTTCAACATTCACTGCCAAAATAAAACCAACAACTTGGACACTCACGCACACTACTCTCACGAATCAGTCGTAGGATAATTTCTCACTAAAAAAACAACATCGTATATTTCTAGAAAAGTGAATTAATTCACAGTAAAACTTTCCATTATACCCTTAACTCTTCGGTTACAATTTTTACGTAGAATAACTCCATTTACAATAAAGAGATTTTCAACCATACCATTCTTCATATACGTAAGACAACTTAATTTAAAACAAATTTTCCAACAATATCCTTTATTAACTTCACTTCTATGTAAAATAGAAATCTATATAATCTAAAACATTATCTATTTAGTTCTTTTGAAATCAAGATAACAAAAAATTTGATAAATCTAATTTATAATAATATACCAAAATAAAATAAGTAGATATATACACTATATCTCTAACTATAATGAAAGTTATTATTTACTATAAATAACATTATAATTTACCAATTGTATGATTAATCTCACACAAATATATATGTATATAGGGAGAGAGAGAGAGAGGAGATGGAGGTGCATGAAAGTGGGGAAACAGGAGGGGCAAAAGGGGACACGCTGGGCTGGACCTGTGAACTATAAGGGTCCCAAAGTCCCCTCCTTTATTATATATTATATGGTTAGAAATAAAAGGTAGAAGAAGAACAATATATACATATATGTAATTCCAATCAGAATCATTAGTATTGGTCCAAACGTGTGCCACATGTCTTTTGTTTGTCTCTATCTGTATCAAAGCTCTTTGTATCCCATTTTCTTTCTCGCATCTCTTTTGACTCATCTCATCATGAAAAGGCAAAACCATTACCAGAGAAACTCCCGCCTCTTTAGGACCAGTTAAGTGTCTGTCCGTCTGTCCTCAACCTCTTTTCACTTTTCATTAGATAGATTATTATTACGTGATATTTTGCAAATTAAATGTTTATATAATCAATTATATAAAATTAATTTTATTTTAGGGTCTATTGTTTTGAATATTTAGTTTCTGAAAAATTATATATTTATGTATTTACTATAATATCACAAATAATAAACTTAATAATAACAATAACAATATTTATTATAAATATCGCTGATACGTAAAATTTATGAAACTTCGATAATATGTAAGCTTTATTTGCATGATATTAAGTTTCCTCTTTAGTATTGACTAGCTTCTTCCATGGCTAGCTAGGTTCAAAGCCGAGGTAAAGAAGGAAGCATAGTCTTTAATACGATGCGCCCATCTGGTTAAAGGATAAGATTTGATAATGGCACCCACATGCCTTGCATGTCGGCTACTTGCCACGTGTTAACTTTACCAAATTCATTTTATCCCATTCACCCACACGTGTCTATCTAATTCGATCTTATTTAAAGATCATATTATGATTGATTGGATATCTTTAAATTAAACTAATGTCCGAATAGTTCATACATACATGACTTCACCGTCCAACAGAAATAGTTTCGTCCCAATGCAGAATTTGCCATATCGTCCATATCTGTTGACAAACAGCATTTATGACCCGTTACAGTCACCTGTGTGTTTATAAGGCTAATACTGTCCTAGGTGGTTCGAATATGAAGGAACAGGCAAGTGGGGGAATTCCCCAATTCATAACAAACAAAGCAAAACCCAATAAAAGAAGATTTAGGTAAACATCACGATGGATGAAGAGGATGTCCCCAAAACCCGGATACGTGTTAAAAAATGCTTTTACACTAAGCAAAGCCAACTGGAGAAAAGGCAGTAACATGTAATAAAGGAGATTGGCAAAGAGTTCGGCGGGAGTGTGTTTGTATACGAAAACAAAAAAGCCTTTGATTCTGTTTCTCTTCTCTTCTCTACAGTAAAAAGGTAATAATGAAAGCTTTTAAAGCAACTAAATAATAAAATGTAAAAGCCAAATTGTGGACGGTCAAACTTTGCTTAGCTTAATAGTTGTGGTCAGTGAAACGAATCATTCCCCACGTTCAAACACTCCCCATATTTTATTATTGCTTCATCATCACAACTCACATGACACCTTTTGTATTTTTCTCCCCCAAAAAATTGATTTTATTGAGAATATATACAGAGACAAAGGACCCATTTTGGTAGTTATGATTTCCCACCCATTTTAGCATTCACTCATGGAGTCCAGCGTAACCTGATACTGTTTGTTTCTACTTCTCCAATCTTTCCCGCCCTCGCCCTTTGGGTTTGATTGATTTACATTACATTTTTTTATAAAAGTAAGGAAAGGTACTAAACTGAAGGAAAAAACACTGTTTGTTGATACGTAATACATTACTCTATCACATCGATGGTTCGGTTCGGTCAAAGATACGAGGCTACAACACGTGCCGTAGCGCGTGCCTACTTAAGTGCATGAACATCTTGGCACACGTTTCACGAGGCAGATGGACGGGGGTTGAATTGGGCTGGGGCGGTGAGATTGAGAAAACATGTGACTACCCTTGAATTGCAATTACTATAAACTACGTGGACCGGTTTTGTCCAATTTTATAAATTATGTATAAATGAAGCACCAAATAATAAAATAAATACACTAGACCCTAGTACATAGATTTTACAAAGATTCTCTTCCGAGTTCTAGCATGCTCTAAATTCCGATTGTCTTAACATAAATGGTACGACATTCTTCTTATATTAAATGATATGATTTACATTTTAATAATTAAATTTTTTAAAAACTTGTTATAAGATTTTGTAAATTATTTAACAAAAAATAGTATTAAAATTATTGAAGAAGATTATATAATTTTATAGTTGTTTAAATTTTCATAATTTATGACTATTATAAAAATTATTTTTATTTTCTTTTCATAAACTATTTTATTATTAATTAAATATATATTACTATGTGGGACCTACCCTGTGCTGTCTTGCTTGAATGAATTTTCTTGATTTGTTCCCAGAACTTGAGTCTTGCGATTCTTCAATGATAATGTAGGCTTTGTCAGCCCTAAGCTGAGGACCGTCAGAAGTGGGCTAAGAGGGGGAATAACGTCTTTTTCCTGCGGATCTTTGGGTGTTTCCGGTTGCATGCACCACTTGAATGGAACATCTTCACTGCTAGACCAACCTACCTTGAAATAACCCGTCTCAAGTAGACATCTCCTTGAAGGACTGAAAACATGTTTCTCTAGATTTTCAGGTGAATGATGGGATCTACGGGTGCATGATCCTGCTGTTTTGAATTGGTTGCATCTGCAATTAACTAACCCTTTCTCTTAAACAAGCAGAAAAACGAAAAATTGGTCTAGGTTTTACCATAGAATTGGTTTAATCATCAGTTTATGAACTAATGAACCATACGTTCAGTTGACTTTTGGGGCTTTTCTGCTTTCTTTCGTCAGAGCAAGCAGAAAATTGACTAGGCTCATATAGTTATACCTAATCGGAAATTTGAGATTCACTTTTGTTTCTTCTCCTTTCTTTGAGTAAAAGACATGAGTGAACCCACTTGGATAACAATTGTCAGGGATTTCCTCATAATAACATAATCTGTTTAGATTAAGGAAATTGACTAGGCTCCATTGTTACCAGTTAGTATCACAACAAAATATACACAAATGCTAAGCTTTTGAGGCTTAAGTACAAACTGAAGAGATCATACTCGATGTATTCATCTTCTTGTAGCCCTATCACTCAGCTTGTACAAGACAGGTCCGTCCTACCTACATTGGAAAATTTCCATCCGTTCTTAACACAGATGCTCCAACCTACTTGGTAAAACAGCTACATGGATGTGGATCGATCTTACAAGAAGTTAGATACTGCCAGTGAACTGATTAGTTCCATATGCCCTGTAAATCAGGAGCAGTTCGGTACAAACATCACAAAGAATATGAAACTTGGTTCTGTAAATTATAGGTCAGTGATTGCAGCAGATAAAGCATAAATCTAGAACTGGCTACTAGAACCGAATAAGCTAATTATCTCAAATTTTCTATTTGAGGTATAGGTTATAATGGCAGGATAATGTACACATACGACAAAAACCATATCACCGCAGCACAACATCAACTCACTATGCATAGCAAGTAAACTAAAGCAAGGAACTATATTGAGGGAAGATAAATGGTTGAGAACAGAAAGGGATAATTACACTTGTGCATACTAGTAGAAACTCCATCTTTGAATAAAATCAGAATATAAACAACCTTAGGGTTGGCACTTTTTAGGCTTCCCATTTTTGACCCAACCGGATTTGAAGTCAGTGAGCCAGATCAGGATTGACCGAGCTTCAGTGGGACCGCCCAAACCCTGCCACCAAACAAGATTGTTTGGTCTGTAGGTTTAAAAACTTAAAAACCAAAACGATATCGTTTTGATCAGTTATATCAAAACAACATCGTTTTGATGACAGCCCAAAACCGTTGTCAATCCTAAACAATCTGAAAATTCATTTAACAATTAAAATAAACTCTATTTTATCATAAAACAGGGGTAAGGCTTAAAAAGTCAAAGAACTTGAATATTAGTTGTAATCCCGATTCCTTGATGGAGCATGTAGATAACAAGTCATTCGACTTTTAAAATTGAAAAGAGAAAATGCAATTTTACTAACCATGTTTTGATTTCCAATTGGAGTTTTCTAACACCAAATTGTACATGGGTGAATTTTAAGCCTAAGCAGAAAAAAAAAAAATCAAGCACACCATTCTGCAGACAAGAAATTTTGAGACAGCATACCATTTTACACCTCAGTAGGGGAGGAAATCAGTGAATCCCTGTCAAAATTTAAAATGACTATTCAGCACTTTATGCCATGAATTAACCACCGTTCAATCAGGAAGTTCCTCCATCAAAGGGAATGAAAATGTTGGTTACCTAGGCCGCTCAGACTTAGCAAGATGTTTAGACATTATGGAAGCCTGCAACGAAAACGACATTTCATGCTACAAAGAATGGAAACAAAATAAATGAAGAACGATTCATGACCCCCTTACAATACAAGCACATAGTTATATCTACCATAACTGAAATTTGTTACAGCCAATACCTGCTCCTGAATGATGCTCCTTGCCTCAACAAGTTGAGCTTCAAGTTCAAGCTCCCTTTCAGTTGCCTCTGACGTAACTTCTGATCCTTTCTGTGCATCTTGTAATTGACTCATACGCTCCTTCAAGTTTAAAACATCGATGCACAAGATCTTAATCTGATACTTAATGCCAAAAGATAATGAAAGAGAAAATGAAAAAAAGAATTACCTTTATGGAAGTCATTTTGGTTCTAAGACTTTCTTCAATTTGATCTCTAGCCATGTGGAAAGGCAGGTCAAAAACGTCCTGCAGATGATGAAATTTTAATGATTGCACATGAATCATTGAGATTAGAAATAAAAGAATCCATTTAAGGAGTTCTCGTACCGTTTTCCCACCAAAGGGTGACTGCGAGTGGTCAGATTCAGGTCTTTCATTGACAACCAAAGATTGCTTTGATGAACCATTTGGAGCATTTAGGAAATCACGCATATCAACCTTTAAGCCAAGTATATAAATTGATGACAGGAACCATTGCAATATAATGTAGAAGTAGATACACCAACATAAACAGCTGTCAGGACACCAACAATGCAGCCACCTACCTGCATTGACCTTAATAATGCCCTTAAATCACCATTTTCTGCCATCAGTTCTTGATTTTTAGCCTCATAAGCATCCACCTGCACAAGCATATGTCAAACGAAGCTTACAAGTTCCGATACATAATTGCATATAAAATCCAAAAACATACTATTTTCTTGTAGAAATCATTATCAGCCTTCTTTCCATTCCATGTACCACGCTGCCGCCCTTCTTTCTGTTTATAGACAACAACAAAAAAACATTATTGGTATCTTCACCACAAAATGATGGCTAAAAGTACACTGCTAGATGCGAGATTAGCACCTGAAGCAAATTCATTATCTCCATCCCAGACCTTGATTCCTTCTTCTTCTCCATTAAAACTTGATTTAGTCGTTCCTGCGAATTGAAAAACATGAATGCCAGATCATCGGCTATGTTGTCTGTCATTTCAATATTGTCAGAAAGTATTCCTAATTGAGAAAATGGATCACAAATCAATTTACTCCACGGGATTAAGACACAAGGAAAGATGACCGGACCTGCAATTTTATGTACTCCTTTTCTTTCTTCTTCATCTCATGTATTTGTTGGGTTCTCACTTGCTGTCGCAGCATAGCATATGCCACATCAGAACTAATCAGGATATGCATTCCTCTGGAACCCATCAAAAGGACGGGCAAAATAAACTCAGAGACAAAAAAATAACAGGCCAACTGTCCCTAACCTGATTACCGAGAACCATCCTTTGAAATTCATCTCGTTCCTGTTGAAGCTTTTCAATTTGAGCCTTAAAAGCTGCAGTAGCTTTGGCTTCCTAATCACACAACAGCATTTAGTGAATATGAAAAACCAATCAAGCATTGTAGATAACACAATGTCACATAGCAAGCCCAAGGTTCCTCACTGTTCGGGTAATTGTCGCTATCTCCCTGTCCTTGGCTTGTATCTGCGTCTCGAGCCTCTCAACCTTTGCTTCCAATCTTGATATATCAGATAGTAGTCTGAAAAACAACAATACACAAACTATCATCCAAGACAAATGAAATTCTTAAACAAAAGGAAAAATAAAAAAATACTTCCTTGAGTCACAAAAATTACAACAGATAACTGCCGAGAAGGAGTAACTAATGGCACCAAAAGAAATACATTGCGCATATAAACAAGAACGACAAAATGCAAGTAAAATTTAAAGGCCAGACACCTCTGCCTCTGTTCGTTAGCAGACTCCCTGAATTCAACGTCCCGTTGCCTCTGCTGAAGCAAAGAGTAAATGCAGTTGCAGGTGCGCGCAATCGAGACCTAACCCACAAACAATTCAAAAACCATCAAAACAAAACTAATCCCGTCAAAAGAAGAACAACCAAAAAGAGATTAAAAACAAAGAGAGGGAATGTATAGGCGTAATAGGCACCGGATCATTGGCGAAAAGATCGAGCGAAGCAGGAAATCCAAAGGTAACAAGGGTCTGGTTCAAGTACTTGGCACAGTGTTCCAAGTTATCAGCATCAGCAAATGCATAGTCCCTGCAAACCCCATTAACCAAAAAAACCCTAAAACATTAAAAACAAAAACAAAAAACCGAACTTGACCCACGTCGATAAAGAAGACGAAAACCAAGTGAACGAAGACTGACCCCATTGACAAGGCTGAGGTCGGAGACGGCTGAGAAAGAGAAAAACAGCAGTTAGCGATGTAAGAAGATAGAGATGGAGAAGGTGAAGATAAATGTAGAAGGTGAAAATCATTACTCTGCTGAGATCGAAATCTATATCGGTGGGTGGCATTTTTTTTGGATTTAGAGAGAGGATGAAGCTATGAAATCTATTATGGAGGAGATTTTCACAGGCCAGAGCCTTAGACTGTAAGTTCTTTTTTTCTGTTCACTGTTATACATAGAAAGTGGGAGAGATGATTAATTGAACTACGCATCCAAAGCGATGTTTCAAATTTTGAAGTGTAATGGCACTAAACACCAAAAAGGCTTGTGATATTTTTCGCTTGTAATATGTTACAGAAAAGTATATAATTGGATATTATTGGTTAAATATATATTATTAAAATAACAGGAATGCTATGATTTGGATTTTTTAAAATGTTACAGTGAAAAAAAAAACAGTTTATAAATATTAATATTCAATTTAACCATTATTGTTTCTTATTACACTAAAAGCATAACTATTAATTCGCTATAATTGATTTAATAGTAAAAACATGAGTTGATTAAAGGGAAAAAGGAAGAAAGGACTTAGCTTTTTTTTTTTGATGAAAATTCTTAACAAACGAGTCCAAATTTAATTGTTTTTAATAGTCGGTTTATAAGTTAGGTTAGGCTTATATTGACATGAGACTCAATTATTATAAATAAAATAACATCGTTTTATTTAAAATAATTAAACCTCAAGTAAGCCTAAACTTGAACAATCTAGACTTAGGTTTAGTTGGAAGAACGGGGACGGTCGATAACTTGCTAAAATTAACTTACTGAAATGATAAGTACTTATGTGTTTTGAATTGCTGTTTTGATAATTGCTGAAATATAAAAATAGGTATTTGACAAGTGCAGCTGTAGTTGCTGAATATTATTAATTTTATTTATAAAGAGATAAAATAATTAAAAAGTTCGTTGATTTAATAAACTATTAATTGTTTTATAAATAATTAAAAATATATTATTAGTCATATAAATTTAAAATTATAAATAATAAAATATTAAATTAAAATAAAAAATATAAATAAAATATTTTATAAAATATATTATTAGTCATATTAATTAAGAGTATAATAGAAAATAATACTTGAACTGAAGGTTATTAATGGAAAGTATAATTTCTACCGCAGAAGCAGTTTGCTACTTCAACTCTCTTTTTGCTTATTGATTTCTGCTGTAGCATTACATTTTTCTTCAACCTTCAGTTATTACCATAAATCTAAACATGTGACTGTGATTAAAAACTACGACGAATAAGCATTTATTTTCATCGCACCGCTGTTCTAAACGTAACCTTAATATTAAATAATAAGTTACTTTTTTATTTTTTAAAAATTGGACTGGCCCGTGAGCAGATCCTATCATTATACCTTACCATTGTATTATAGCATATAATTTAATTCAAGGAGCAATAATGCCCTACCATGTGAGCTGCGATCTCTAAGCCAATAATGCAATGTGCCAAACCATGTAGTGTCTAAAATTTAACTCACAGTGTAACAAGTTTAATATTTAAATTCAAGCATAATGTGTTTCATAAGAGTACATCTTTGAAATTTAATCTGTTTAATAGATGACAATAAATATAATTGGATTTTGGATTTTGATCAGCGAATCTTTCGAATCGGATTTTGGACCGACACTCTAAATCCAATCTTAAATCAAACCTAATCTAAAGTTGAATAAATCTGAATATGATCCCTTTCAAGCAAAACAAACAAAAACGTCGTTGCACGTTAAAAGGACAAGCCGAAGGCCCAAAGATGTTGGGTACGAGTGGGAATTCCCAGAGCATGCTCTATTTTATACTGTAGTTTGACTTCAAGGTGAAGGGCGATTCAGAAGAAGCCTAAGGTAAGTTCACAATTCATTGGTCAGTGGAAAGATATTCAACCAAAGACATACGAGAGATTCCCCGTCTCGCACAAGACAAACTCTTTTCTAACTATGCTGTTCAGAAGACGACTAAGATAAAGCGGAAGATTCCAATCTACATGTAAGACAATACCCCTTTTCTAATCTACATTATCTACTACGTACCCCGCATTACTTTATTCACCTTTCTCCAAGTTTTTCAACCCTACCTTTTAATCATTTCCTTCAAATAATCCCACACCCATTTCTTTCTGATGTGTTTTTCACACTAAAATCGAATCGTCCATAACGTCAAAACATGGTGGATCCCAAAACTCGATCGAATCCAACTCGAACGATCCAAATTTAACCGAGTTCAAATAAAAGAAATATGGCTAATCTGATAATCATTCATTCCTCTGGTTGTCATCCCACGTGATTTCTCATGGTCAGATAAGGAGATCGAAATTTCCATGGAGCATCAATGAGTGGACCACTTATTACTCTTCACCGGCTCACATGATTCCGGTGGCCTAGCTTTGGACCCTCTGAGGCTCCTTATGGATGCCAGCTCCTTAATGCTATTAATGCCACCTTTGCTAACATTTTCTCTCCTATGATCTCTTTCCGCTTTTGTTTTTCTTAAAGTTTGTCGGTTTGGGGTGGGAGAGTCCTGTCCTGTCAGAGGCTCATACCATTTTGGCACCCTACCTGCCAACTCAGCCTAGCCCATAGATGTCGAGCCTAAGCCTGAACCTCTAAGGCATGGACCTATGTCCAAAACGTGGCTGCTGAATAGTCGGTAGTTTACTCTTGGAATAGAGACCATAGTTGGCTACCTTCATTTTATAATAATACAGTTTATACCCGTATTTTTTGAATATTTATAATCTTAAATAAAATATTAATAAAACGATAATTCAAAATTGCGCACAAAAGAAAATGGAATATCGCTGCACTCACAGCTGTCGTTGACAATTAAGTCGGCCTTTAAAATCCGCAATTTGTATGGGAATGGTGAAAAATAAAATAACACAGCTGTGGTAGTAGTTGGAAAGTGAATGCAATGAATGGAAGATCACGCCATCGTCTGATTACGTTACGCATGAGATTTGTTTATACATACATATATATAATTCTACTTATAAAATTCGAAATTAAATTCAATTTATTTAAGATATCTTTTCTACAGAAAAAGTCAAACCACGACGTCTATATAAAAGAAAGATAAAAAGGCTAGAGCGTAAAAGTTCTAAAGATTACATTATACGTAAGAAAAATGAGTTAACTTTGCCGGCAATAAAGCATGATATAACTATGGAATTGACCATTCGGTGATAGAATATATTTAGGATGAACGACTTTGTACAATGTAATATGCAAAGGTATTTAGTTTTCTGGGATTTGGTGGCATTTCCTCTAAGAACTTGTTATGGTGTTAGGTTGAAGTGAACAGATTTTCTCCACGTTTCGCAATTCAAGTCCAAGAAGTAGTCCTTTCAAGATGTAACCCCACAACATGAGTTGTCTTCACTCATGAGTTGCTTATTGCCTGGTTTCTCCTCCAATTCATGGAGGAAGGTGGAGCCTCACTCGGTAGGAGCCAAATTCTCGGTACCCTTTTCCCAGTTCCAAATCAGTGCCAAGCATTATCATCCACTAAATTCATTTATTTATTGCAAAACTCGTGGACGAAGTCGAGCATAAGGTTGGAACTCAGAAAAGGGTATAGAGAATTTGATTCCGGCTGAACCTGAATTTGGCCAAGACTATTATCACCAAGTTTATTAATTAAGTATATTTTAAATAGCTTTCATAGTTTTCAAGCATGGCCTCGATTGGTAGATAACTAATCAGCTATTTTTTTAGCCGATTAGTTGTTTTCAGTTGTTTGACTTTTCAAATTGCTGTAAAAGTTGTTTGGTGAGTAGTGGCGGAGTCAGAAATTTTCTGAAGCCGGTGTTGATTAGACAGTGATGGACTGGTGGCGAAAACTTCCGGACAACAATGCACCCGCATGGCAGTGAAAAAAAAAAAGGTTATTAACTTACTGGGTCAGCTGAATAGGTCCTCTGCCATAGTATTGCCTATCAGTAGGGCAAGGCCACTGGTTTGATGTATAGTAAGTTAGGCGATTATTTTCCCTAACAAAGCAATATCCTCATGCATAAGGACCATCTGGTGCAGTTGGCCATCCACCTATACGATTCCCTCAAGTTATGTAACTTGGTTTTAGCAAAAACATGAACAATATTGACAGCTAATGAAGCTGGCCTGTGGTCTCATGAGAGATTTGAGCCAAGAAAGCTGCGAGCTCCCTTTTACGTGTGTTAACATTGCCGGTGGTGCCAAACCCTCTGAAAGAGTCGGCGGTGGTGATTAGGAATGTCAATTTTAGCTCGGTCTATTTTTAGCCCGAGTTCGGCGAGCTATGGGCGGGCTACAGGCCGATCATAGTTGGCCCGGACCGGGCCGCGAGTCCCGACCCGACTCGCGGCCTGATAAAACGGTGTCGTTTTGTCCAAAACGACGCCATTTTATATTTTTTATATTAAAAAATATATAAACGGGCCGGGCCGGGTCGAAGGCGGCCCGGGCCCGAGCCCGGCTCGACTCATTGACATCCTTAGTGGTAATGAAAGCGTCGTATGTATAGAAGCCACTACTTTGGCATCTAAACTCTGCAGGGGTTGCCAGCGGGGGCTTGTCCCCATTTAGCTCCACCTCTGTTGGTGAGTAACTCTTCCAATGGCCGATTTAACATAATCAGCCCAAAAAAAAAAGCTCCTTAATAGGATCGTTTTCTTTGATAAGCCAAAATTTTTACTATTAAAAGTCAACTATATTCTTTTACTGTCATAGGTTAGAAATAAAATGTTATCCTTAAATGAAAATAAAAATAAAAAGAGTTGCATACATTTTTTATAGATGATGAAACAGTACATGTGAACATGATTTCTTTAAAATCTAAATTTTTGTAAAAATATTCAATGAAATACTAAGATATATAATATTTATAACTTTATAATTTTTTTCAAGTCATGTCCTCGTAAGTCATTTTATACATAAACAACTAATTTTATCAAACATCTTTAACAAACAGCTAATGCAAATATACAATCCGCTCGTCAAATCAGCTGATATAATCACCCGTCAGCTAACAACTAATGCAATCAGTTGATTGCCAAATAGAGCCTATATATGTATAAATTTTGACGTAAAAAGTAATTTTAATTTAGACAATAATATTAAATAGTTTTGAAAATTAAAATTAAAATTTCTTACAAATGGTTTAAATGGTAAATTTATTTTTAATAGTCTTTCAATTTAAGAAATTATAATGTAATTAATATCGAGAAGGCTTGTAATTTATTTTAATTTTAAAAAAATTAATTAAAACAAAAATACAATAAATTGTAATTATTATTTAAATTGAGTTTAATTTTTGAATATTTATTTATTAAAAAATGAATTTAAACTATACAATTTATAAATTATTGTGATTAATTTAAATGATAATAAAATTTAGATAAATATTTTTTTTTCTTTCTTTGTACCTCGTAGCTTAAAAAGGGTCTTCTATAATACAGTAAACCACATGGTCCGGTAAAAATTGTGTCGCCCTCTTCAAACGTAGAGGGGAAGATTTTATGAAGAAGGAGAGGAACTTATTTAATGATTGATGATGGTCATACAAGAAGACTACCATTTGAGACATTTAATTAGTTGAAAAGTTGGAGCAGTGACGACTGAGGCCAGGAGAACCCTGGCTATATTAGCTTAACTTTGACTAAGAATTAATAAAGCTCGTCTTCTTTTCTGTACATGATTGCAGGTTTACACTTTCAAATTCAAAACATACATGTTCAAGTAGCAGTCAAGCTCGACATGGAAATGTGGTTTCAAAATGATACTGATTGCTCGTCGGAGCATGCAGACACCGTCAAAAGATCGCCCACTTCGACGGCGCATTAGAGTCACGCTGTATTGTGTGGAAATCTATGCACGATGCAATACCAGTCGATCAACAAGAGAGGCAATAAAGTCAAACTATGTAAGCTAACTAAATTAAGGCAAAAGTCAAGGAGTGTGTTCTTTTTTCCCGCATTAAATATTTATAAAAGACTTCCTCAAATTAATGTTGGGAAATATATTTTAATTGTTATATTAATACGTTAAGAATTACCAATTTTATCTTATTATTTTTTATTTCCTTCAGGATATATTTAATCCATAATAAGAGATTTTTTATTATTATTGAAATTTATTAATCATTTCGCATATTTTGATATTTAAATAACAAAATAATACATTTTAATATTTTAGTTGATTACACTCAAAAATATTTAAGAAGGTAAATAAATTAAACCAAAAAATTAGATGAATTGAACAATTATATGAGATGTATACAACAATAACAATATCTAGTATAAATTGGAATGATATGCGAGATCGGGAGAGATTGAGACTATTTTCAAATGATTAACATGAAAAGATAAAAAGAGAAAGAAAGAAAGAAACAATAATAATAATCACAACAATAAAAATAATAGTAGTAGTAATAGTTGTGATGATAGCATGCAGTGGGTGATGGTAATGATGGCAGTCTTAGGAGGCAGTTGGGTCACATGAGAACATCGTAATAAGAATGAGAATGAATATAGTGAGGAATGAGAACGGATATTATCATTATAACTATAATGATTGGTTAAGAAGAATGAATGATTACCATTACCATTGACAGTAGTTGGATTGTAAAAAATATTGAGAAATAAAAATATATTATAATTAATTAAATTTTAATTATATTGTAATTAATTAATTACAATATGTTGATTAATTAAAATATTGTAAATAATTTTAATTAATTACATTGTAGCTAATTAATTAATTATATTTTAACTAATTAATAAAAATTTTAATTAATAATATTTTAATTAATTATATTGTAATTAATTAATTATGTTTTAATTAATTACAAGTAATGAATGAATTATATTTTAATTAATAATATTTTAATTAATTATATCGTAATTAATTAATTATGTTATAATTAATTACAATTAACGAATGAATTATATTTTAATTAATTAATTAATTATAATATTTTAATTAATGAGTAATTACATTTTAATTACTTATATTGTAACTAATTAATTAATTATATTTAATTAATTATATTGTAGTTAATTAATTATTAATAATATTTTAATTAATTATATTGTAATTAATTATTTAATTACAACATTTTAATTAATTAATAATCATATTTTAATTAGTTATAATTTAATTAATTGTAACAAGCACACTCTTACATAATAATGATACTCGTTCCTCTACATTAGGAGAGGAATGGGGTATTACCTAAAAACAAGTAATCAAAATAATGACTTTATAATTATAATCCCTTACTAAACTCAATATTTCTTTCTATACCTATTCTTCTTTTTTCATATCCACTAAATAAGTACACCCTTAATAGATAGTCTATCATTTATAAATGTCAAAAAGGACTCAACTCGATTTTGATTTGAATTAACCAGGCCACGAGCCTATCGTCGTTTTAAAAGTTTTCTTTAAAAAAAATGATAGGGGTCACTAGCCAGTCAGATAGCCCAAAGTCAGGCCCCTGACCGGCCCATTGATATTTCTACTATCATTGTAAGTTTGTGAAAATATAAGGTATTGTTGTTGCAATTTAATTTTCTTGAGCTTCACAGGATTTTGTTTGAATAGTTTTTTTATAATTATGTATGGTTTTGATATTAAACTCATTATGTAGGAAACTAAATTATCTACATAAATTAAAGGATAAAAGATATGAAAATTTTAATTTTACATATTTTAAAAATTATTAAGTAGATTAAAATTATAAAAATTATCTTATAGCATAAAAAATATATTTTTATTAAATTATTTGAGTATATGTTATGACGTGATAAAGTTTATACGATTGAAACATAATCTTAATAACAAACTAATAAACATAATTTTCAATTGAACTGCGGTTGTACCGCTGAACGTGACGTATTTATTTATTTCCATGATATATAAAAGTATAAATACGTCTCTTTAAGTGTAGACGTTGGATTGGAATTAACCCTTGATTATTTATTTCACTTACTTGTCAAGTCATGATTGCTTACTAAGAGCAACACCCAATATAAAAAAATTTACACGTTGAATTAATTTAATAAATTTTGTTATTAAAAATTAATAAGTTTATTAATTAATCGATTAATTTATATAAATAAATAATTTTTATTTAATAAAATTTTAAATTATTCAATAAATAAAAATAATATCTTTAAATTATAGTTTAAATTATTTAATTTTATTTAATCTTTAAACCTTAAATCTCTCTTGGTCCGATTTTGAAAATATTAATAGCGAACAAATTTCTGCTTCTGACTTTGTAATGCTAAGGTCCCATAAATAAGAAAAAGGCAAAAAAAATTACATTACTTTGTTCATGTATGTAATGTAATGTTCTATCACATGCAAAACATGCTTTGAACATAGTATAACTGAGAAAGTGGGGTGTTTTGATAGGAACACTCCCCAGTTCCCAGAACATAATATAGAAATATATAATAAAACAGAACAACCAAAAGACCAGAAAACATCAAAACAGGCATCCTTAATAACCATGGTTCAGATCCAAGACAAAAAAAGTATATTACGAGTTCATGTGTGGTAGGTGACTTTGACTAGTCTGGTTTGGTAGGCGTTACCTTGCCTCCCCAGTTCCTCCAACCTTCACGACCCCTCACGTCTTTATTAACGGCCCTATCATATTCCTTCCTACTCTCTCAGGACGCACCACCCTACCTAGAACACACCAACCACCAAACAAAAAAGCACCCAATTCCTAAGAGCTCTCTCGAGAGGCTACCCTTTGTTGGTTTCTCTGGAAAGATCTCTGCTTTTCGTTGTTTTGTTTGTGGGGTTTTTGTTGTTTGGTGGTACAAAGATGCAATCTTCTGATACTCCATTGAAAGTTTCCCCGCTTGATTTCATGTCGGCGATTATCAAGGGCAAGGTTGACCCGGCCAACATGTCAGCTGAGTCCGGTGCTGGTGAAGTTTCCACCTTGATCTTCGAGAACAGAGAGTTTGTGATGATATTGACGACCTCGATCGCAGTTTTGATCGGATGTGTTGTGGTACTGATTTGGAGAAGGTCCAATGGACAGAAAGCTAAGGTTGTTGAGGTTCCAAAGCGGGTGGCTGCTAAAGAGCTGGACACCGAGCCTGACGATGGCAAGAAGAAAGTTACCATCTTCTTTGGTACTCAAACTGGTACTGCAGAAGGATTTGCCAAGGTTGGTTTGGTTTGCTCATGTGGTTGAATGCATGCTTGCAATTCATGTCATTTCTTGCTTAACATGGTTGAATTGGGTGATTGACTGTTTCTTTTTCTCTTGGTTTTGCTTGAATTCACAGGCTTTAGCTGAGGAGGCAAAAGCACGATATGATAAGGCTATTTTTAAAATTGTCGATTTGGTATGTAGGACCTTTTTATTTCATAATTCTTCTTGTTTTCCAATTAAAGATTCCATCTTTTTCTTCTCATTTTTCTAGGTTCATTTTTATTGCTGTACTTTTTACCAATTCAAGTGTTGATTTGGGGATTGTTTTCTCTGTATCAGGATGATTATGCCGGCGATGATGAAGAATACGAGGAGAAATTTAAGAAAGAATCATTGGCTTTCTTTTTCTTAGCCACGTGGGTATATTGATGTCCTTCTTTTATTCTTGCCTTTTCTTACATCTTTCACTGATGTATTTTTGGTGGTGGGCGGTGTAGGTATGGAGATGGTGAGCCAACAGATAACGCCGCGAGGTTCTATAAATGGTTTACAGAGGTAAATTTTGAATGTGCACCTAAATTTTAATTACGATTGTTTATGGTTTTGGGTTTTGCAAGCTTATCCCTTATACCAATCTGGATACAGGGAGAAGAGAAAGGGGAATGGCTTCAGAACCTTAAGTATGGAGTGTTTGGACTTGGGAACAGGCAGTATGAGCATTTTAATAAGGTATGTGATGAACTATTATGAGATAACTATTTCTGTTTTACTTTAGGAATTATTATGAAGGCCGTTTTGTTTCTCTGCAGTATATTAGTTATTATCTAATTTGTGTGTTTTTGAATTCAGATTGCTAAAGTGGTGGATGATATGCTCGCTAAGCAGGGTATTCTTTTTGCCTTTCTTCTCACTCTTTTTGGGAAAATCTTGCATCTTCATTTGCTTTTTTTGAGTTTGTTTACACTTCAAGGCATTACTTTTCTTAAGGCAGAAAGTTAGGCTTTTCAATTTGGGGTGTCCTAGAAATGAGTAACATGATTCAGTATGCAATACAGTTACTGGTGAATATTGACACTGGACATGCGTGGTAGATGACTTACTTTTATTGATTGGTGATGCCAATCAGGCAATTTGCAATACATGCAAGGGAATGCCGATTACCTCCAATATAATCATTTGATATTTGAATATGGTACAGGCTTCAATTTGTAAATGCATCCAATGATGGCTTTGCATTGTTTTCAGAGAGAAAGAAAAAAAGGTTCTTGTGATCCTCCACACATGGCATTCCTTTAGTGGATGCAACCTTTTCTTAAAAATTTTTGCCTTGTTATGTTTTAGTAAGTGATGCATAAAGCAAAACAATAACTTTAGGCAATTCATAAGTATACCACCCAATTGACACCACTCATACAAAGAACAAACCCTTGTAACATGGCCAACATATTTGAGTACCTGAAGCTAGTAACTGTATTTATGAACGCATGTATCTCGTCATAATTAAATTTGATCTGGTTTCTGTTATCAGACTTTTCTCTTTGCATCTGTAGGTGGGAAGCGCCTTGTCCCAGTTGGCCTTGGTGATGATGACCAATGTATTGAAGATGACTTTAGTGCATGGTATGTTAGCTTGGTCTCTACTCTAAATTAACAGATCAGGCTATCTTATACAGAGATCTCAATTTTCTTTTTCGTGGCCTTTGCTACTTGTTATTGCAGGAGAGAGTCGGTGTGGCCTGAGTTGGATCAGTTACTTCTTGATGGGGGTGATGCAACATCCGTTTCTACACCCTACACTGCTGCAGTGTTGGAATATCGTGTTGTATTCTATGATCCTGAGGATGCACCTGTAGAAGACAAAACCTGGAGTAGTGCAAATGGACACACTGTCCATGATGCTCACAATCCATGCAGGTATACTATAACTGCCAAATAATTCCCTGTTGCTGTTTAGTTATTATTTTTGTTCCTCCTCCTCCATTGCGTATGTGATATTTGTTCTCCATGCAATCTGAAACTTATATTTCTTACCATTAAGGTCAAATGTTGCTGTAAGCAAGGAGCTTCATACTCCTGCATCTGATCGCTCTTGCACCCACTTGGAGTTCGACATAGCTGGCACTGGTCTTTTGTAAGTTTTTTTCAATTAGTAGGTTCACATGTTATAACCAAAAGTTTCAGGAAAGAAATGGAGTGATGATATATGATCATTTTTCTTGGACTTATCTCTCAGGTATGATACTGGGGACCACGTTGGTGTTTTCTGTGAGAATCTTGATGAAACAATTGAGGAGGCAGTGCAGTTGTTAGGATTGTCTCCGGATACATATTTCTCTATTCATGCTGACAAAGAGGATGGCACACCCCTATCTGGAAGCTCTTTGCCACCTGCTTTTCCGCCATGCACTTTACGAGCTGCTTTGGCAAGATATGCTGATCTTTTGAGTTCCCCCAAGAAGGTTAACTGTTTTTCACTGTATGCATCATGTATACGCTCCCTTCCTTCAATGATTTTTTGTCTGATGTGTCCTCTTCCTATGCTTTTGTTTCAGTCTGTTCTTATGGCTTTAGCAGCTCATGCAACTGATCCATTAGAAGCTGATCGATTAAGGCATCTTGCATCCCCTGCTGGAAAGGTTGTCATTTATTTGAATACTTGTCTAAATCTTTTGCTAATATTTATAACATTTCAATACCTTAACTTTGGGTGTTCACAAATACAGGATGAATATTCACAATGGGTAGTTGCTGGTCAGAGAAGCCTCCTTGAGGTTATGGCTGAATTTCCATCAGCAAGACCTCCACTTGGTGTATTCTTTGCTGCTGTTGCCCCACGCCTGCAACCTAGATACTACTCTATCTCATCATCTCCAAGGTAATCATCTTAGTAAAAGTTACAGTTTTCTGCTACACGATCTGGCTATATGCTTTTCTCTATTTTTTTTAGGCCAAGTGATTTTATTCTCAGCTCAAATCTGTGTTCTTACTATTTATCTTTCCATTATGTCAGGATGGCACCGTCTAGAATTCATGTTACATGTGCCTTGGTTCTTGACAAAATGCCTACTGGACGGGTTCACAAAGGAGTGTGCTCAACTTGGATGAAGGTAGTCATTTGAATTTGTTATTTGTTTCATAGTTCTTCATTTAGGATATCGAAGAAGATCCCTGAGGCTAGAGAACTTTAGGGAAACAGGTATCTTTGGTCCAGAAAAACCTATAAAGAAATGGCTTCGATCAAATTTTTTATATCTTTAGAGGGAAACAAAAAAGCTATCATCAGTACAGTCTGCATTTTTTTTGTTTTTCGCAGCAATTATCTATCTGCCTTATGTTTCTCCCCACTCCTTTTACCTGCAGAACTCTGAGTCTCTAGAGAAGAGCCTAAAATGCAGTTGGGCGCCCATTTTTGTTCGGCAGTCAAACTTCAAACTTCCTACGGATGCTAAAGTCCCTATTATTATGATTGGCCCTGGAACTGGGTTGGCTCCTTTCAGGGGTTTCTTACAGGTTTCTATTAACACACTTCTAGTTTTTGTCTTCTTGCCCCAATTTCTACCCCATTGAAGTACATAATCTAATTAAATTCCTTTTCCTTTTATAGGAAAGATTAGCCCTAAAAGAAGATGGAGTGGAACTTGGATCCTCTATCCTGTTCTTTGGTTGCAGGAATCGTAAAATGGTAAGCCCTGAATGATATCAAGAATGTTCCTAGGGTTGGTGGATTCATAATTTGAGCAATCAAATTTTTACATATTCAACTTTTCTCAGGATTTCATATATGAAGATGAGCTCAACAACTTTGTAGAAAGTGGTGCACTTTCTGAGCTTGTTGTTGCCTTCTCACGCGAGGGACCTACCAAGGAATATGTGCAACACAAAATGATGGAGAAGGTACTCTCTCTTTCACCTACCTCCTGAACAGCGAATACAATATTTCGGTTTAAATATATCAAGTAAATTGAAGCACTAAGCACATATCTTCCTCTTGTCTAGGCCTCGGATATCTGGAACATGATTTCTCAGGGAGGATACTTGTATGTTTGCGGTGATGCGAAGGGAATGGCGAAAGATGTCCATAGGACTCTGCATACTATTGTGCAGGAACAGGTATTGACTGCTTAATTTAAATTAAACGCAATGAAATGTTAATGTGGCTATTGCTCGAATGAACTAACACCAATGCTTTGGTTTGGTGCTCTTTCTTGGTGTCATTAACTTGAGGCATTTCTTGTCCTGATTCAGGGATCCATGGACAGCTCCAAGGCTGAGAGCATGGTAAAGAGCTTGCAAATGAATGGCAAATACTTACGTGATGTCTGGTAACAGATCCTCCAACTCAGGTGTTCGCAACAAAGGTGGTCGGAAAAATCTCATGATACGGCGGATTCTGAGACTAAGCCTTCCCAGTGTTTTTACATGGAAGCCATTGCCCGTATGAAGGTTGAACTTGCTGTTCTTGCACAAATTTTTTCAACCCTTTGTATTTGAATTCTTTCTTTATATATTTTGATCGCTGCAAGTTATATGTGTAATACGAATAGGCTTAAGTTTACGAGACCCTTAATTTGTATGAACCAGCAAAATTGGTTCGAGATGACGGACACTCCTATATATATAAACTTTTGGACGTTTAAATTGTAAGCTTTCTTAAAGTTTGGTGCTTTTAGAGACACAATGTCTGCTTATGCATCTGAAGCCTGCCTCGTAAAAATTGAAACGGCGAAAAATATTATTGAAATAACCTTAAAATTGTGAGGTTCTTAAAGATTGAGGAAGGAATCATCTGTCACGACATCAAGTAGTAACACGTGATTCTTGTTCTTTACATATGTATATGTTAAAAAAATTATGCAGCGGAAACAATGAACCAAGTCATGGTCGCCACTTTGGACAAAGGAAATAAAGAAATAAAAACGAGTTTTTCCAAATTTATTGGTGAGGCTGAAATCTGCCAGGATCGTGACTTTTCGCTTCGTCCTCCGACTTATGGCTGTTGTGAATTGTTCAGTCGACGTCAGGTCCAGACTCGACAGGCATGTTGCATATGTTTACACATCAATGAAAACCATACCGTACCAACTACCTGTAATATATTGGTGGTGGGGACATGTCATGAAGCCAGAAATTGACCAAGCAAAACAAGATGATAAAAGGAATGATCTCACATATTCATCAAGTAACTTATTCAATAAATAATTTTAAAATAATAATTATAATATCTGTAAATACAGGGATTATAATTAGAGAAGGGACCACACACTAAAAACTGTGGGCTGTAGGATTTGGTTGCTGAACAAAGCGATTATATCATCTAGTTATTTTCTTGACCCACTCACTGTCTCCACTGTCTCCACACGTTCACCTACCTCTTGGGTTGGTAGCTCATAAGCTAATATGCTGTGGAATTAAGTTGTTCGATTTATGGAGTATCTACAAACAACAAGAACAAATCTAGTCCTATAAGCTCTGCATCAATAAAATATAGGCGAATTGAAACCAAAATAATGAAAGTTGAGATTTGAGGGCTAAGGAAATTCTTGAGCAAGGAAATATAAATGAGCAATTCTGAGCTTAGACAACAGTCAGGCTCAGGTTACAGTGTTAAGTACACGGAATGTTTAGCTTTAAGAAATAGACAACTGAAAGGTTCTGTTGATACAATCACTACACATTTGATAAAAACTACTAGCTAGTCCCGGTCTACATCTTCTATATCTTCATCTTCTGGGACGCCTCGAAGATACAAAACGTTGTTGCACCTGAGGATTATATGCAAAATAACATTCTGTAACTCCACAAGAGATTATAGAGAGTAAATTCTACTGACTTCACGTAATCTTTAAGTATTCTTATTTATGCTACTGAACATGTTGAGTTCTGTAGCAGGCCATAAGATGTAATGGTTCAACCTATCTTCTGCAGGATCTCATCAGATGCTAAAGCAAAATTTTGAAATAAGATTATAAAGCATTAAATCAACCATGCGTTTTCAATCATTCAATCATACTTAGCAATCAAAACCAATCCCAAATGAACTCTCTAGAAGATGCATGTATTAATAGACACATACTATTCTCAACATTTCTGCTTGAACTATTATGTCCCAAGCTGTTTCTCACAGATCTGTGAAAATTTTGGTACATCATTAATCAGTCAAATGGCAGAAATTGTGAACCTATCAAAATTTTTAAGAGTATTCAAGCATGTTGAATAGACCAATCAGCCTATTCAAAAGTTTATTGGCACCTGAATATTATGGTTCACGAGAACAGGGCTAGCCTGCAATTGGAAGCTTAACTTGGCCAATCTTAATCCAAAAAATTGGAAGTAATAAAGGATCCATGAAAATCCATTTAAAGAGTTAAAAATATATATATATATATACACACGTGTGTGTCTGTGTGGACTCCATGATTTCACTTGAATTCTGTGCTATCTGCATACGCTCAATTTCAGAATTTTAATCATTCCATTTACTTGTTTGTAACAGGTAGCTTATAATCACTTGCTAGTTAACTAACTAGAGCTTACATATTCTGATTTTAGACTTAAGTAACTCTGTTTTGCATTTGACGAACACATATATACACATGCTACTTTCTTTTACTGTTAAACCAATTATTCAGACGATGAGGAAAAATTAAGACAAGCATTGACTGATACCATCATCTTCAGTAACGATAATCTTCAGTTTGATCAATCTTTCAACCAACTTAAGCAATTAGGGCAACATCTATGCATTGCACATGATTCTTACGCCAAAGAAACACACCTGAACAAGAACAAGAAGCATGCTCATGTTGTTGCTTATGGTTTTCGTACCTGATTAAAATCTCTCCCAGGTTCCCACTGAACTGACCATCAACAAATTCTTCAGCATTGCCTAGCTGTATATCAGTTTCAATTGTTATATGATTTAGAATATCGCAATTAAACAGTTAAAATAGAAAAGAATAAAAAGGATGATCCTTTGAGCATGTCATTGGTAGAGACTGTATGCTAATCAGATGAATTGGACAAAACTAGAAAGGAACATATTAAATCCAGTCAAATTTAAAAAAGAATTCAGGCATACCTGCAGGTTCATGTACGAATCCACTGAAGCAAGAAAACCTGTATTGCAACCAAGAGATAAGTTTATAACTTAGTGGCAAATTATGGAGCAGCTATTATAGACAAACGGAAGAAAGCAAAGGAAAAAGACAAACGGCATGCTTACCTTTGTATTCCATTCCCCACTTAAGTTTTACAATAACAGTCTTTCCAGTCAAGTTGTTCAAGAAAGGCTTAGGATTAACAGGTACAGTCTGCACAATTCCACATCAGTAACATTATGAAATGTACTAATATGCAGCAATCTACTTTTAATAATTACTATATATAACAGACAAATAACGCTTTTAAAAAGCAATAATAGGTGGCTTTAGGCAGCTTTCAAATTTCTTAAGGACAATGAATGCAGGAAAACTCACAGTTTTGGATTGAATTACATCTTATTCCGTTCTTTTTTCTCAAATTTCGTGCAATAGAAGACCCAAAGGTATGCAACCCACATAATATTTATTTCATCGTATAAAAATATTCCTCTTTTTCCCCCTTTAAGGAAACAAAAGAGAGGAAGAAACGACATATCGATCCCATCTCCAATTAAAGGCTAGGAACAAGAGTGAAGACAAATGCTGATAAAAATCTGGAGCAAATCTTCCATCATTATCTCTTACTTCAGCTTCCCAATTGTCAATGATGCAACTAGGATTTTATAAGCTAAAAGCATGCAGAATGGTAAAGAACAAGTAAGAAACAACACTTGAGGCAATCCACGTAAAAAGACCTATTAGTTCTTTCTTTACCATCAAATCAAAAAAATTGATGCCATTGCATGATTGACAGGAAGTATGAGTTTATCTATGCAGCTGCACATATAAAAAGCTATACTTGAACTGTTATTACTTCAAGCACATAAAACGAAACTGCAAAGGAAATGCTTCAAAAGCTCCCAAATTTACCTATATCAAAATGGTATCGACCAAACTCGTCAATTCAAGAGCTAATACACCGCAATCTACCGTGTTTTTTCATTAACTTTTTTTAAAAAGGCAAACCCAAACAATTCTGAACTGAAAATCCAAAACCCTAACGCAAAGGAGCATTTAGAGAACTTAGAAGATGAACAGAAGAAAGAAAATAACAGAGAAACAAAGCTACTCACAGCCATCGAGAGACAGAGAGGGAGCAGAGTCGAGCAACAGGAATCTTTTTGTTCTGCGCAGAAATCGTAGGGTTTTAGGGTGTTTAGTTGAAGCTCTCACATTGGGCTAATTTACATGGCCCAATGGGTTCATAATGGACCAAAACATTTATTTTACAATGCTCACGCTCTTATTCAATATATGATCAAAAGTTGGGTTGGAAGCGTAATTTAAATTTAATATTTTAAAAATCAAACAAAAAATTAAATCGATAAGATAAAATATTTAAGATTTAAAAGATTTAATCAGTATTATATCATTATAAATTAGGCTAAAGATTAAATAAAATTAAAAGATTTAAAATATTATTAAAATAACTTGTTAGAATTTGAAATTTAATTAAAAAGATATTATTAAATAAAAATTAATTGATTTATTTTAATTTATAATAATTTATTAATTTATAAAATTGACCGATTCATTAATGCACTGATCAGTTTTTAACAACAAGAATTATTAAAATAAATTAGACCGAAAATTTTAAAACTATTGAACAGTTCAAAATTTTTACAGTTGAATTGGGCAAATCGGTTAAATTTTTTAATTATTATTTAAATTTTAATAGATAAGTGAAGAGATCAAGATAATAAAAAAAAGAATTACTAACTAATTAAGATATTTTATTCATATTAATAACTGAAATTTTCTTACGTGGAAAAGATAAAATATTTGCAATAACTTTACAAAAATAAAATGATTATGTGATCGTCCTTCCAAAGCACCTGCTGCTACCGACTTCCGAGAGTCAAACAAGCGATGCGTTCGCCGACCGCAGCGCTGTCGTCTGCACCTCCCGAGCGTTTCAATTTACAAGAAGGTGAGAGAGACCTTTTTTCATTTTTCATTTATTAAATCACTTTAATTAAATATTTATTTAGTGCTTGCTTTTCATATACGCATTGTATCACCATCCCCGTTAACAAATAATCATTCTTTTCATAAACACCAAAACACATCGGACTATATTATTATAATAACACTAAGAACCAAATTAAGGGCACACACCCTTGATATAGTTATAATGTCTAATTATACATAGTCATTATGGTATGAAGTCCAACTTCTAGTACCCTTAAAATAATTTTATTAAACGAGGAAACATTTATATGCTTGGGAAAGCATATACATATATATTATATACTCCATTGGTCCACAAGGCTTGTTGGAATTAGGTTAGTTATTGGAGAAAGTTACGATTAATTTGCCTTGAAAATGGCAAGGAAAGCTCAATCCGGCTTCAGACACCAATCTGAACTCTTCCGACATTTGTGCTCCCTCTCCCACACATGCACACACACCTAAAAACCTCTTACTATATGCAACATATAGACAACACGGTAGAGAGGTTATAAGTAGCTACCTCTGGTTTAAGTCTCTTTGAAATCTCCCCTATCCCTTAACCCCACCCAAGATACCCCAACTCCTTTTCAATTTCTCACTTAACTTTTGTCTCTCAGACTAGACTCTTCTTTACCTTCACCCAGCTCCTATACCAAGCGGGAGATCAGAGACTGAGAGAGACAGGAGAAGATAAAAATGAACATGAACAGTGCCACTTATGATCCCCAAGGACATCAACAAAGACAAGAGTACTCCTTGAAAAGGAGATGGCAAGAGATTAGGAGGCTTCCAAACATGAACCTTAGGCCACCTTCTTCTCATCATCATCATCTTCATCATCAACAACAACAGCCCTTCATGGGCATGATCGGCTCTAACCCTAAATCCTTTACTGGCCTTGAGGACGATGATCTTGTCTCCAACGTTGTCCCTCCGGTCACTGTTGTCCTCGAGGGCCGTTCGATCTGCCAACGAATCAGCCTCCATAAACATGCAAGCTATCAGAGCCTCGCCAGGGCTCTCCGGCAAATGTTTGTGGACGGTGGCGATTCAGGACTTGGTTCGGAGACTGAGCTTGATCTAACAAACGCAATTCCCGGTCACCTCGTTGCCTATGAGGACTTGGAAAATGATCTCCTCCTAGCGGGTGACCTCAACTGGAAGTAAGCTAGACCCTTTGACTTGTTCTAAATGTTCCTTTTCTTTTTTTCCTGCACATGTTTGTTTCCATAAATTATAGTACTCATTAACTTTGAGGCCGTATATTACTCCATATAACAAGGTTATGCATGGCATTTGTGGGTAGATCATACCAATCTCATCATAATAAAATCCACTTCTTGGGTTTTGCTCAACGGAATCAGACAAAAAATGGACCAATCCTTTCCCTGTTTACTTAAGATTATATTTAATTTATCACATGAATATTGTCGTAAACTTGCATATCATTCTTTGACTAAGAAGCCTTCGCTAACCAGACATTACGTGTCAACAGAAGTTTTATCTGAATCCATTCCAGAGATCAGACGCCTAACTTGTGTTGTTTTTCTTGGTGTGAAAAGGGATTTTGTACGTGTGGCCAAGAGGATCAGGATACTTCCGGTGAAGGTAAACACAAGGAAAGGAAGAGGAGAGGCATAAACACTCTAGAAACGCTTGGCTCCAAATTTGTGTTTCGGAGGAAAATTGTTTGTTGCTGATTAGTCTTAATATGGATTGTAATTTGTAAAGTTTCCTTGTTTTCTTCATATGAATAAACTAAAGAACTTCTGCTTACTTCCCTTCAACCTCCATTGTCATGTCAGGATTCATTTATAGCTATGAAAAAAATCTCGTGATGATAACTAGATTATGTTATCCATTACCTCTTGCACCCTAAACCTAAAGAGAAAGAAGAAAAAAAAAAGGTATTCAGATGAGAAGTACAAGATTAAGCTCCTACCAATTTGGAAGATAAGATTTTCTGTCCAATTTTATAGAATCTTATTCTGTCTTATAAATCTCAGTCATTCATTTATGCGAGTCCCGTATTTATTTATGTGAGACTTATGTGAGACTCACATAAATAAATAGCTAAGATTTAGGGGATAAAATAAGACACCATAAAATTAGACAGAGGATCTGAACTCCCAGTCTAATATCAGAGTAGATGTGTCTTTTCTACTGTAACGTTTTGCTTCTCTAATAACCACTCCTTGACTCAAAGTGGAAATACAAATACTGACTGTTATATACCATGCTTGTTGTCAACTGATCACGTTCAAACTTAAAACGGTGCGACAAGTATTATCGTATGATGGTTATATGTTACAATGTACGGGGAAAAAAACGTCGTCCGAATAATATATACATTGTAGTTTACTTCGTTAT
>JANQBM010000008.1:1103744-1124168 GCA_025594535.1 Erythroxylum domingense | reverse complement strand
CCACCGATCGTTAAATACAGCATCGGGGGATATCATCCCAGCAATAAGGTACAAATTTTTTAAATTTAAATTAGGTTGAGAATGAGATCGATCCAAAAGACTTAAATTTTATAAAAAATTGCTTATTTTTAACCTTATATGTTATTGTTAGATGTTTCTTTTCGATGTGGGATTTATTATCTCAATACTCTCCCTTACTTGCGATCTCTTTTTGAATTTGTCAATTGAACTATTTGAGATTTTCGGGCTATAAGATCTTTGTTGGGCTATTGGGACTTATAATTCTTATACTACAAAAGCTTAAGTTATTGTGTGTGGTCAACTTAATTGGTTTTATATAATCACTAACACACCTTCTCAAGTGAAAGCTATTTGAGCTTGAAACTTGCACAGGCTTACTCTACCTTGTGCTGAATAATAGGTGGGTGATAAGATTTGAACTCACGATCACTTGATCATAGATGTTCTGATATCATCGTGAAATTTAAGTTGGGTTGAGAATAAAGTCGATCAAAAAGACTTAAGTCTTACAGAAAATTACTCATTCTTAATCTTATATGTTATTATTAGATGTTTCTTTTTGACATAAAATTTATTATTCCCGTACAAATTAAGTCCAAGACAAACGATATTTTATCGTTTTTAACGTTCTATAAAGCAAATATTAAATGGGGGTATCAAAGGAAGCATTGCTCTTGCCCTTGATTTAGGTTAGTAAGCTTTCCCAAATGTTTCCCAAAGTTTGAAACGTGAAAGTAATAAAATATTTTTATAGTGATAGATGTAAATTGTAAGTGACTATGCATCTGGCACTCCAAAACATCGTGAATTGACCTTATATACTGTCACAATCTGGTGTTTACCATTTTACCTCACCAAGTACGGTGGCTTTTGAAAATGGTGGCTGTCTATATATGTTTATGTTTCCATCAGTCGATCAATTATAAAACAGTCAACGAGAAGACATACGTAACGTATCTATGAATTGAATTGCCACTTGACATATGTTAGAAAACACATTATCGTCTTAGGACGTTGCTCCTCTCACCGTCTTTCATGACAAACGTTTTTGGAATGTTGCGTATAATCCCACATTTTCCAGTAACACCCCTAATTTATTTAAGCACGAAAATCATTATTGGGCATTCCCAAAAAATAAAACAAAGTCGGCTTACGTTTGTGCCAGCGAATTTGACTAATTATACACCATTAGATTACACGATACCTAGATTTGATTCAACTTTTGAGGTAAAATTGAATTATCGTGTGGGTCTGCATTTTAATGCGGTTATGTCATATACCAACTTTATACAGAAAAATACACCGACTAAATTCCAAACATGTAATAAATAACAATGATACTCCGAATGATTCTCTTAAATGTCATTGTCGAGATTCTCGTGAGCCTCATTGATTTTGAATTGGATCAATTTCTGTGACCACCTAACAATGCACGTAAAATTTCAGTTCTCATTTACTACTGGCGGCCACATTATCAACCATGCGCCCTCACTCTACTAGATCATTTCTTTCACGCAAGGTCGATATAAATATTCTCGAAATTACATATTTATCCTCAATAGAAGTTGCCTGTCGAACCCAAATCCGCTTGTAGACGTCGGGTTTAGTACGGGCAGAACTGTCCCACTAAAATTTCTGCCTTGAACTCATAAGTAAACGAATGACTACTTTCTTGTCACACACAAAACGGCGGCGTTGCAGCAACGCTTGCATGATCTCTACAACTCAGCACTTTAAGCAGACCACACGAGCTCTTGCCGGAATTTCCGATAACCCGAGGCTTACCGTGAGAGTCCGGAGGCGGTGGGAACATAACGAACGGATTCAGATTGAGCTGCCGGCTTTTTATATCTCTGAGCTCCATCTCTGAGTGAGACCTCATGCTTCCAAACATTAACATATACCATCTAGGCTTCGCCGTTCTTCTCCCAAGTGCATCGCTGGATCTTCCAACACTCTTCACCGATAAGTACCGTTCAAAGGGAGATGCCGATGAGTTACTGTTGTTGTAAAACCTGTCCAGTACGTGATAATTCAGCGACCGACTAGTTCTCATGAACCTTGGGTTGGTGGAGATACTATTTGAGCGAGTTACACGAATCTGCAACCCTGATAAGGACTCAGATCGGCGACTACGAAAGTTCGTTTCTTTTTTATCATCTTCAGCGTGAGGTACGTTGGCATATCCTGGACGGGTCTGCGCTTTGAAGGGCATGAGCTTACCGCAGGAAATAATGTCTTCAGCTAGTGACATTTGTGAATTGTGGTCCCCGAGAAACTCGAAGAAGAAGTCATGTGGCTCGGACGATGATCCTCTAGGTGTTGTTGCAGTGTTTTTTGTGTCCTTGTTGTTGTCCAAAGCCAGGCCGGTAAAAGAAAGCGAGTCAAGAGAACCTTCGCTGTGATGATCACCATCACCGTCGATTTCTTCTATTTCCTCCCGTGGGTGGTCGTGGAGGAGATCGATATTAGACTGTTCTCCATCTTTCAACATTGACAAACTTATGGGGGCTAGAGAGATAGATCAATGAAATGAAATGTTGTGAGAGAGAGGAAAGGTTTTGATTTTGATCTACGCCATGTAAAATTATTCTAAGTTTTATAGGAGTTAGGATTTGGACATGACTTCTTCTATCTTTTTATTTTTACCTCCACATTTTTTGTTAATTTCCTATTTCGGGACGATGCTTTCTAAGATGGTAGGAGGATAATTAGAAAACGATAATAAAAGTAAATAGGTAATAATTCAGCTGGCCTTTATGGGGGGTCTTAAATATATGTATATTCCATTCTCAAATTTGCTTTTGTTTGTATTGCATTAATATATGAGAAAATCTTTGTGACTGGCCAAGAGTTAGTAACTAAATTTTAATTTATGGTAACATCACGGACATTTAGGAGATTTCATAAAAAACCTTGAGGCTTTAATAAAAAAAATAAAAGTTACTACATGGAACACCTTGTTGGTACAGCCGATGACTTGTTTCTATTAATCTGTTCTATAAAAATCTATCACTCAGTAAATAGAGCCCACAAAATTTTAGAGGACTAAAATTGTATTAAAACTAAGCAAACAACAACTTTAAGCGTCATGAGCGAAGTTGATTGTATAATTAAGAGGATCAGATCTCTTATATTAATTATAAAATTTTTATCATATTTTATTAAATCTTAATTATGTACATAAAATTTACATAATTATAAATAAATATATATATAAGATTTAATATAACAGTTTAAATCAGGACAAAGTAAAAAAGAAGATTTGATGGGAGGACAGAGACCATCGTAGAAAAGACGAGCGAGCTACAAAAAGGAGCAAGTCATAGAAAAAGACCAAACCAAGGACGAGAACATGATGGGTGGGCAGGCAAAAAGGTTGGATAAGCTACGGTAGCTAGCAAGCATCAAAATGAATTTGTATTCCCTTTTGCTGCCACTTTATGCCAGAGTCGTGTACTCATGGTGCTGGTTCTTTTCTGGTAAAAAAACTGTCGTCTTGTGGTTTCAGTCCTATTTTAGGGCTTTTGGTGATAACAATAGACGGCTTTACGATTTATGAAAATAACGACCAAGTGAAAATATGATTGAATAATATCTTTTGGGAGATACACTGTCGTGTACAGTACTGTCCGTATCTTAACTTACACAACTATATGGGTTAATCGTATAATTCTCTGGAAACATATGAAAATATACAACTATATGTGAAAATCATGATCGTGTAATTTGCAGAAAATTTTATCTTGTGATATAAAAGAGAAAAAGTTTTAATAAAAAGTCCAAAAGTAAAGAAAAATAAAGAGAAAGCAAAGAGCGTAAATTTTTTATTCTCGTATTATTTTGTTGCAACAAAATTAAGAGTTATTTTTTTGTCGTTGATATTTAGTTGATCTTTTAAAGGGTTGTATTGTCTCGTAATATAGGTTTACTTAAACCTTAATTGGTTGTATTATAACATTTTTAAATTTAAAGTAATCCATAAGTTCACACCTTGTGGTTATATAAAATATAATTATTACATAAGATGTATGAAATTACACTAAGTTTGAATAAAATGTTTTTAATTATTTATCAAATAAAAATAGTTATAAATTTATTATAAATAAAATATAAATTTTAAAATTTTTATTGAATATTAATTAATTTAATAAATTATGGTAAATTTTAAATAATCAAATATTTATTTAAACATTAATTTAATATCTAATTAAGAATTGTTATCTTTTACTATAATAACTGAAATATGATAAGTAACTAAAAATCTAAACACTCATTTTCTATTATTTCAATAATTATATTGATAAAAAATTATTAAATAATTGTTATAAAATGACCTAATTTTATTTATGAATATAAGTTTGGATTATTTTTTAAACTTAAGCCCTATTCATACAAATTTTAAACTTGATTTTTAAATTTAAACCTAATTGATAGATTAAAAATGAAAGATTTTCAATTTTTAAACCTTAACGTGTCAAATATATGAACTCGATTTAGGAGGAAACTAATAAGCGCAAGAGAATCAATGTTATTAGTTATTTCCCATGGATCCAGATATGAAACCAACCTGCTCACAAATCCCTCGGTTTCTCCATTTTTCAGTCACTTTATTAGTGAAATGCAAACGCAAAAAAATGGAGAGAATTCCAGACGGTATTTTCTACTTAAATTTATTTTGACTAATTCAACTTAAATTTTAAACCATTTAGTCACTTAAATATAACTATAACACCCGTGATATAACGTTACGTTTGGTTACTGTCTCTAATATATAGACAATATAATTATTAAATATAACTAATTTAATTATAGACAATATATAGACAATATAATATATAGTCACTTAAATATAACTAATTTAATTAATGAATAACATAATTATTCATTAATTAAAATATTAGAATGAATTAATTAATTACAATATAATTAATTAAAATATTATAATTTTATCGATTATATTTTAATTATAATTAATTACAATATAATTAATTAAAATATTATTATTTATTATTAATTGCAATATAATTAATTAATCAAAATATAAATAATTAAAATATAATTATTCATTAATTAAAATATTGTAATTAATTAAAATATACTTAATTACAATGTAATTAATTAAAATATTATAATTAATTAATTAATTACATTATAATTATTTAAAATATAATCAATTAATTAAAATATAACTAATTAAAATATAATTATTCATTAATCAAATATTTTAATTAATTAAAATATTTTTAATAATTAATTAGCTACAATATAATTAATTAAAAATAATTTATTCATTAATTAAAATATTGTAATTAATGAAATAAATTGTATTTTAATTATAATTAATTATGCTAATTATATAGTTGGGAGGAGGGGTATTTCTAGAAATTATCTATGTGTTTTGTTTCTGTCCCAGGGACAAGAAATCTTGTCTCTCAGTTTTGGAGGGAAGAAAAAATATATGTCTCTGTTATCTAAAGTCGGAACAAAAATAGGTGGAGAGAGCAAACAAACAGATTGAGGATAGAATTTTGTGTCCCTGTCATCTCTCTCCACTCATAAGACATGAACCAAACGTAGGGTAAGTATCACAAACGTGACACAAGTCACAGGCGCGACACTCAAGTAACACCTGTGAATTTTTTTAATTTATTTTTTATCATTTTAATTATACCATTATTATTTTAATAAAAATTAAATTAAATTAAAAGTAAAATTTAATTATGTTACTATTAATTTTATGAAAAACAAATTAAAATGATGAAAATAAAAGCAAAATTTTCCAATTTTTGTTTTTTTATTATTATTTTAAATTTAATTTTAAAAATAAAATTAAAATGATTAAAAAACAAAATTTATTCTGGCTATTACGACAAAATTTTCCATTTTTATTTTTTAAATAAAAATTTTAAGATAAAACTGTTATTTTAAAAATTGATTAATTTATTTAAATTGTTTAATTAATTTATAAATGATAAAAATATTAAATTAAATTAAAAATTATTAATGCTATTATTATTATTATTATTATTATTATTATTATTATTATTATTATTATAGCACGTGTGCATATTAATGTAATATGAAACATCTTATATATTTATGATAAAGTTTTTTTCTACAAAAAATACTTGTGAAATGCAAATAAATTATAAGGTATATTATATATGTGGAATAATTTATTTTGAATTCAACAATTTATTTTAATTGATTAATTTACTAAAATTGTTTAATTAATTTATAAATTATAAAAATGTTAAATTAAATTTAAAAATTGACATTTTTAATTATTATATGTTCTACTTTTTTAGCTAGATTTATAAACTTAGTTTTTTAAAAATAAATATCTAAAATCTAAATTCTTTTGAAAATATTAAAAAAAGTACTTAGATATAATACTCATGTCCTTTTTTTTGTTAAAATCATGCTCTTATAAGTCATTTTATATATAAACAGTTAATATTAAACGGCTAATAGCTCATTATATCAGCTGATTTAATCAGTGAATAATATCAATTATTTATTAAAATGTTTAATAAAATTAGCTTTTTAATATTAGTTGTTTATGTATAAATTTTTATAATTTATAAATTAATTAAACAATTTTACTAGATTAATTTTAATTTTTTATAAAATTAATAGTCAGATAATTAAAATTAAAATTAATTTTTATTAAACTAATAATAATATAATAAAAATAATAAAAAATCCACGCTAATGATATTATAGGTGTGACATAAGTGAACGGTCGTGCAAGTAAAGTCACAACTGTGACTTAACTTACACGGCCGCGACTTAACTTAACTTGCATGATCGCAGCCATGACTTAACTTGCACAATCTCTAAATGACGACGTTTTATTCATCGAACAAAATTAGACGGGGTAAAATTAGACGGAGAATCGACTAGGAGAATTCAGTAAAAGCATTATTTTTCTTACATTCCTAGTTTAACTTTAAATCAGTAATAATGATAAGCGTGTCGGTCTCACCCTGAACCCTAGCTCGTACCCCCAGAAAAAGTAGAATTTCATGAATTGCTGCACCGCATTCACAGTACAGACAGAGTAAGAGTAACATTCTTTTTAGTTAAATTCTATAATAAGGAAAGATTAGGTTCAGAAGCTTATCATTCATCTGCAAAGTGAAGAAGAAAGAGACCTACTTCTCAAGAACGAGGAGCGTGTATCGCACATTTCCATTTCCTTTTTTTCTTAATTATTTAACAATAAAGCAAAAAAATAGTTTCAAGATGAAACCAGAAACTCTTCTTCCCGCCAACAAATGCACAACGGGTTGCCCAATCCTCGACCAGTGTCTTGCCGGAGGAATTCCCTGCAACTCCGTCACCGAAATCGTAGCAGAGAGTGGATCAGGCAAGACCCAATTCTGCCTCCAACTATCCCTCTGTGCCCAGCTTCCCACCTCTCTTGGTGGCTTATCCTCCTCTTGTTTGTACCTCCACACCGAGTTTCCTTTCCCTTTCCGCCGTCTCCGTCAACTCTCCGTCTCCTTTCGCTCTCTTTACCGTCAAGTCTTCGTCGATTCTTCTGATCCCTGTGACAACGTATTTGTACATAGCCTTCCGTCTGTAGACGAACTGCTTGATATATTGCCCAAGTTGGAATCTTTTCTTGTCAAGGCAAAATCCCAATTGCCTGTTGGGCTGATTGTGATTGATTCGATCGCAGCGCTGTTTAGATCAGAGTTTGAGAACACGCCGAGTGATCTCAAGAAGCGGTCTTCCCTGTTCTTTAAGATATCTGGGATGTTGAAGATGTTAGCGAGGAAATTCAATTTGGCAGTAGCAGTGACTAATCAAGTTGTGGATTTTGTGGGGTCTGATAACGGAGTAAATGGGGTTAGGGTTGGGAATTTGGGGTGTCTGTATTCATCCGGGAGGAGGGTTTGTCCTGCGTTAGGATTGGCATGGGCGAATTGCCTGAATTCAAGGCTGTTCTTGTCGAGAGACGATAATGGTGTGATGGAAGGTGATGTGGGTGAAGGTGGTTTTGTTAGAGAAACAAAGAGACGTCTTCATGTTGTGTTTGCTCCTCATTTGCCACCTTCTTCATGTGAGTTTGTAATTAGAATTGATGGGGTTTCAGGAGTTCATAGATAATGTTCTGTTTCAATTGAAGATCACTATTTTGGTTTATTGAAGATCTCATTCTCAAATGAAAGATAGTCTTACTATTCATTTCTTTCTCATTGTTTTCTACGTTTAAGTTTTGCTCTCTATCGACTGCTTTTTTTGATAGATCGTTCATAACCAGTGTTTTACACGGTGATTGTCCGTGATTAGAACTGGCATTTACATCTGTTCGTAGCAAAGACTGTCCGGCATAGAAAATAAATTCATTCTAGACTCCGTTTCTATCTTAGAAAGCACACAATTCACATTCTTCACCTTAGTGGCAAAATCAATTGAGACTAATAATCACAGGACGCTCCTGATAGCACAAAATGACTAGAAAGGAGAAATGAATAGTGTTACAATTTGCATGTAATTCATTTTTGAGTGCTGATACTAATTGCCATAGCAAGTAGAGGAATACATGTACATTTTCTGTAGCTAAGTCTTGAAACTTATAAGTCTTTATTCGTAGGCTAACCCTCGAAATTCTTTCTGTAATTCCTCTCTCAACCCTTTTCTTGGAGATAGTTTAACTTTGAAAATTTCAGACCGCGCTGACAATCACCGTCCTCTTTGCATATTTTCTTCATCTTTAAGATGAATACAGAAGGAAAGGCACTGCAAGAAGAAGAATACAAATATATGATTTAGTGAATAATGCAATACTTTTGTAACCTATTGATCATGCATTGACTATGTTCAAAAGTTAGACCTTGGCTTTCTAACAAGTAGCAAGATTAATATTATATTACATTTGAGTTTTGGGTGTGACGTGCAATCCAAATCTCTAAATGTTCTTATCACCATATATCGTACAGAACATGCAACTACAACCTATGTCTTTCCAAAATTTCCATCATGTTTCGGACACAACTCCACAATATTCTAATTATTTGTAAGTGTTAATTTGAGATGAGAAGCACATATATACCAAGATGATATTTGGACAACTTACCTATTAAAAATATACTTATCAACAAAGCAAGAGCAAACTGGATGGAGCAACTGAGTCGCGGATGTGATGATCCTTGCCACCGCCTTTGAAGAACACCATCCTGCCCCCAAATACATTCCGAATATAAAAAAGAAACATCAGATTCATAGGCATTTACCATTGCAGCCATCAAAAGATGACGGAACTTGAACAGCAGAAGAAAGACCATGCGAAGCACCCTGATCTTAGAAGTATAAGTATGAATCAATAAATGTATGTGTGTGTGTGTGTATGTGTGCATGTGTTAAACCCAATAAACTCTAATTCAAAAGCAATCATATCTAAAATGAGGTCAAACTGTTTGTAAAAGAGGGTTTGCGCATCAGAAGGAGAACTAATTAGGTCTCTGTACACAAAGTCGGGTAGATTAAAGGTTTCAAATGTTAAACAAGTTATCCTCGCAAAGACGATTAACATTTATCATCTCTGAAAGCGCCCTCCTTTTCGTTCAAACTATAAACAAACTTTTATAATGCATTCCTCAGAAAATTAATCTTGCCTGGCTAAATGCAAATTTGCCCCCCTTTGTTTGAGGATGTTCTGCACACCTTTGCTTCCAGAATAGAGGCTTGGACCCTTTTTCTTTCGGTGTGGCCTCAGTTACTGGCAACAAATTGTTCTTCTGATCATCTGCATCAGCAACTACAACCTTTAAAGCACCAAAGTTCTGTGAATTCCAAGCTCTCCTGGTGCCTATTGCCTTATCAGTATGACCGCTCATATCATCTCTCATTGTTGGACTATCCTTCGGTTCGATATCAATAATAACTTCACCACTTCTATTACAACTGCTAAAGTCAATTATGTCATCTTCAACAGAAGTATCTCTACTACATAAAGCACTATGAGTACAGTCAATGTCCTTTCTCCTAAGAATGGTTTCTGGCAGAGAATGTTTCTTGGAGGATCTGTAAAGGGCGGAACTATCTGCAACAGACTCTGAAGTTTGGGAAGTGCCAGAGAGAAACATGGCTAAATCATCAGATTCCTCTTTATCAAGATTTACCCATCTAAGAGGTTGCTTTCCTTCCTCACTCAAAGTTTCCCTTAATGATGTTTCAACACACAATATTTGATTCTCAATGGCAGCAATAAAATGTTTATGTCTAGATGCTGTAATATCGTCAGAACGATGTCCATGACTCAACCTTACAGCCTTCTCGAACTCCTCCAACTGTTACATTATCCAAAGTTCAGTTATTAGTAGTAGGTTGCATGGAAAACCTGAAAATTTTTACTAAATTTTATTATGCTACTAAAATAAACATGAAAGGAAAAGAAAGCTTTCGTGATCCTACTAATTGCCACCAATGAAAAATTACTCATGGAAGAGGAAGTTCATTATCTTCACTTCACAAGGTTTCTCAAAGGAAAAGAAAAATGTAGTCTTAATAACAAACCTCAAAAAGACAACAGGATGAAGGTACTAAATGTTAGGGATATGGGACATACCTGCCATTTTGCGGTACCTAATGCAATTTGCAGGTCTCTAGAGAGTTCATCTAAATCAGCTTTTGATCTATCTCTCTTCTCTTTTATCCACATCCTGTACGTGGACTCCATTCTGTACAATAAAAAACAATGAGAGTTTCTTCCAATATCAACTAACCAGAAGTAACTTTAAAATAGTAAAAGAATTTTAAGCCTGCATCGAACAGGAGAAGACATCAAATATATGTTTCCACAATTTGTGAGAAAGTATTCCAAACGCTAGATTAGGATGATTTAAAAGCATCTACTTCACGGAACCAGTTTTGATTCTATAACTTCAAACACTGGAAGCAGCCTCTCAAGAACAAACAATGAAGGGGTCAGAACTGCAGATTTGCATAGCAAAAACTTGAACATAAATACCTTATCAATCGAAACCGCCGGAACCAACAACATAACAAACCCACATGATAAAACTGTTAAACCAAAAATACCAAACAGCGTACGAAAGTCCCCATAGGCAAACATATTACAAAAGCTGCCATATCACTTCACATAATATGCAAAAATCTATACTTTGATGACAAGACGACCAAGTTTCAGAAATCTAGGAACCAAAACAGAGAGGAACAGTAACACAAGGTAGACACGTAACATACATATCAGCAGACTCTTGGACCTCTTCAGCTGCAGAAAAGAAGGCATCTTTTTGCCACAAGTCGAAACTGTTTGCTACCATCATCTTCGCTAATTAACAAGAAACAGGCTTTAAGATAGACAAACTCTAACCAAACCAAACCAAACGCAAACCCAAAAAACTATAAGTTTACGCTCTTCTCTTCTTCTTCTACAAAAAAGGGTGCACTTTCATCTGCTCTTCTCCTCTCCTTCTCTTCTGTACCTGAGAAGGAGAAGAAGAAGAAGCAAAGAATGGAGGAAAGAGAAAGCAAACAGAGAGGGGATACAACCAGACGAAAGTGATGTTTTAAGCGATTCTCTTTCTCTATTTTGTTTTATTTTATTTTTAATTCACTTCTTTTGTCGCGTGGTCCGTATTTATTAATTATATTATTTTATCTTCCCTAATTTTTGTTCTCTCTTTTTCCCCTTTTCCTCTGAAAAACAAGATAAGAGTGGTTCCATCTCCTGTGTACACTTCTAACTCTACTTTAGGTTGACACCAATAAAAGCTTGCCACCGGGTCACTTTGTTGCAATCCACAATTTTTCGCCGACGTGGGCCCGCATTCATTGGTGGGATATGCAAAGAGAACGTGGTCTTATCTGTTGTCGGTAGACCAGGTCAGAATACGGCGGCGGCGATGGTTGCGCAGCAGCTCAGCCAATGCATCTTTGGTCATGGGCCAGCACCAAAGACTCCGGAATATTAAGATAATGATGATTATGAGAGAATGAGACTGTGTTAATTATTGGCAATTCCAGTTATAAATATTATATAAATAAATAAATAAAACTAGAATAGCTATGAAAACGGGAATAGCAAGGAACCTACCTAACAATGTCCTAGTCATAACCTCACTTAACCACCGCTTTTAACCAACGCCCTCCATTATCTATTGTATGGTAGCTGTTGTTGTCTTTATTAGTCATGGTTAGAGTCCAGGTTGGTTTGATCCCTCACAAGATCCCAATTCAATGTGAAATATAATAGATTTTTAGTTGTAAAGTTTACATTTGTGCAAATTATTTAAAATAATAGTATTTTTAAATTCAATTTAACAATTAATCAGTTTAAATATAACCTAAACTTCACAATACAATCACCCTTTAGCATCTAATCCCTCGTAGCCACGGACAGTCGGCAAGTTGGACCTACTACGACTACTGGAGATGTTTCAAATATGTGTCTACTATTTGTTTTATCATTTTCTATGTCCCATCAGCCACATGCAAATGGTCTGTATGATTTCATTCTCATATGTCACCATTCCTGACAATGAACTAGTAGCTTCCTTTCATATCATACATGTATTAGAAACTACATTAAAGTTGGTGAGAAGGCATAGCAGACACACTCACAAGCAACAACGTTAGTGCTGTTTTTATGGCCACTAATTGTGCGTTTCCTAGTCCATCACTGCCACCAATACCAAGATTAGACCTCCTCCAAAATGCCACTAATCAAAAAGGAATATGAATGATGTAAAGAATAGCACCAAGAACAGAATTTCTCTTATTCAATTCAGATTCCTGCTTTGTGCCCGGTTACATCCTATAAAAAAAGTTTGGAACTTTCTCGATATTGGGAGATGCCCACATAGGCATATAACTGATATGAAAGCTTAATCATCCAACTAAAGTGATAGCTCTGTTGCCTATGAGGGGAAGTCAGTTTCCAGGAGGCGAAGCGGACAAAAATACTTCATAAATAGCTGATGGTTCTGCTCACTCTTCAGCTATCCATTTGGACAATTCATTTTGCACCAACTTAATCCCTGTATCACATGCTGTTAAAACTGAAGATACAATCTTTCTTTGCAGATTCTTATACTGCACGGCCAGGAACACATCCCACCTGGCATTTTCTCTGCAACGAGAACATTGAAGCCCTCTGCAATTAGTAAAAATTTCCCACTAAATGTTTATTAATGAATTCTTGATGAAGAATGGTTTACCTGTCAACAAGATCGGTATCACCAAGGTTTTCCATCATGTCGCTGAAGGTTGCGTGAAGGTCTTGCAGAACTTCCATTTCAATTTCCAAGTTTGGTAGTGTCTAAAAGTTAAGAAGAAAACAGAAAAATCCTCACAAATTTGAAGTGTTTGACTTAGAAAAAGAAAAGATAAGATAGCAGCATTCACAGTGGTAGTAAAACTAATCAACCCTGTAAAAGAAAAGGAGTGCCAACTGGAACGTGAATTGTTGAAGGAAAATTACATCTTTCTTATTGTGTGTAGGACTGCGAGCTTTCCGAAGATAATCTAGTAATGGAGGAGGCAACCCATAATGGAATATATTATGATTGTTTGAGAGCCATGTACCCCGCACCATGTGAGCAGTCCAGCCAGACTGAGGACAATCTTCAATACGTCCAGCCTCACCAGCATCAATATCTGCACCAAAAGATGGTCTCATGGAATTCTAGTAACCAGCAAAGACTCTATCTTGTGTTTGGAGATATTACCCGAGCTACAGCTATCACTCATGAATGATAGCACAAGACTTAAACTTGCCAAAAAGAACTACCAACAAGATTCAAGGAAGCAAAATGTTCACGTCTGCCTCAACTTTTCTAACAAGTTTTAAGTCTTGTTCTTGCTGAACAATCGTCCACACAGCCGACAAAACCTCATCCCAAACCCCTTTGAGTTCCAGTTTTACACTCTTCGATTGAGTTCAATATAACACCAGGTTAACAAACCATTGAGTGGATAAAGCTATAAGATTTTCTAAATTACCAAAAGTATTTACATATATGTCGCCCAATGTAATATAAACCTGCTTGTGATATGCATCTGCACATTATTTGAGGTCTTTTAATTTGAGAACAACTCATAAAGATTTTCTTTCATGAGATATTTAATAAAACAGGAATAAATATACACGAAGCATACCCAAAGGGATTACATCATACGGGTTGTCTCCTTCTGGTAAGAAACCATAGAACGTGATTAGATGTGAACTAGAGAAGTTTCCATAGCTAAGACAGAATTGCTCTCCAACACAACAAGGCCTTGACAGTGGGAATTTCAAGGTACTTGTTCGAGGATCTACCTTGCCATAATGGACAACATGTGGATCGAGCTGTGAAAAAATGATAAACATAAGAATAGATAATGGTTCCAGAAAAACTGATCAAAAAATTAAAAGAAAGTCAAACTGCATAGACCTTGAGTTTATATTCTATGCACAACTATATTTAGTTACAATGTGATTCTATTCCCCTTAAGAACTGCAGTCTTTGATATAATTAGTTCATCAAATCAGTTAAAACCTCTCTTATTAGGGTTTAGGATTTAAGGTTACCACACAGTTTCCATGTAAATCCCAACAAGAGAAGCAAGAACATCAAATATCTAGGATAATCATCTTAACCATCAGTATGGATGTAGTTAAAAAGATGTGAGCAGACACAATGGATTACACAATGAAGCTGATTCTAAATGCAAACAAATGCCTAGAGGATTATGTCGGGTTGTCAAAACAGTAAAATGTCATACGTTTACATCCCTTATATTTGGCTAAGATATCCAATTTTGCATGAGTGGCTTTGCACAGGAAATGGAAAAGCAAAGTTATAATGGCTTACCGAATGATTAAGAAAGCCTGCGACAGGAACTAAGCAAGTCCTCAGCTTGCCATCAGCAAACAAGATTTTCATGCTATTAGAGTACCAGAGTTCACAAGCCCATATAAACTGCTCCCATCTGTACAGCTCTGGAGGAAATACATCAGGATGATTATTGCACAGTGCAGGAATCAGCTCATCATATTGACTACGCAAATGCTGTGAAAATTTGAGAACATAAATAGATCAGATTTAGATGTTGACTTTCTGTTAGACTCTATATGTGTACTTATACAAGCTGAGCAAGTTTCAGTTAAGGGCATGCTTAATAAACAATAAACAATTTTATTATTTTGTCATTGCAAAAGAAAAGCATTAAACATTTTCATTATAATGCAAGTCATTACTCTTACTCATGAAGTCTTTAAAAGAGCAGGTATCCCCCTAGTCTCTACTTCATATCAACAAGAACAAGATTGCCACCTCCGAGGCAAAAAAATTTTAGATATGGAAAACGAAAAGGGCGGCAGCTGTGGTAATATTATTACTTCCCTACCACTATCCATGGTCATTAAAAAGAACGATGTTTGGCTTGTCCAAAGTAAGTAAAATTCAGAGAACAAGAGAAAATATCGAGGATATTGAATACAAAACCAACAAAAAGTGTGGCCTAATAACCTCTTTTGCTTGAATTATCTCCTCTAAGAGCAATGTTCCATCCAAAGCCATGATGGCATCAACTCCAAAGCTAAGACCTGGAAAAATTCAAAGAAATAAGAGAATGGAAGCCAACAAAACAGTATACCTTTCGAAGATTAGGAAAACTTAAAAAATCTCTAGATTAAGCTCGAACTGTGATTCAGATCAGGAATGCTTTTACAAAACAGGGAGACTTGTGCTCTAGAGAGAACCTTTTTTGGCTATTACTTAACAGAGAAGTAATTGTTACTTAAAGAAGATGACTTTATCAATTTAACAAAGGAACGATAGTTGTCACTGAGGATAGATAGTGTAAGAAGTCCAGGGGTCCATGGTTGTTTATCCCATGCCAAGTTCTTCTATCAAATTCAAATATCAACCTCAAGGAAGAATTATCAGTACAATTCCACTTCATGATGCTTCATGTAAGGAACTAGAGAATCATGTCAAAGCTATACCTGATAAAGTATATCATAGCATGATGACACACCTGTGTTAAATTCCTTTGGTAGTGTGTCAAAGTAGATCTTGAATTTTGAATTACAGTTGTGCCTCTCCTTCATGCTCCACAATAATAGCATAGTCTCAGTTGAGATCCCATCAATCTGTTCTAATAGATGATGCTGCAAAGAAACCAGGCAAACAGCTAAGGATATTGAACTACAATCTGTGGACTTGCAGTTTTTTTTTTAAGTGCTGACATACAATCATATCATGTCTCCTTTGAGGGCAATCACCTTAATATTTTCTAAGTTGAGCTTCTACACATTCCCTCATACATATGGTAACAAAACTTGTGTATGCTAATTATCAAGGCACCTAAAACCATTTCCATCAAACAAGATGCAATAAGTTTTATGTCTTTAAGCTATCTCTATGCAATCGATGCAACAGAAGATATTGTGGATTTCTCATGATAATAGCTTAATTAAATTTACAAACAAACTAAAACAACTAAATTAACTCTACAAAACTTTCCCAATGCTATAATTTTGAAGGTTGATATATCAGATTAATTTCTCACATCATATATATCAGGTAAGTCTCTCAAATAGATGGTTTAGTTCTTCCTTCTGTTCTCTGAAGATATTCTCTTCAAGCTTGTAAACAGAATGTATTTAAAATTACAACTGTAAAGCTCTTTTGTGATGGTAGATAATGAAACTAACCATGTCAGAATTACAGATAAGATCCTCTGAAATGATAATTGACAAAGGAATTTCCAAAGCAATTTCTCCAACTTTAAGATCTTCAGTCGCTATGGCCCCTCTTCCAGCTCCTTCTATATCTAATGAAGAAAGTATTTATCAAACCAATATATTTTTCATTTTCTTCTAGCATAGAAAGTTGCCCTTCTATTTCTAACCCCTTTTAATATCTATAAGAGTAAAACTAAAATAAAACAGTATTTACTTGTTAATTGGCACAGAATGCTTATCTCAAATACCAGAGACTTACAAGCTATCTCCAGTCGTGTTTTTACACCATTCTGTTCTCCCCATTCTAGCAAACATTTTTCTTTATCGCACTTGTAGCTTCTATCAAATGAAATCTCCAATTTCCTCTTTTCCACCAATTTCCCAATCCTATAAATGATCGCATCTTGTAAAGCTTGCAAGGGATTTTTGTCCAAGCACGTTTTACCAGAGATTGAACTTTTAACAAGTGAAAGGACAGAATTGAGAGCTTCCACCTCATTTCTGGTACTCCAAAATTCAACTGATGAACATTCGTTCTCCCCAAAATAATGTTCTATCTGCACTACGAAAGCCACAACAGAATGAGCCACTAACATAGTAAGCTCACAAAACCAATGGAAGCTGCAATCCTCTGTTATTTAAAGAATATATACCAAAAAACGTTGCATCATAAGCAGAAGGAAAATAGCAATTGAACCCACCAGTAGGATCCATTTCCATGTTTCAGCACTTTCTCACATTTCTGCACAGTAATGAAATATAGGCAACAGAAGAAGTTGTATTCCTATTACCTCATCTAAATTTATGATTCTTGCTATCTGAAGCATCTTTTCCAAACTGATAGCAATTTGATCAGAAGATGATGAGCCCTCAATCTCTATTTTCTCCCGGATGTCAAAGCCCTTACTCTGAAGTAAATCCTACTCAAAGGAAAAGTACAAAAAAGAATTAACCAAGAAAAGAAAACAAAAGAACAATTAAGTAATTTGATCTCAAGTATTAGATCTTAAGATAATATGCGTAAGTTTTTAGACAACTGTTTTTTCTTGCATGTTTCAACTCCTTGAAGCTGAAACATTCTACAACTATAACTCTGCAGAAAAACAAAAATTACACAAGTAACAGGTAATTTACTGAAATACAAATTTGCCAAACAATACCATATTTCGTCAATTCATTACCCTAGCACATTTTAAATGAAGAACTAGAAAGAAACGTTGCAAAGTTAATTTTCTCAAGTCTCACCTTCTTTTGATCAAAAAAGGAGTCATCTTCAGAGAGTTCAATAACTATTATACAAGTACCGCCAGTCATTATGTTCGCATCTGTGGAACGTAGCTGTAATGAACAAAGAAGCTTTCTCTAGTTAGATTCTTATTTCCTTCTATTGTAAAATTGGAAGCAAATCATAATTATGTCATGAAGGGGTAAAACCAGAGTTAAACAAAACTGAGAGTAATCCATACAAACTTGAGATAGCATTCTGCATAAATTTCCTTCACCGCTTATGTGCAACTCAAAGGATTACAAGCTTATCCAAGAGCTAAAACATACACAAACAAACACGCCGGATAAAAGTTTCATATAAGATAATAAAGGAAGAGGAAATCGCGTTCCACAATGTCCACCTAGTACTACAAATATCAAAAACAACAATCTTTTCAAGTTTTAATTTTCAATGGTAGCATATAAGCCCAAAAAAAGTGAAAAGAAAAAGCAAGGAAGAAAGAGCATGTGTCAGTACAATGAGGTTAACTGAGAAGAATAACAGCCTAAGTATGATCCAGTGATAATAGGCTATATATACTGATGTTTGAATAAAAAATACTCGAATATTTCTTTCGTTTTACCATGAATTCCTAGGGCCACTAAGCAGGGCAATGAAAAAACATCAGATAAGATAAAGAACAAAAACGATAAAAGAAAAAGAAGAATGAAACAAGTACGACAAATTCTGGGTCTACCTTATTCTCCTCCATGGATGAGCTCACTTTTAAGTAAGTTCGAGTCTTGGAGTTGGTACAAATTAATCGGCAAGCACAAGCAGGGAAGAAGGTCTACTTCACCATATATACGGAGACACCTTCATAGTGCCACTGAAACTTGGGCCGGTTCAATTATCAGAACCGACTCAACCGGGTGATACGGGTTAAGGATATCGATCCGGGTAAACGGGTTCCACCCAGTTCGTGCTAGCTCGGCCGTCAGAGAGAGGTCGAGAGACTACGTCGTATTGCACTCTAAGGGTACTTTATGGCATAACAGGAATTTCATAAACTAAACCACAAGTTCCAGCATAAGAGAAGTTGAGGAACTAAGTGAAAGACAGTATCCTTATCTTGTTGGCAGGTGAAAGACGATGGCACTTTGGAGTTCGTTTCTTGGTGGCAGAGTTCACCATTTCTCAACATTGGTGGCAGCGCCGCCGTCATCTCATTCGAGACCATGTCAGAATCCAAGTCCGAGCGTGGTGAGTGTTGAAGCAAAGGCCAGAACAAGACAAGACAACAGGATTGCACGCCACCAGCGTATCAGAAAAAAGGTAACCTTTTTACTCATATAGTGTCCTGCCCATCTGGAGTTTGCAAATTGTTGACTTGGTTTTGTGCTCAAATCATCCGCTGCCGGTGTTGTGCTTGCTGTCAACTGATTTTAATGCGTTTAAGTTTATTAGGATTATCAAATGTTCACAGGCACTTCTGAGCCTTGTTTAACTCCGCAATTGAAGCAAATTGAAGAGTGGTCGAGTTTTATTTGAGACATTTATTACCAAGAACTCTGTAGTCTATTTCCTGTCGAGAACACGGTTATTTTGAGCTTTTACAGTCTGTTTAGATGAAATTGTGTCAGCTCCTGCGAAATGTGATGGTTTCTTCTACAAAATGATAAAGCTTGAATATTTAGGACGTGGGAAAAGAGTTAGGCTCGTCATTATCTTTCAAGAATTTTGTGGTTCAAAATCTGTCGTTCAAGCACAACATGATCCATGGGAAGATTTGATTTATGTGATTTATTGTTCCAGTGTTGACTGTTGTACTTGGGAAGATCGGGAGACATTTCTAACTGTTGAAGGCCTCAATTAGGAGATACATATGTCTAGAGATAGCTTAATTTTGGTCTCAAACTACCCATGTGAGAATTTTGAGCCACATGTAGATGATACCAGTTAGTTTAGAGTTGTGCTCATCATCTCTGAAAAAATTTGACGGCGTCAAGCTTCTTATGTCATATCCTGGATAATATTTTCAAGTTACACGATCACTGGGGAAAAGATTTAATTACTGTGCATCTAATTAATGCAATGACATCCAACGCTTTCTATGTTGGAGTGCTTTTCTTCTTTCTTTGCCTTGTGGGTTGGTAAATATTTGTGTAATATCATCACTTCATCTAAACTGATGATTTCAACTTGACATAAACACAGATTAACCATTTCTGAAGATTATAATTCGTTTAGGTTGAAGGCACTCCAGATAGGCCAAGGTTAAGTGTCTTCCGCTCCAACAAGCATCTTTATGTCCAGGTGATTGATGATACCAAGATGCACACTCTTGCTTCAACTTCTACAATGCAGAAGCCTCTCTCAGAAGAGTTTGACTACAGTGCTGGTCCAACCCTGGTAAGCTCGCAAAAGCAACATAGGGATTGCCTGGGCCAGTACTAGGCCAATGTGTTTAGTGTCTGAGATGTCTACT
>JANQBM010000008.1:1039339-1051347 GCA_025594535.1 Erythroxylum domingense | reverse complement strand
ATGTATCCATCTTTATCAAGATCAAATTTATCAAAGGTAGCTTGTGAACGTTGTTGCCACTTTTCAGAGTTATGCTCTTCCAATTGATGCACATGTAGGGCGGCCGCAACAAACTCAGAAAAATCAACAAGTCCATTTGTGTTAATGTCGGTTTGCATTAAATGGTAAAATAATACGGTTTGCATTAAATGGTAAAATAATAACCAAGTGTTTTAGTAATTGCAGGAGCAGCGTTCATACTACATCAAAGACCATAACTTATAACAAATTTTCTCTCCAGAAAATGAAAATAAAAATGATCACACAAGGATCTGTTATTCAATTGAAATTTCTCTCTAAAAGGGCATATACAGTAATCATGCCTAATGGGAAAGAAGACCATTCGGCCATAATTTTTCATGAATCTCATATGTATGTCCTCGAAGAATGAAAATGGAATTCTCCCAAGACGAAGAACCAAACATTCACTAAGAGATATAAGGCAGAAAATATGATTCCTGCTGAAGCAGATGTAATCATTAAGATGTATTTCAACACTACCAGAGGTACTCAATCCCATTTTCAAAACTCGATCCCAAAGTTACCCCCCAAAAAATCCCATCTTTTCTCACAACAACAATCCCTGAAAATTTAATTTAAAAAGTCACAAACTTTCTACAACAGAATTAACCGAACATAATTGGGAAAAACATACATACCTCTTAAAAGAACTCCGTACACATCACCTCCATCTCCAATTCCACTCTCCCCCACATCCAGAATCACGCAATATCTAGAATTTGCCGAGTGAGAGAGAGAGAAACAAAAGAAACAAATAATCCGACAAAGAAATGAAACTAAACCAAGCCAGAGAGGATCAAGGAAGAAACTTGTTAATGATTAACGAAGGAACAAGAAGATAGAATCAAGGATTTTCGCAGAAGTGACCGAAACTCGAACCTCTCTTTAGCTTTGCATTTGCTAAGAAGCTATTATTTGCTCACCAACCCACGACAGAGACAGCGAGAGCTAGAGAATTTTTTTGTAGTACTTTTTCCCTCTTTTCGTTTGCTTCTATCTAACCACAATCCCTAATTATTAATTAACAACAAAACAAAAAATCATTCAGATAGAGAGAGAGAATTTTATAAGAATTCTCCTTCGCTTCAACAATTTCCTCACTCTGCAACACTGGCGATGATTCAGAGAACTAAAACCAGAGACGACGTTGATTCCATCGTGACCTGAGCAAATTTTCGGTGAGATTTTGCTCGCCGATAACTCGACGTCGAGTCTACAGAGTAGAGAGAGGAGAGACAAAGAGAGATTAAAGGTTAAAGAGATATTGCTGTTGTTAGTTGGCGTTGAAGTGAAGACAAAAGAAGGAAATAAAGAAGAAAACTTGACCAGAGGTACAAGGTTGTCACAGCGGCGTCTCCCGTGTCCAGAAGCCATTGATGTCTAATTTCAAATGTCCCCAGGAGCTTTACTAACTGATTCGCCCAAAACACACAGAGAAGAAACCATAGAAGAAACGCACGAGAACACCAAAATGTTTAATTAAACAAAAGGTAAATGTCATTTGCGACGTTTTATCAATAAAACGTCGCGAAAGGTATTACAAATCTGCGATGTTTTATTAAAACATCGAGGAAAATGCAAACTTTTAGCGACATTTTTTAAACGTCACGAAAAGTTTTCGCAATCCGCGACGCTTTATTAATAAAACGTCGCGGATTGTCTTATTTTCTTGTAGTGATACATGATAGATTAGAATTATCAACAAGATAAAATCAAATCAAATCAAAACTAAAACTTGTTGAGATACATATCAGAAAATATGAAACCTTTTACACATGCTATTATCAATCTCACTTAAGCTCGCACTTATTGAAAATAATAAGCTTACCTCGAAGTCAAGAATATACAAATGAAGACAAGGACTTAGGTCATAATATCAACAAGTTTATTAACAACAGCAACAACGAAGGATTCGGATTCCCCTTGTCTTGCAAAATAAACCTAGCTGAAAGTATTGGACCGGTCCAGGTTTTTTTTAACTAAACTTGTCTAGCCTCATATGGTGTAGCCCAGACTCATGCCATATGGTCTAGACTCCAAAATAAATACATTAGCCCAAGTTCAGTTTTTATTATTTTATTTTCTACTTATTTTATTTGTCCACATGCCAGAATCTTCGTCTGTTAGTTTGTTACAATCAAAATGCATACAAAGCCTATAAAAGGCACAGCCTTCATTAATACAATGTTGAGCTAGATAGTTATTTCTCGAATCTCTTCTATTTTCAGAATGGTATCAGAGACACATCTCTGGCTCCTCTTCTTTCTGTCGTAATTGTTTCTTCATCCTTCATTATTTCTTCGTCATCTTTGTTTGCTTCATCATGTCTGGCCCCTCCTATGCCAGCATCACTGTAAATCAAGGAAATCACAATCACGATGTTTTAAGACCAGAAGACTATCCAGCAAGTCCTTACTATCTACTTCCAAATGAAAATCCTTCCCTAATCCTAGTCTCAACTCTTTTGACAGGAACCAACTATCACTCATGGGCAAGGTCAATCCATATGGCCTTATTGTCCAAAAACAAGCTTAAATTTATCGATGGAACTATTGCAATACCTGACAAAGATGACCCTCTTTTCATTTATTGGGAAAGGTGTAACACTATGATGCTCTCTTGGCTTTTACGTTCTGTGATAGATTCAATAGCACAGAGTGTTATTTGGTTTGACTCTACAGTAGATCTATGGAAGGATTTGGAAGGGAGATTTTCATAAGCAGATTCATTCAAAATTTCAAATTTACAAGAAGAAATCTATAGTTTTCGACATGGATCGCTCTCAGTTTCATAATACTATACTCATCTCAAGATGCTATGGGATGAGTTTTTCAACTACTCATCTCAAGAAGCTATGGGATGAGTTTTTCAACCTCAGACCATTACCCAGGTGCAAATGTGAACCTCAACGTTCTTGTGATCTTTTAACTACTATAAAAAACTATCAGGATGGTGATTGTGTAATCAGGTTTCTTAGAGGCCTAAATGAATCTTATTATATCGTAAAGTCACATATCATGATAATGGAACCCTTACCCAATATCAAAAAAGTCTTTGCCATGGTTGCATAACATGAAAGGAAGCTAAACATTTCCTCACAAAGTTCCCTGTCTTCTCCTACTCTTGAACCTTAAGTTTTCTATGCCAAATCAGACATTAGAAAATTCAGTCAACAGTCAAAAAGACCTATATGCACCTTATGTGGTAATGTTGGACACATTGAATCTAAGTGCTACTGTAAACATGGTTTTCCACCTAATTTCTCAACGACCAATCGAAACAACTACTCTACCAAAGAACATAACCAAACCAAATTTAAAGATGTCAGTCAAGTCGAGACTAACTTGGATGCCTTTCCCTCTGAGATGGATTCTCAATCAGTCAATAGAGAAGCTTTTCAAGACACTCCTGTTTATAACTTGAATGCCAAACAATATGGTCAACTAATGCAACTGCTGCAAAAAGAAGGAGAGTCAAAAGGAAAAGGAATTGTTACTGCTCAGGTTACCATTTCTAGCCATACGCAAGGTACACACCAACCTATGTTATCTTCTAATCCTTGGTTATTTACATGGATTGTTGATTCTGGAGCTATTGATCATATCATCTGCTTTTTAGATCTTTTTACAACCTACAAAACAGTGAGCAATTTAAATGTCAGATTACCAAATGAAGCTTTTGTGTCAGTAACACATATGGGAACTGTCAAACTCTCCTCTCTTACTCTTACTGAAGTTCTGTTTGTGCCTAATTTTTCTTTTAACCTAATCTCTATCAGCAAACTCACTACCTCTGGTCTTTTTCAACTAACCTTTACATCTACCTTATGCTATATTCAGGACAACAGTTCAGTGAGGATGATTGGTTTTGCTAGACAAATCCATGGACTCTATCATCTTTCTCCATCTACTTATGACCCCAGTCACCTTGTTTACAATACCATTATACATCCAGAACACCTTTGGCATAAAAGATTAAGTCATTTATCTAATCAAAGATTGCAAAGTTTATTTAAGATTGATCCTTCTGTAATTTTTCACTTTGTGAACAATGTGATGTTTGTCATTTCGCTAAACAAAAGAAATTACCCTTTCCTTCCAGTAAATCTATTGCTTCAGCTTGTTTTGACATAATTCATGTTGATATATGGGGTCCTTATCACACACCCTCCTACTTGGGTTACAAGTTTTTTTTTTAATATCGTAGATGATCATAGTAAAATGACCTAGGTCTATATGATGAGGCAGAAACTTGAAACCAGAGAACTATTAAAGGGGTTTTGTGCCTATGTTGAGAGGCAATTTGACAAGAAAATTAAATACATCCGAAGTGACAATGGAATTGAATTTCTATCAAGAGAAGGAAATTCGACATGAAACATCTTATGTGGAAACACCACAACAAAATGGGAGGGTGGAGAGGAAACACCAACATATTCTAAATATTGCCAAAGCACTAAAACTGCAAGCCAACCTTCCCACAAAATTTTGGTCCGATTGTATTCTACATGCAGTTTATTTGATAAACCGAGTTCCTACTCCTCTTTTATCCTACAAAACACCCTATTCTATCCTATTTAACACTAATCCTGACTTGCATTTTTTGAAGGTATTTGGTTGTCTCTGTTTTGCTTTTACTAAAAAAGCCAACAGCTGGAAATTTGATACTGGAGCAAAGAAGTGTGTGTTTCTTGGCCTAAGTACCAAACAGGTCTTTGTATCTAGAGACGTCATCTTCTATGAAGATAAGTTCCCTTTCCTCACAACCCCTCCAGAACAGACCATACCTTCTCCTAATTTACCTCCTCTCTCCTCTCCTACATCCACTGACATATTATCATCAGTTTTCCCTAATTTTTCTCCTGAACCAACCCTCTCTCCTTCTCCTTCTTCACCTTCTCCCTCAACAAGCTCTATTCCTTCTGCCTCACCACCTTCTCAACCCATTCGCCGCTCTACAAGATCCACCCACCCACCTTCTTACCTAACCGACTATGATTGTCCCACCCTTCCCTACACCTCCCCCCATATCCTTTCTTCTGTTCTGTCCTATGACTACCTTTCCCCCTAACACTATGCCTTCTCAGCTAACTTAATTTCTCTTAAGGAAACTACATCCTTCAACCAAGCAATTCAACACAAGGAATGGAGAGATGCAATGACTGAAGAATTAAATGCACTACAAGTAAACCATTCCGGGGACTTACCTTTCTCCCTCCAGGAAAGAAAGTTGTCACCTCCAAGTGGGTTCACAAATACAAGTTCAATGCCGATGAGTCTCTTCAATGATGCAAAAGTAGAGTTATTGCAAAGGGCTTTACTCAACGAGAGGGGCTTGATTACGCTGACACTTTCTCCCTTGCGTCAAGTCAACCACAATTTGGGTTCTTCTGGCTCTTATTGCTATAAAACAATGGTTTACGCATCAGTTAGATATCAATAATGTATTTTTACATGGGAATTTAAATGAAGAAGTTTACATGACTCCACCTGATGATTTGAAGTTACCTTATCCTGATATGGTTTGCCACCTTCAGAAGAGTCTCTATGGACTAAAGCAAGTAAGTAGGCAATGGCACTTCAAGCTTACCTCCGCTCTACTCTCTTATGGCTTCATCCAAGCTCATTCCGACCACTCCATGTTCACAAAAAGGCTCTATGATGACTTCATTATTCTCCCAGTATATGTTGACGAAGTGCTCCTGTACAGCAACTCACTCAACCTCATTCGTTCCACCAAGTAATGTATGGATTGTGCTTTCAAGATCAAAGACCTTGGTCCTGCCAAGTACTTTTTGGGGCTCAAACTCACTCAATCCTCCTCAGGGATTAACCTTTGCCAACACAAGTACACCCTTGATTTACTTCAAGACTTTGGCTTTCTCCATTGTAAACCTGCATCGACACCAATGACAACCAATCTTCGGTTATCTACAAAAGGATCACTACTTTCCGATGCCACAAGCTACCGATGTCTAATAAGGAAGCCAATTTACCTCACTATGACGAGACCAAACATCTGCTTCGCCGTCCAGCAGCTCTCATAGTTTATGTCCCATCCCACAACCTCCCATATGCAAGTTGCTCACCTGGTTCTTCGCTACCTTAAGGTTTGTCAGGCTAGGGAATTCTCTTTCGTGCCGACTCCTCCTTACAACTTCGAGCCTTCTTTGATTCTGATTGGGGTAGCTGTTGGACTCCTATAAATCCCTCACCAGTTATCGTGTCTTCCTCAGCGACTCTTTAATCTCCTGAAAATCTAAGAAATAGGCTATTGTCTCCTTAGCTTAGCTGAAGTTGAATATCGTGCTCTTGCCATAACCACATGTGAGCTCTAGCGGGTCTCCTTTCTTATCCGCGATATTGAAATCAGTCACCAAAGCCTTGCTTATCTCTATTGTGACAATCGATCTGCAATCCACATTGCGGAAAACACTATCTTCCACGAGCGCATAAAACAAATCGAACTCGACTGTCATCTCATCCACGAACGAGTTAAAGATGGCGTCATTCATCTCCTATTGGTGACCTCCAATTCTCAACTCGCTGACATCTTCACTAAGGTCCTACCGCACCAATCTTTATACGCCTTGCTACACAAGCTGGGCATTATACACAACGTATACCACCCAACTTGCAGTGGTTTATTAACGACAGCAACAACGAAGGATACGGATTCCCTTTGTCTTGCAGAATAAACCTAGTGGGAAGTATTGGACTGGTCCAGTTTTTTTAACTAAACTAGTCTGGCCTCATGTGGTGTAGCCCAGACTCATGCCATATGGTCCAAACTCCAAAACAAATACCTTAGCCCAAGTTCACTTTTTATTATTTTGCTTTCTACTTATTTTATTTGTCCACATGCCAGAATCTTCATCTGTTAGTTTGTTACAACCAAAATGTACACAAAGCCTATAAAAGGCACACCCTTCATTAATACAACGTTGAGCCAGATAGTTATTTCTCAAATCTCTTCTGTTTTTAGCAAAGTTGATCGGAAGAAGAAATATGATGAATATAAAGAGCTTTAATAGCAACAGAGTCTTTAAAAAAATGGATGTCAATTTCAACATGTTTAGTGCAAACATGAGAGATTGGATCTATACGAAAGATGGCCATAAGATTATCTCAACAAAGCCTAGATTTGATTGAAGAGAGACCACGTTCACTAAAAGAGACTTGATCCAATATAGTTCAACAATGGTAGGGATAAATTACTATATTCGACCTTTATGTTAAATCTGACAATAGTAGATAGTTTTTGGTACTCTAAGAGATCAAGATTAGAACCAAAAAAGATGTAGTAGCCAGAGGTAGAGCATTGATTATCAAAAAAACAAACTCAATTAGCTACACGATATGCCTGCATGGTGAGAGAATCATTGTGGGCAAAGTAAATATGATATGTATCATTAGGCGTATATAAATTAAATCCTTATTTTACTTTCAATTTATTAAATAAATTAGCATATGGCAAATAAGGGTTGATCCTACTAAGAAAGTTAATTTAACAACTTAGTTTATTTTTTATAATATTTTTAATTAAGAAAATGCTCCAAAGAATTAATCTATTTTTAAAAAAAGACAATTACATCCTAATAATTTTTCTGATATGAAAGGAATTCCATAACAAAATATAAACATCATCAATGCTTATGTAATGTCCTCTTTAACCCATATAACTAAGATACAACATCAAATTTAAGAAAATAAACTTATAACACACTCTTAGAACCACGCAATCAATATTTCAGAGCTAGAAATTATTTTCTTTGTCACTAAGTCATAATCATCTAATATATATTGCTAAATTTTTTCATGATGAAACCAAGTCGTAGAAATCTAAAATTTTTAGTTTCGAAAATGTATACTCATACTTCATTAACTACTCAATTTCTTTCTAATATCATATATCTTTTATGCTAGCATGTTTTAAGTGGTTTTACAACTCAAAATACATTATTTTCACAAATCTGGATTTTCTGAAATAAAATAAAGTTTTAGCTTCTTTCAATCAAACTTTAAAGTTCTCTTATAGATTTTATTTCCTAACAAACTAAGATCTAAATGGTCACTTAAACTTAGATTAAAGTAATCAAAAAGTTAAAATAGCTTTGACTTGAAGAAGATAACAAGAAACACTTACAAAGTTAATGACATGTCATAAACATTTTATCTCAATTTTTTAACTAAGCATTCTATCATTCATGTAAACATGAAATGGAGTGATCTAACCTCACTCTAAAATAGGCATATATAAACTTAGCAAATTTTCATGTTCAACCTAAATTTTTAGCAACTATAAGATCAATTTAAGGACATGTTTCAACATCTAATTTGCTTCCTAAACTCAAACCAACTTGATTAAAGATTTCACATTTATGAGTAAAGCATTTGACTCTTCATTCGAGTACAAAATTTGAACAAATCTTCACAATTTTCAGTTGAATAATACCTATTCCATCTTGTAATACTTTTAAAGTAATCCTACTTTAATTATGTTAACTGTAACACTTGTAATCATGCTTAAAAAGAAATTTAGTTAATCTGTCCATATTCATCCAATTGTCCTCACATATAAGTTTAACCTTATCAATAAAAATTAGAAAAAATATGAAACCAAAATAATTGTAATAACAAAACCTATGTATTTAGCTAATTCAATACATACATAAAGTGGGGGCCACATCTTTGTTTGAAGAAAAAAGATGTGACAATCTTGAAAGTGTTACTAATAAGGATGACTAAGATGCGGTCAAAGGTTAAGTAGAGCGGGAGTGACAATAAGAGCAACTAGATTTCTTAAGTTTAAAGAAATCTTTATAAGATGAGTTGTGTATTGATGATAGTGAGATCCTTCACAATATAACACAAGGGGTTAAATTGAATAAGACAAGAATTATCTTTGACAATTTGGCAATAGAGATTATGTTAGTATTAGTAATGAGTCAAGGAACAGGATAAAGTTGACGAAGTAAAGTTGAAAGAGTAAAACTACCCATAGAGGCAATAGGAAGTATGTGACTAACTGACTATTACTGACATTCACTTGACTTCGACCATTATACGAAAATTTAGATTCCATAAGTTGAGAGTTTGGCATCATGTGAGTAGTAGCATCAATGTGAAGTAACCATTCAACATCAAAGATTAAGGTAAAATAGGATTTTTCTTAAGAGTTTTGAACATTCAACGCAATAAAGGTCGAAGGAAGAGTTTGATGATCAATTAAAGGTCTAAAGGGATATTTCAAGATTTAGAATACCAAAACTGGGACTGATAATAGAAGCTACCCAGAGTATTGAAACTCACTAGTGAGATCAAGCTTTACGACCAGGTATTTTTTAACTACGAACACAGTCGCGTTCTCGCTGCCTTCTCCACTGAGCAAGGCGTTGCATGGCCACTCCCGAGTCGAAGGGGCATCCCCCCAAGAAGGGGCGTATACGGAAATGAGACGAGGAGCCTGCTACTGACCCCAACCTCACATACAGTGTGGCTGTTGCAGGGCCACCGTCGGGGGATGCTACCTCCTAGGCTCTGGCCTGGCCCGAAGAAGACAACATTGAGGTGGTCGATGGCGACACCATCCAGGAAGTCGGGGGCGGTGTGTTCCTATCGTCTTCCTTCCACAACAAGCTCGACCAACAATGGGATAGAGCCGTGATTGTGAAGCTCATTGGACTTCAGATAGGCTATCGGGTCTTCTGCTCTCGTCTGCACTCCCTGTGGCATCCTAAAGGGCCGGTGAAGATCATTGACTTGGACTGTGACTTTTTCCTGGTGAAGTTTGTTGAGGAGGGTGATTTACTACACGCTTTAATCGATGACCCCTGGAACATTTTTGGTCACGCATTCTCAGTGAAAAAATGGCATCCAGAATTTTGCCCCTCCCACGGTCGCCTCACGTGGGCGGTCGTCTAAATTCGGATCTCAGTCCTTCCCCTCGCCCGTTATCATTCGAAGATTTTAAGTGCCCTGGGAAACATGGTGGGCACGACACTGAAGATCGATGACACCATCTTGCTCACGAAGCGAGGGCGCTTCGCTCGGATTGCAGTCGATCTAGATCTCAATGCACCTCTTTGACATACGGTGGAGCTCGATGGGGTAACATATTGGGTCGAATATGAAGGACTCCCCAATCTCTGTTCCACATGTGGTATGGTCGGGCACGTCCCCAACACCTGCCTGAAGCGCCAACAGCCGGCACCGGACGCAGCGCAGGAGAACCCCGGACATGATGATGGCACTACTGGTTCGACTGCTCCGCGTACCGAAGACCTCCCCCTCCTAGCAGCTACGAACTCCAATGGCTCTGAACAGTGGCAAGCTGTGCAACGAAAACCACGCAGAAACCAGGTTCAGAGACAAGACCAGCCCCGCTGCAGCACGTCCCAGTCGCAGGCGGGAGGCTTGAGGTACTCTCCACTGTCACGTCTGGCGTTGGACGACTCGGACAAGACGGAAGCAACGGTGAGATCTCCTTCAGGCGTGGGCTTTCAGATTCAACTGGGCAAGATTGCTAGCCCTGGACGCGTGCAGCCCAAATCCTCCCTTGCAGACTCCCAGTCAGGCGCGCGGGCTGGACCCAAAGGTAAGTCCAAGCTTCCTTCTCAGCAGTCCACTTGTACTGGTGATTTTGCAAGTGACTCTCATGAGACGAGCCCATCCGATCTCCCACGGATCCAACTCACTCCCACGGTAACAAATAATCATCTTGCTTTCCATTCTGAGATGATTTGTGATTGTCAAGTTTTAGCAGACACTGACCCGGCTATTGTGGAAAGTCACCCTATGTCAGATGAATCCGACTCACTAGGGGGTCTCCCACGGGTTGGTGTGGAAGTGGATATGCTTTCTCCCCCTGACCCTCCTGACATTGCTGCGGGAGACCAGGAATTGGACTGTAGTCTAGCAACTAGGATGGAAATACTGGCTAGTGGGGACACGGACCCTACTCTTGTGACGAATGATTTACACTCGGAGGTTCGAGGGCCCGGCCACTTCCATTAAATCATGATGACGATCCTGATATGGAATTGTCAAGGCGAAGGGGGCTCCCGCTTGCAGGCCATTATTTGACATTATTCCCGTACATTTAAACCGGGGATCCTCGTATTGGTCGAACCCCGTATCAGTGGGACTCGAGCGAAGAAAATTATTCAAACTCTGAGCTTTGACTTCTCCTTTCGGGTCGAAGCCGAAGGCTTTTCTAGAGGCATCTGGTTGCTTTGGAAGCATGACATTGACGTCTCGGTGGTGTTTGCCCATCGTCAATTCATTCACACGCAAGTTCAGGTTAACGGTCAGTCCTTTGCTTTCACGGCCATTTATGCGAGTCCCTAAAATGTTACACAAAAGAAACTCTGGCCCATACTCCAATGGCTAGGGCATTCTCTGCCTGGGCCCTAGCTAGTAGGCGGGGATTTCAATGCTAAATTGACAGAGTCGGATAAGAGGGGGGAGCCATGTCTGCACGGGTCGCCAACCCCCAGTTCCAGAATTGGGTTAATGATTGTGGCCTCCATGACTTGGGTTTTGTTGGCTCGAAATTTACGTGGAGGCGAGGCATCATCCAAGCACGGCTCGATAGAGCTTCCCTCATACAGTCATCCACCACCTCCCCTTCCTTGGATCCGATCATCAGCCCCTCCTGATCCAACTCACCACACTACAAGAAATAGTAAATTAGAGACAGAAATTAACGACAGAATCGACAAATATTCCTTCGGTATACCAAATTACTGACGGAATAAACCGACGGTCGAAAACATCGGAGATTCGGCTGTAGCTAAATTCACCGACGAAAAGTTTGCCTATCGTCGGTAAAATTACCGACAAAAAAGGTAAACCGTCGGTAACATCAACAAAAAAGTTACCGACCGTCCGATTTATTCCGTCGCTAAATTTACCGACCGGTGGCTTACCCGTATGTAAATTTAGCAT
>JANQBM010000008.1:993790-1023263 GCA_025594535.1 Erythroxylum domingense | reverse complement strand
TGTTTAGTGATGTGGCACACCACCCTCGCGGGGCACGGACTCGGATATCACCGTCGATATCGGGTTCGGGTCCAGCGGGAGTGAGGTGTTACATTAGCACAAGCACTTAGCATATACCTGACATTGTAGATGGTTCAGGTCATATCATCATTGAGCTTCATCCTTACAGTCCCTATACCTTGGACCTTCAGTTTTTGATCACCCATTATATTGATGTGGCTATACTCCCTATCTTGATGCAAAGTATCAAACAAGGCTTGGTCTCTACAAACATGGAATGATGTGGCCGAATCCAACACCCAACTCTCTTGGCCCTCCTTCACCTCACCATGAATAGCCAATAACAAATCATCATCACCATCACTTATGACCACATTAGCGAAATCACCATCATTATGTACTTTAGTCTTGCCCTTCTTCCTTTGCATCAAATGGAGACTCTTCAAGTCCTCCATCATCTTCGGATGACGGCTTTGGATGTGGTCTTTCTCCTTACATTAGTAACACTCCACATTATTAAAGTCTTTCGAACGTGATTTTGATCTATTCCTTGAGCCATTTGCCCTTCTCTCTTGATTTCTCCCTCTCTCATATTCCCTCACAACTAGTACTTGATCACCATCACCTAGAGAACCTCCATGTGTCATCATCCTTTTGTTCTCCCTCAATACAACCATAGCTTCATCTAGCGTAATCTTCTCCCTACTAAAAAGCAACGTCATAATAATAGGTCAGTAGGACTTAGGTAGTGAAGCTAACAACAAGAGAGCTTATTCTTGATTGGTGATCTTCTCATCCACATTTTTCAACTAGGCCACTAGTTAGTTGAACAAATTAATGTGCAAATGGGCCACTAGTTGGTTGAACAAATTAATGTGGTCCTGTAAGGTTGTACCCTCCTCTATCCTTAACTGGTATAACTCCCATCTCAAGCACAAGATGTTAGTCAACGATTTGGATGCATACACATTTTGAGCTTATCCATCAAAGCTTTTGGATTCGTCTCACTCAAGTAGGTGTACTTGATCTCTGGAGTTATAGCCAACTAAATCGTACTAACCGCCTTCTTCTTCATCAATGCCCACTTGGCACATTCAAACTCGCCAGCTTGTCTGCTTCCAAAGCCACATCTAAATCTTGTTGTACCAACAAGTCCTTAATAGTACTCTTCCATACCTAAAAGTTTATTTTCCCATCAAACAAGGAAACACAAAATTTGAAGCACTATTTTCACCCCTTCTCTTCTCACACTAATTCCTCCCTAAATCAAACAAGCGGTAATTTTTCCTATACAAGGATCCTCCAACCACAGTGATAGTTGTGATTTTCATGATGTTTTAGGGTTCAATTGTTAAGTATTTAATGTTAATTTGAGTGTTTAGAGTGTATTTCTATTTTAATTGTGTTATTTTATATGTTTAAGTGATTTTATGGGTAGTATGAGTCTTTAAACTTAAAATTTATATTTTGAGGTATCTTGATGTGTTTGATAGTATTTTAGGGAAAATGGTGAAGAACGGGGAAGTTTCAAAGAGTTTCGAGCCAAAAATATAGCCCGTGATTGTGGGACAACAAGCCACAATCGTGAAAGAAATAGACGAGTTGATAGGACCCAAGTGACGATCATGCACTTTGGGCCACGATCATGAAAAAAGGGTTAGGTGCTAGCCACGATCATAGCAGTAGGGCCACGATCATGGCAGGCGTCAGGTTGACATGAAAACTCTAGTTTCGCAAGGCTTTTCAGACTGTTTCGACCCTGAATCAACCCTAGGGCTTCGAAAGTATAAATACATCATTAAGGGACAGATGAAACAGTCTGGGAAAAGCCTTTGGCATCGACCAAATTCTAAAACCCTAGAGAATTTATCGGGAGATTTAGGAAGGAGACAAAGGAAGAGAGACATGGAAAAGGAGCTTGACTGAAAGCATTTCCCAGAACAGGAGGTTTCTCGCTGTCGTTGCCTCCGCTATTCCGTTCCCGACGTATTTTCTAGTTATTTCAATTTTATTGATGTATAAAGTTGAGATTGTTGTTGAGAACAGGTTGTGTTGAATGTTGAGTTTTTGTTTATACTCACCTTTGGGATTTTTGTCTTTGATATTAATGAAATTCGATTTATTATGTTTTTATTAAATTAATTGTGATTTAATTTCTGTTCTTAATAATTCGGTAACAAACTGAGAGGGTAAACCGAGTGAATATCATCAAATGAAGCTAACGAGAGTTAGGTAATTTGATAGGTAAAAAATTGAATCAAACCGTTAAATTTGTGTAGCAAGAGATCGTGCATAGGTTTTCAGTAGGCTTTTAGACAATTTCAGAACTAATTTAGGTTTTAGGTCAATTGTGAATCGAGAGATCACAGTTCTATAATTTGAATTAGGGATTATAAATTAGGGTTAAAGATTATAACTCGAGAGAGAGTAATCTACCCTAGTACGGTCTAGACCTAGTAATTCGAATATTTGCATAATTAATTAAAGTTTCATTAAGGTTGGATATTTCATTTATATTTTGTAATTTTAATTCTCATAATTAATTGTTTGATTGATTAATTTCCTGCATTAGTTGTTTATTTTGAATTGTTGCGATTTAGTTTAGCCTTAGATTTTAGGACTAAATTAACCCTCCTCGTAGGATCGAGACCTTAGGTACTATGCGAATGACCCGTACATTTGCAGAAATATTGAGGTTAAAAATATTAAAACTTTTTCATAGTGTAATAACCCGATCAAGTTTTTAGCACCATTACCGGAGAGGCGATAGTTTAGTTCTATAATATAAAGCGTTTAGACTAGTTTTTAATTTTTTCTTTATTCTTTACTTTTATTTTAGAATCGTGCTCTTATATGAACACTAAAGTCATGAGAGGTTCGATTCGTGCAACAGAGACATTAGATTTAGATATTACTCATCTAGAACAAACCCTTAGGAAAGCTCAGCAAGAAGAAGACGAAAAGAGTGAAAAATCAATAATGGCAGATGAATTCCAACAGAACATAAACCACGAAGCAAACCAAGGCTGACAACAAAAGACCCTGATGGACTTCATGAGACTGAGGTTCAATGTTGTGAACTAAGGAGTAGGTAGACCACCTGTTCAAGCAGCCTCATTCGAGATTAAGCTAGCCCTCCTTAATATTCTTCAACAGAACGAGCAATTCTATGGATTGGCGAACAAGGATCTTAACGGGCATAACGTGAATTTCCTCGAGATTTGTGATACCTTTCGGTATCATCAAATGTCGGAGGATGCTGTTAGAATTAGGTTGTTTCCCTTTACTCTTAGAGACAGGATGAAGGTTTGGTACCATTCACTAAGCCCAGCCAACATCACGATATGAGATTAGCTTGCACGTGCCTTTTCAGACAAGTATTTCTCATTGACCAAAACCACCAAGATAATTAAAGGAATCAATAATTTCTAACAAGGTAACAAGGAATCTGTTGGACCCTAAAAATTGTTATTTTATTTTCATTATTTATCTATTTATTCATTGATTTATTTTATTTATTTTCATAGAATTTAGTCATTAATTTAGCAAGCATGAATATAAATTAGGATTATTAATTAGAGATGTTGGAATTAAATTAGTGTAATGGTCATAAGAGACAAAAGAAAGGGCAAAAAGGTACATTACATTAAAAGAAGGGCAAAATAGGAAGGACAAGTTAAATGAAGAGCAAAATGGGAAGACAAGACAAAAATGTAGTCTTGAATAGGAGAAAGAAGAAGAAAATCGTGAGAAGAGAGAAAGAAGAGAAAAAAACGTGGAATGAAGAAGAAGAAAGAGGATTTAGCTAATCTAAGGTAATTTTCTTCATCTTTTCTTTTTGTTTGGGTAGAAAAACAAAGGGATTAGAGAGAAATGGGTTAGTGTTTGAGGAAAGAATAGAAGAAGAGAACCCATGTGATTTTTCATGGATTTCTAAACTAGGTTTTATTTTTCTAACATAGATAAGCTATGGGTAAGTTAAGTCTAGGCTAGATTTTAGTATTTTGATTTTTAAAGCTTTATGAATTTCTCTTTGTATATTGGATTGAATGGAAAAATGTGTTTGTTATAGGAAACCCTAACCAAGAACAAGAGGAAAGACAGTATTGAGCTTGGATTTTTAAGCAATTAGGTGGGTAATATATTTATAGCTATTGTGTAATTAGGCAAATTCTTGTCTATGTGTGTATATGTTGATTTTGCTTGCATTGAATTTCTTGAGATTGAAATCTTTGTGAATGTTTGAAAATTCATGATAAATTATGATTATGTTATGCCTTGAAAAAGGTTATGATATTTGTATAAAAGAAAAGAAGAAAGAAGTAAAAGAAGCATGAGATTATGGATTTCTATTGAGCATAAAAATTGTTTGTGATTGGGAAAGAGAGGAACTCGTTTCGTTAGTCACGTGCATGTTGACCTATAGCCTTTTCCCGGTTGCCCGCTTAAGGCCACGAGATCCAGAGAATTCAAACTCATTTTGTTCATGGCGGAAACTTCGGTTTCTCCCTTTCGTTCCACGAAACTCTCAAGCCATTTGTTTGTGCATTGCATCTTGGAATTGTCAAGTATGATGTGTTTGAGTGTTATGTTTAATGGCTAGAGTCTATTTTATGTGTTATGAGTTTTAAGCTAAATTGGTAAATGCTTGCATTGCTAGAATAGATTGAGAATGCTTGAATTGATAGCTATACATGTATATATGCTTCAATTGTGGCTGATTACTGATGGATATAAATGTATTAGCCACTGAGTCGTGTAGCTCAACCCATCCTTTTCCCTCCTCAAGTGCAGAACGAAAAAGTTAGCAATCCTTGCAAGGCATCAGGAACTCTAAGATAGTTAGAGAGTTTTGAACTAAGTTAGTGAACATTTTGGATAGCTTTATAGGCATATCGAACATGAGCATCCATTTATATTTTGTATTAAGTATTGATGTAATTGTTGATATGTAACTAAAGCTATGTATGAACTTCGTTTGATTCAGTAATGAGATTAAGAACTGAAGAAGTTTCTTTTGTACATGTTCATTTCTATCTTTTTGTTGAATTGTAAATGGTTGTGATAATTGTATGTATGTGTATTGAGTAATGTTGGATGTTTGAGGTCTGAGTTGCTGTTCTGAAGGTTTCGCCGTGGCGAATCTAGAAGTTGGCTCGACGAACCTTTCCCGAGAGCCGCTCTCGCTTAAATCTAGAAACTTCACCATGGCAGAGTCAGATTTTCGTCGCGACATATTTTTCCCGAAGGTTGGGTTTCCTCAACCGTAGAACTTTTCTGCGACGAACTTTTCCTTAAAGGTCCTTAGTAGTATTTCCCAAGTTTCGCCACGGCGAAACATTGAATTTGTCGCAAAGAAGTCTGCCAGTGTACATACTGCTATATTTTCATTCAATGTGAACCTTTTAGCCTTCCGAGCACAAGACCTTCACCCGATCCTCTTGTATAGTAGTCTCGGAATAAGTTTTGAGACCCAGGACCCAGCACCTTGTTTTGGTATCGGAGCACGAGTTAGACTTCAGAAATGGGGTCTTACATTGTTTGGTATTAGAGCTTTAGGTTTTTCCTAGGCTTAGAATGCGTAGGGGTATGAATTGTTATGCTATGTGATAAATTGTTTGCATTGTTGAATTGATTGATTGCATTGAGTGACATGCATATCATACTTGCATGTAGGAAATAAGATTAAAATGGAGTGTAAGCGAATCGTTAGTGGTTTAAATTGAAGGAGTAAGATGCCACCTCGTAGAAGGACACGAGGAGTTTTGTAACTATCAATTACACCTGATTCTCTACCAAAAGAGGAGAGTAATGATGAATTTGTAGCCCAGGAAATGCTGAGGCTTCTGTACGGTAAGGTAGTGAGCCCATTCGATCACAGACGTGGGAGTCTTCTCATTCGCAGGAGCAAGTGCCTACGCCATTGGACCCCAGGATGTTTCAGGTATTTGCTCAAGTCATAGGCCAAATGTCACAAACTTTTACTTTAGCCCCAACTAAGAAGGGGAAGCAGTTTGACAAGATGAGGAATTATGAAGTAGTGTACTTTTATGGGACCACTGATCCAGAAGAAGCTGAAACATGGTTGAGGAAGACAGAAAGGGTGTTAGAGTAAATAGATTGTGAGGATGATAAAAAAGTTGAATATGTTGCAATTTTGCTACAAGGAGATGCTCTGCATTGGTGGGAGATGTGCAGGGAAGTCAGTTGAAACCGTTAGTGCTCGCATGGAAAGATTTCTTATCAGTGTATAAGAAGAAGTATTTGTCTAAAGTGTATATCCAATAGAAGCAGAGTGAATTTCTGAGTCTTACGTAGAGGGAGATGACAGCAAGTGAGTATGAGCGCCGGTTTACGTAACTATCTAGATATACAGTTGAGATGATGATAAGTGAGGTGGCTAAGTGCCGTAGATTTTAATCGAGATTGTATTTGGCCATCAGAGAAAAAGTGGTGGCACAGAATTTTTATGATTTCAACAATTGGTTGAAGCAGCATTAAAGGATGAGAATGTGGAAAACATAAAGAGCACCGTAAACAGAAAGAGGAAAAGGAGAAAATAGTTCAGGAGGGGAGGTGGTACTCCTATGTCAAAGAAGAGTGCCAGGACTTTCCTTGTGCAGTTTAAGGAGAAGAGAAGTGGTGTAAGCAGGTATAGAAAGATGAGAATTGTTTCGTATAAAGTCTCAACAGCGGAAGGCAGTAGAAGGGGAGAAGGGGGTAAGCCACTCATTCCTAAGTGTGATCACTATAGGAAACTCCATAGAGGGGAATGCTACTAATTGACAGGAGCTTGCTTCAACTGTGGGGAAAAAGGGCACATGGTTAGAGAGTGCCCTCAGTATGCAAGACAGGAGAAAACTTAGATGTAAGCCTCAAGGAAGGCTGAGATTGGGGGACAGAAGACGAAAACTGAAGTGGGAAGTTTTGAAACAACTAAGACAGTGAACCCTCCAGGAAGATCGAGGGGGCAACCACCAACTAGAGTGTTTACAATGATAAGGGAGGACGCAGAAATCGCTCTAGAAGTTGTGACTGGTACAATTACATTATTTGATGATAATATTATTGTTTTTATTGACCCGAGTTTTACCCATTCATTTATTTCATCAAGTAGAACTGTGCATAGTAGATAACTGAATCCATTGGATACTCCTTTGATGGTTAGTACTCCAATCGGCTAGTATATTATTATTAGTCAAGTATATAGAGATTATGAAGTACGTATTGGTGGAGAACACTTAGTGGTGAATTTAATGCCATTGAAGATAGGGGGTTAGATGTGATACAAGGCATGGATACGTTAGAAAAGTATAATGCCCATCTAGATTGCAAATAGAAGATAGTGGAGTTCAAATTGGATGGAGGTAGGATGGTAGTGTTTATCGGGGACAGGAAAGCAAGCCCACCTAGAATTATTTCAACTCTAATAGTAGAGAAGATGATAAGGAAAGGGTGTGAAGCATTTTTGGCCTATATGGTAGACACAAAGGCAGAAAGTGGAACGTTAGAAGATATTCCTATGTTCAGGGAATTTCTAGATGTCTTTCCTGAGGAATTATCAGGACTACCACCCCCTAGGGAAATTGAGTTTCCCATCGTGCTTCTTCTAGGTACTGCACCGATATTAATTCTGCCTTATAGAATGGCTCCGGCAGAATTGAAATAACTTAAAAAGAAGTTAGAAGAATTGTTGGAGAAAGGGTATATTAGACTTAGCTCTTCATCTTGGGCAGCTTCGGTTCTTTTTGTGAAGAAGAAAAATGGATCGTTGAGAATGTGTGTGGACTACAGGAAGCTCAATCATGTCACTATCAAGAATAGATATCCTCTTCCACGTATAGATGATTTGTTTGATCAATTACAAAGGGCAAAAGTTTTCTCTAAGATAAACTTGAGATCGGGTTACTACCAGTTGAGAATAAAGGAGTCTGATATGTCAAAGACTACTTTTAGAACACATTATGGGCACTTTAAGTTCTTAGTGATGCCCTTTGGGTTAACAAATGCCCCTGCGGCCTTCATGGACTTAATGAATAGAATATTCAAGTCTTACTTAGACCAATTTATCGTAGTCTTTATTGATGATATATTGGTTTATTCTAAGGTGACAAGGAGCTTGAGATACATTTGAGGATTACCTTGGAGACACTAAGGAAGAAAGAATTATATGCCAAATTCGATAAATGCGAATTTTGACTAAGGGAAGTAGTGTTTCTTGGACATGTAATTACAGAACAAGGAGTACATGTGGACCCAAGAAAGATAGAAGATGTAGTCAAATGGAAGCACCTAAGAATATAGTATAAGTGAGGAGTTTATGGGGTTTTAGTTGGGTAGTACAGAAGATTTGTAGAGGGCTTTTCCATGATAGCGGCCCCACTTGCCAAATTGACAAGGAAGAATCAGAAATTTGTGTAGACAGAGGAATGTCAGAAAAGCTTCGATAAACTAAAGAATAAGCTCACAATCGCACCAATTTTAACTTTGCCTTCTAGTAGTGATGGTTATGTAGTATATAGTGATGCCTCAAGGAAGGGATTGGGTTGTGTGTTGATGCAAGGAGATAAAGTGATTGCCTATGTTTCTAGGTAATTAAAACCTTATGAGATGAATTATCCTACGTATGACTTGGTGTTAGCTGCCATAGTCTTTGCGTTAAAAATATAGAGACACTATTTATATGGAATCACCACCAGGGTCTAAGTCTTAAGTATCTGATGAGCCAGAAAGAGTTGAATTTGAGACAGAGAAGATGGTTAGAGCTACTAAAGGATTTTGACTTAATGATAGAATATTACCTAGGGAAAGCTAATGTAGTAGCAGATGCACTGAGTAAAAAATCAACTATGGCACATGTGGAGACAGTGTATCTTCCTTTGTTAAAGGAATTAGCCAAACTCAGGGTGACATTGAGGCACGCTGAAACTAATTGTATATTGTCAAATTTTAGAGTAAGGCCAGTATTGAATGAGAAGATTAAGGAATTGTTGGAACAAAATGAGTACTTGAGCAAGCCTAGAGAAGAAATTAAAAATGGCAAACCCTCTAAAATAGAGATAAGAGAAGATGGGTTGATGGTGGTAGGTAGCAGACTATGTATTCCAAACATGCAAGAGTTGAAGGATGAAATTCTTGATGAAGCACACAATGCTCCATATGTAATGCACCCAGGAAGAATAAGAATGTATAGAGATTTAAAAGAGCACTTTTGATGGAGAGGAATGAAAAAAGATGTGACAGAGTATGCTAGAAAATGTTTAGTGTGCCAACAAGTTAAAGCAGAACATCAGGCACCTACTAGTAAGCTTAAACCTTTGTCTCTTCGTGAATAGACGTAGGAGAAGATCAGGATGGATTTCTTAATGGGATTGTCAAGGACTAGCAGGAAGCATGATGCAATATGGGTGATTGTTTATAGGCTAACTAAGTCAGCACATTTCTTGCTAATTAAACAGACAGATTCCTTGAATTCTTTGACCAAGAAATATATAGATAAGATAATCAGGCTTCAAGGGATTCCGAGATCTATAGTCTCAGATATAGATCCCAGGTTTACCTCCAAATTTTGGGAAAGCTTACATGAGGCCTTGGGAACTAAGTTGCACTTTAGTACAGCTTTCCATCCACAAACTGATGGACAATCGGAGAGAACAATCCGGACTTTGGAGGCAATGTTGAGAGCTTGTGTTATGGATTTCAAAGGCTCATGGGATGATCATCTGCCTTTAATTAAATTAGCTTATAATAAATCCTATCACTCGGGAATCCAAATGGTACCTTATGAAGCTTTGTATGGTAGGAGGTGTAGAAATCCTATTTGTTGGGATGAGAAAGGTGAAAGGAGACTTTTAGGACCTGAGTTGGTATAAGCTACAGTTGACAAGATTAAATTGGTGAAAGCGAGAATTAAATCAGCTCAAGACATAATGGAGAGTTATATAGATGCACACAGAAAAGAGATGGAATGTGATGTGGGAGACAAAATATTTCTTAGTGCCTCTCTATGGAAAGGGGTTTTGAGGTTTGGTAAGAAGGGCAAGCTTAGTCTGAGATACGTAGGCCCTTATGAGATCATTGAGAAGATTGGGCTTTTAGCCTATATGATAGCCTTGCCACGGAAATTGTCTAAGATTCATAATGTCTTGCATGTATCAATGTCAAGGAAATACCAATCAGATTCTTCACACATAGTTCAACCTTCAGAGGTTCAATTAAGAGAAGATTTAACGTATGAGGAGCAACCAGTGGAGATCTTAGATTCGATGGAAAAGATTTTGAGAAACAAGGTTGTGAAACTGGTTAAAGTCTTATAGAAGAACCATTCGACGGAAGAGGCAACATGGGAGCCTTTGGAAGCAATGAAGGAGAAGTATCCACATCTTTTTATAGACTCAGGTAAGAATTTCAAGTACGAAATTTTTTTAGGAAGGGAGAATTATTGGACCCTAAAAATTTTTCTTTTATTTTCATTATTTATCTATTTACTCATTGATTTATTTTATTTATTTTCTTAGAATTTAGTCATTCATTTAGCAAGCATGAATAGAAATTAGGGTTATTAATTACAGATGGTGGGATTAAATTAGTGTAATGGTCATAAGAGACAAAAGAAGGGCCAAAAAGGGACATTACATTAAAAGAAGGGCAAAATAGGAAGGACAAGTTAAATGAAGGGCAAAGTGGGAACATAAGACAAGAATGCAGTCTTGAATAGGAGAAAGAAGAAGAAAATCTTGAGAAGAGAGAAAGAAGAGAAAAAATGTGGAAAGAAGAAGAAGAAAGAGGATTTGGCTAATCTACGGTAATTTTCTTTATATTTTCTTCTTGTTTGGGTTAAAAAACAAAGGGATTAGAGAGAAATAGGTTAGTGTTTGAAGAAAGAAGAGAAGAAGAGAACCCAAGTAATTTTTCATGGATTTCTAAACTAGGTTTTAGTTTTCTAACATAGATAAGCTATGGGTAAGTTATGTTTAGGCCAGATTTTAGTATTTTGATTTTTACACCTTTATGAATTTCTCTTTGTACACTGGATTGAATGGAAAAATGTGTTTGTTATAGGAAACCCTATCCAATAGCAAGAGAAAAGACAATATTGAGCTTGGATTTTCAAGCAATTAGGTGGGTAATATATTCATAACTATTGGGCAAATTCTTGCCTATGTGTGTGTATGTTGATTTTGCTTGCATTGAATTTCTTGAGATTGAAATCTTTGTGAATGTTTGAAAATGCATGATAAATTATGATTATGTTATGCCTTGCAAAATGTTATGATATTTGTATAAAAGAATGGAAGAACGAAGTAAAAGAAGCATGAGATTATGGATTTGTATTGAGCATAAAAGTTGTTTCTGATTGGGCAAGAGAGGAACCCGTTTCGTTAATCACATGTACATTGACCTATAGCTTTCTCCCAGCTACCCACTTGAGGCCACGAGATCCTGAGAATTCGGACTTGTTTTGTTCATGGCGGAAACTTCAGTTTCTTCGTTTCGTTATACAAAACTCTCGAGCTATTTGTTTGTGCATTGCATCTTTGAATTGTCAAGTATGATGCGTTTGAGTGTTATATTTAATGGCTAGAGTCTATATTATGTGTTATAAGTTTGGAGCTAAATTAGTAAATGCTTGCATTGCTAGAATAGATTGAGATTGCTTGAATTGATAGCTATACATGTATATATGCTTGAATTGTGGCTGATTTTTGATAGCTATAAATGTATTAGCCACTGAGTCGTGTAGCTCAACCCATCCCTTTCCCTCCTTAGGTGCAGAACGAAAAAGTTAGCAATCCTTGCAAAGCATCGGGAACTCCAAGATAGTTAGAGACTTTTGTACTAAGTTATTGAACATTTTGGATAGCTTTATAGGCATATCGAACATAAGCATCCATTTGTATTTTGTATTAAGTATTGATGTAATTGTGGATATATAACAAAAGTTATGTATGAACTTCGTTTGATTCAGTAATGAGATTAAGAACTGAAGAAGTTTCTTTTGTTCATGTTCATTTCTATCTTCTTGTTGAATTGTAAATGGTTGTGATAATTGTATGCATGTGTATTGAGTAATGTTGGATGTTTGAGGTCTGGGTTGTTGTTCTGAAGGTTTCGCCGCAGCAAATCTAGAGGTTGGCCGCGGCGAACGTTTCCCAAGTGCTGCTCTCGCTTAAATCTGGAAACTTCACTGCGACGGAGTCAAACTTTCACTGCGGCGCATTTTTCCTGAAGGGTGGGTTTGCTCAACCTTGGAACTTCGCCGCGACAAACTTTTCCTGAAAGGTCCTTAGTAGTATTTCCCAAGTTTCGTCACGGCGAAACATTGAAATTTCCCAGCAAAGTTCGCTATTGTCGATGTTGCTATATTATCATTTGATGTGAACCTTTCAGCCTTCCGGGCACAGGATCTTCACCCCATCCTCTTGTATAGTAGTCTCAAAATAAGTTTCGAGACTTGGGATCCAGAGCCTTGTTTTTGTATCAGAGCACGAGTTAGACTCTAGAAACAGGGTCTAATAGAATCGATCTACGAAACATAGGAAAGATATAAAGATCTGCAAAGGAAGTGCCCACACTATAACCTACCAAAGGAGTTCCTTTTGCAAACCTTCTACAATGGAGTTAACCCATCGACAAGAGGCACAATCAATGCAGCATCTGGAGGATCCTTGATGCGTAAGATTGTTGATGAAGTAGAGTATTTAATTGAGGAGATGGATAGCAACAGTTGTTTATGGACGAATAAGTGAGGAAGGCAACCGACTACTTTCACAGAGCAAAAGGGAATTATTGGATTGATCAGATGACAGAGATGAAAGCAAAGATCGAAAACCTGACGCGACAACTAAACAATATGAAAGCATCATCCTCAGCTTATGTAAAGTCCGTACCTTTGAAGTGTGAGCTTTGTGGAAAGATAAACCATGACATCGTGGACTGTTATTTGATGAAGGAGGATAGTCAGGAGCAAGTGAATTATATAGGGGCACAATATGGACGAGGAGTGGGTAACAATCCCTACTCTGACACTTACAACCTCGGGTGGAAGAACCACCTTAACTTCTCCTAGTCAAAAAACAATGGAGGACAATTCAAACCTCAGGGACAATTGGGCTTCTAGTAAGATAAAACAAGCTTGATAAAATCGAAATTGGATAAGATTTTGAATAAGATCAGGGGTATAGAGGAAGCAAATAGGAGACTCGAGAACAGATTAGAGCAAGTCACGAAGAATCATGCCTTATCCATACATAATCTAAAATTCCAAGTAGGCCAACTCACAGAAGCAATGTCTACTGGAATGCTGGAACTATTCCAATCAACACCAAGTCTAATCGGAAAGAACGGGTCATGGCAATCAACAAAATCCAGGATGATGAACCTAAGAAGGTAAAGGAAGGAGAAGATGAAGGAGAAATTCAAGTAATTATAAAAGACTTTCCAAGTGAGCCTGCGATCGAGTCATTTAAGGCAACTTGACGTGTATTTCCATTCCCTATTGTGCAACAACATGAGTTATATGCAAAGAGAGAAGCGAGACAATTATGGGATATTGGATCCAAAAATGTTTAAGAAGTGACGGAACTACTATAGATAGAGCTTAGATTAAAGGAATCCGTCAAAAAGAAGGTTAAGGAGCAAGTATCAGAAAAAAACACTAACATCGTGCAGAAGAAGGAGGACCCAGAGGACTTTTTCATCTCTTGCAGCATCAATATAATCATCATAGATAGGGCATTTGTAGATTTGGGCGATAGTGTAAACATGATGCCCTATACCTTCATTCTGAAATTGGGGTTAAGAGAGTTAGTACCCACCAAGTTTCTGTTAAAGACGGTTGATAGAACAATGTATAAAATGATGGGGATTATAAAGGATGTGCCGGTAAAGATTGATAAATATACCTTTCCCACATAATTTTGCATATTGGACATTAGCGAAGATATGGACACCCTGATAGTTCTGGGAAGACTGTTCTTGGCCACTGTGCATTCAATCATTGATGTTGATAGGGGTCAATTAACTCTGCAAATAGGAAAAGAGAAATTGACCTTTAAGATATCTATAAGAGAGTACGGATCTCCCTCACCTCCAGTGGATATCAAGGAACCTGAGTCTCGAGGAGAATAGGAGGCCATCGAGGATCCTGGTAGCCATTAAGGATCTTGGTAATGCTTTTAGAAAGAAGCATTTGTAACGGAGAAGGTGAGGAAAAGAGAATTGCAAGGAAGGTGGGGACTGTAGCATGGTGGCTAAAGTTCAAACTTTGAGATGAGTGACGATGATACCATCTCACCATTCATTCCGACCACCGTATGCTTAAAAGAGCGTCAACCGATGTTAAAAGAAATGCTACTTGGGAGGCAACCTATGTAAAAAATTATTATTAATTAGTTTCGCTGTTTAATTTTGTTAGAATGTTTGAAATTTTGTAGTTACGATTAGTTTTGTTTTTGAATAAAATCGAGAAAGGAATAGGATTTCAGAATTATGTAGATAATGTTCAAGCATGAAAGGGGAGCTGAAAAAGGCCACAAAATACTTTAGAAGTGAAAGTGAAAAGATTGGAAAAAGAACAAAAGAAGAAAATTAGGAAGTGGTGGTAAGCCGCAGGCCAATAAAGGGGGAAGGCACAAATTTTTAAATAAATTTACCATTTTACCCTTTTTACCACATATATATTCAGTTATAATTTCACTTTTACTTTTACTTTTATTTTCACTTTATCTCTCTAGAATTCAAGCATCCAAACACTCTTACATCTCTCTAAAAAATTTTAAACCTCCAACTTCTTCCAAATTTCTACCCAATTATGCCACGCATTAAACAATCAGCCCGATGGGAGCCATAGGGATGACAACAAATGTGGATAAAGAAACTGCGCAGCAGACTTTGGCAGGCCCTTACCAATCTACACAAAGTAGGAAGGTACTCGTTTCTAATCCCTTCGTGCTGGACAAGTTGTAGTTCTTAAGTACTTTTATTTTGACACACCTGATAGGCTAGACTTGCGTGATCGAGTAGAAAACATAGCTGAGAGGATCCAGTAGGCTCAATTAATACGATTTCAATTTCCTTTTTATCAGGAGCTTACACTAGAATTTTTCACTTTCTTGACCTACAACCCTAAGAATCCAAAAGAATTGTGGTATATGTTGGGGGATGAGACTATGAATTAAATGTAGAAATCATGTGCGAGATGTGTGGATTCCCAGAATCCTCCATCATCGATCTTCATGAAGACTTTTTTCCTTCTTAATACTGGAATGAGCTTACTGGAATTAAGTAATTTCATGCCAAGAATGCTCATAATAACATTATAAGGTCCCATGAACACTTGTTACTGCACAAATTTATGTGTCAGTTAGTTTTCGATAAAACTGAAACCAACAAGTGTTCCACAAAGGAACTTTTTATGTTATGGTGCATGGACCACAGTATTCCAGTCTGTACATCCACACATGTTTTGAATGCCGTTGCAACTCCTTCTAAGAGGAGCAACAATTTAGGAATGGGGTATATAGTGTCTGTCATTGCAGAACATTTTGGCATGGAACAGAGGGGATTAGCTGTTCATCTCCCAGAATTCCTAAACCATCACCACTTATGGCAAGCTAAGATCCTTTATTCCCACAACATGGAACTTAAGGAAATCAGTGAAAAGACACATGTCAGAATCAAGACAAGTTAGGCGAGTTCGAGCTCAATGCCACCTTGGCGAACAGTGGAAGACTCTACTAGTGAAGAGGAAGATAAACATGGCTAGAAAGAGGTTTTGGATGTAATCTCGGAAATCAATAAGACACTCGCGGAGAAAATTAGAATGGTGAAGGAGATGGCTCAGACACAACGCCGCTAAAGCCTGGATATCTGTCAGATCCACCAATATTTCGAGGCTCAGGGCGTTTAATTGTCGCCTCTAACACCATCACCACCTCAATCTCCATAAGATTTGTGTCTAACCCATTTATTTTTTCTTTTTAAAATTAGTCTTCAGTTCTAATTTTATGTTCTTTTATTTTATTTTTATCTACTTAAAATTTTATTTTTCTTGTATACGCTTGTGTGTTCCCTTCACACATTGAGGACAATGTGTTGTTCAAGTGTGGGGAAGGGTTATGTGTTTTTTTTAATGTGAATTTTACATATTGTACGTTAGCTATTAGGTTGCATTGTGTGAACTGTATGAATGTGTCAATAGTTTAGATGGAGTGAAATTTATTTAATTTTAAACATAGTCTATTAGGTTGTAAATAATCATTAGCTAGCAAAATTAGTGAATTAGGAGTCTTTGGATAAATATATAGCTTAATTAGGATTTAGTATAAATTTAGCACTTTATAGGTTGTCAGATTCATTCATAATTTGAGGCCTTTTCACGTAATTAGCTTAACTAGTATTTTTCATGAAAATGAGTAACTTAAACAACAAGGTAGGTTATAAAATTAAAAAATTAAAAAATAAAAATAGAATTTTTGTTAAATAAATCATTATTCTGCTGATTTTTGAGTTATGAATAGAGCTAGTATCTAGTTGAAAATGTTATATAGTTGAGTAACCAGATCGACACGAATCACGAATGTGTGCCTTCACTTCAAAAAGCTATAATGATGTTTCAACCACGCGGATTAATAAAATCATAACTTAGTTGAGTAACTATGTAACATCCTATTACCATAAATTACATACCGAAACACCCAGTGGATATTTTAGTATATAATTTATAATAATGGTGTATTAACTATCTCACCTTCACTTAACATAACTAACTTAGTCATGGCATCAACTACTGCACATAAATGTCATCAGATTTTAAAACCAAATACCAAACTGAAATCCTCATTTCATTTCATAAAATCGAACGTATTTACATTGTAGCTTTTAAACATCCATACATGTATATCATCATAGCCTAATACAGAATATGCTACATGAAAGAGGAAATTACACAAAAAGTCTATCTAAAGTCTTTAGTCTCAGCTGACCGACCTTTGAGCCATTTATTCTTCACAAAAGTACAAAAATTATGATTCTTGTAATCTCTCAATCACTAATGTCCTCTCTTGGTCCTAAATGTCAATGTGCAATTTTGGGTGAGTTTTACGAACTCAATGAGGTAACCATCATTGATGGTTCACTCAATTCATGTAACCCATTATCACACATAACATAGATTTCATATCTTTGCAATTTGCAAGAAATATCACATTTCACATTCTCATTTAAATACAAAGTACCAATGCATTTTAATTAGTCAATCACATGTTTTAAAATGTGTATGCAATGCACGTGAGACTCACTTCCACTCGTTATTATTGTTGTTGTGATCGAGTGCCTTTTTACTAGCTCATATCCTTTAGTGGATACCGAGCTATGTCAGAATAACATCCTATATCCCTTAATGGATACTAGGTACTTTCACAACTGAGCCTGAGGCTCTGATTACATTATGAGCTTTAAGCTCTTTACACTGATAACTCTGATCACAACTGCCTTTGTCTTTCATGCATTCACGTAATAGAATGCTTCACATTCATATATATATATATATACAATCAGTTACTTGATTTCAGTTTCATTTTCACATTCACATTTATCATCGAACCTTGGTCCGAAATTCAACAATAATATGGAGTATTACTTATTCATTTAAATTCACATACAAGGAGCACTTCAAGATCACAATCATCAGATCAGAATCATCGGACCTTCATGTCTGAAACTCAACAATCAAATCACATTCATAGATAATTCAAATCAGAAATTAAGCACACAAATAATTAAGTGAGACCGTCTAGGTTACTCATAGTTGCTCCCTAAAGCCTATTGCTTTGATGTTTTGCCAATATCAGGATGTGGTTGTGCTACTTGATCTCCTATATACATTAAGATAATTTCATATTATTGTACTGCTTATGTAGTTGAGTAAACACAGGTATAAATGTATCATGTATCATACATATGCAATGGTAAATTCTTAGGTATATTTTTGTAATAAATTGATGTACTCCAATAGTGCCAAATTCACACACTCATTCACTATTCCCACACCCATTCATTACTCCAGTTTTTGCTGAAAGCATCCCATTCAGGTCAACTTTACATAATCAATAAGATCAAGAAAATGATATATTTTGTAACATTTTCTTCTAAATAATTGTTCTTTTGTGTCTTAAGTTTCTAATTACATAAAAATCATTTAATTTGGTTTATTATTTTATAAGTTATGCTTAAAATACCACAGAATATGTACATTTGGAATTTTGGCTAGAGCATGATCATGCAGTCAAGTTGTAAAACCCATATATCTCAATTCCCATATCCAAAAATTTCAAACTTTATACCAATTTAAAGCTAAGAGAATAACTACAACTTTGGTGAAGATACCTTAGTCTAATTCGGCCTACATCAATACAGGTTATTCAATAACAACAGGACATGATTTCTGTCACTGGTAGTGCTATAGCCTAAACCAAGACTCAATTTCATGCCAATTTTGAAAGTCTTAGAGACAGAATTAAAATTCTACTTCTACAGAGAATTTGTATCCCTATGTCTCTATTTTTCTCCAAATCAATAATCATTCCATTTGGATAACTACAAAATAAGTTATGTATAGACTACCGAAGCATGTTTAGTGAAAATACTCAAGTTATGAAATTCCAGAACTCCTCATCAATTTCGTCTCAAATTCGTCAATTAATCTATCCCAAATGATTTCAGATGGTTATAATTTTTGGTTAAGAGGTAAAACAATGTGTTTCGAGTCTAATGGTTCAAGTCCCATGTCATTTGGAGTTTAGAAGAAGAAGTTATCACCAAAAGAATCAAAGTTGTTCATATACAAGCTTAAACATAAAAATCATGCACATAACCTTCTTCTTCTTCTTCTCTCTTCTGTGAAATTTGTTTAATGAACAGTAACAACCACAAGCTAGCACAAAATCCTCAAGCATGAAAACTTCATCTATACTACTCTCCTTTCAACTCAATAACACGAAACAACTCAAGATTCAAGATTAAATTCAAACATTAAAAACAAAACTCATATATGGACAACACCATTTTTCTACTCTCTCTCTCTCTCTCTAAAATGCAGGTCATCATCTTCTTTTTTTTATTTTCTCTCTTTGACTTTATTCACTTAACGCATATGACACTTAAACCAAATCTTCTTCTTCCATTTAAGCTCATCACGACTCAAACAACTCAAAAATCCAAGATTCAATATAAATATAAAAAATTCAATCCTCACTCACGCATATTTCCATTTTCTGCATTTCCATTTTCTGCATCTTTCTTCCACCTTCAACAACACTTGCACTTCATCTAACTCCTCTCTATATCCAGATCTCACCAAATCTTCATTCGACTCATGCATGCATCCATTTATAACATCATCAAAATTCATGTTTAATAGCCAAAAAAAAATTCAAGCCACCACTTACTTGTTTCCAGCAAAAACTCCAACAGTAAGAGGAGATAAATCTTTCAGTGGATGAAGCAAACAGAGATAATTAGTGAGAAAACCATATATATATGGACTGGTTTTGATGATGTACAAGCAAAAAGAGAGGTTTTGTTTAGTGTTGGTGCATGCAGTGAAGAACAACCGAGAATGACTGTACAAAAAAATTTTCTTACAAAATAAGGTGGCTACGTGCGTTGAGAAGATCTTGCCACATCTCACCCATGCATGTAGGCCATTTGTAACGCTCCCATTATCTTATATTTCTATATTTTTTCTTAGTCCAAAATACCCCAAATTTTTAAATATTTCCTAAAATTCAACAAAAATTCTGAAATAATATTAATAGTCTCCAAATAAAATTTTAATGCAAATAAGTCACAATTCACATTTTAATTAATCAATCATACTTATAAAATGTCAATGAATGCATGTACAATTATTTTAATATATCAAAAATAAATGTGTGTGAATATACTATGATGCATGAGCATGAAATGAGCTTCTAATTTCTTACTATACTTTCAATTCATTATTTTGGGGTCTAGTCCCGAACATGATCGACATTCATTACCAATATTTTCCTCCATGTAACAAACTAAGCCTTTGTTTAAAATAAAGAAAAAAAAAGTCTCCTTAATAAAACCTACTGGACTTATAATAAACTTGACTTTTCATGAAAATATACTTAGGAATAGTTACAAAGTCTGAAGGACCAAAGAATTATTAATATGTGTGTGCAATTGAAAAGGGCAAATAAATTAACACTTAGATGTCGATTAAATTGTATATTTAGTTTAAAGCCCCTAAACATAGATTTTGCATATTAATGATTAGATATAACTTATATGATTGTGTTTAAGATTAAATTTATTTCATCAAGTCGAAGCCATTATCTCATTATTACATTGTGTGTTGTGTGTTTTTTGTTTTGTTTGATTGAGGACAAGCAAACATTTAAGTGTGGAGATGTTGATAGTTGTGATTTGCATGATATTTTAAGGTTCAATTTGTTAAGTATTTAATGTTAATTTGAGCGTTTAGTGTGTATTTATGTTTTAATTGTGATAGTTTATGTGTTTAAGTGTTTTTATAGATTAGTATGAGTCTTTGAGCTTAAATGTTATATTTTTGAGGTACCTTGATGTGTTTGTTAGTGTTTAAGGGTAAACGGTAAAGAACAAAGAAGTTTCGCAGAGTTTGGGCTAAAAACATAGCCCACGATTATGACACAATAAGCCACGATTGTGACAGAAAGAGATGAGTTGACAGGACCCAGGCCACGCTCGTGCACTTTGGGCTACAATCATGACAGAAAGGGTTAGGTGCTGGCCAAGATCGTGGCAGGTAGGGCCACAACCATGGCCTGCATCGGGCTGACACAAAACTCAAGTTTCGCAAGACTTTTCAGATCGTTTTGACCCTGAATCAACCCTAGGGCTTCCAAAGTATAAATACATCATTAAGGAACAAATAAAGTAGTTTGGAAAAAGCCTTTTGCATTAGCTGAAATTCAAAAACCTAGAGAGTTTACCAAAAGATTGAGGAAGGAGATGAAGGAAGAGAGACATGGAGAAGAAGCTTGACGTGAAGCCAGAACAGGACGTTTCACGCTGTTGCTGCCTATGTTATTCTATTCTCGACTTATTTTTCGGTTATTTCAATTTTATTGATATATAAAGTTAAGATAGTTGTTGAGAACATGTTGTGAAGAATGTAAAGTTTTTGTCTATACTCACCTTTGGGATTTTCGTCTTTGATATTAATGAACTTCGATTTGTTATGTTTCTATTGAATTAATTGTGATTTAATTTCTATCTTAATAATTCGGTAACAAACTGAGAGGGTGAATCGAGTGAATATCATCAAATTAGGCTAACGAGAGTTAGGTAATTTGATAGGTAAAGAATTGAATCAAATTGTTAAATTTGTGTTGTGAGAGGTCGTGCATAGGTTTTCGGTAGGTTTTTAGACAATTTCAGAACTAATTTAGGTTTTGGGTCAATTGTAAATCAAACGATCACAATTTCATAATTTGAATTAGGGATTATAAATTAGGGTTAAAGATTATAACTTGAGAGAGAGTAATCCACCTAGGACCGTCTAGACCTAGTAATTTGAATATTTGCATAATTAATTAGAGTTTCATTAAGGTCGGATAAAACCCCCTTTCTCTCAATTGGTAGTTCCTAGGTTGATTTTCGATTGGGTTGTGCAAATTGTATCCTGTTTATATTTCTAAATTTTAATTCTCGTAATTGATTGTTTGATTGATTAATTTCCTGCATTAGTTGTTTATTTTGAATTGTTGCGATTTAGTTCAACCTTAGTTTTAGGACTAGATTAAGCTTCCTCAGGGGATCGATACCTTAGGTATTACGTAAACAACCAGTGTGCTTGTGAAAATATTGAGGTTAAAAATATTAAAACTTTTTAATAGCGTAATGTCCCGATCACACAACTCTGATATCACTTATTGGTTCTAGGGAGTCTACTTTTACGGGAGATCTACATCACGGGCTTAGTGAGGGAACATACTTGTGGCCCTTGACACCACACTTTAACACAAAACCTTAAGACATTAGGTTTATGAGTCCTTTCCACTTATATGCCCCTCACTAATTCCATCTCTTTCCAATGTGAGATTTCTACTCACACTTGACATCCCAACACAATGCTTATTAAATTGAAGATCATAGTGCTTACTAGGTGATATGGGTAGTAAATCAACTCAAATATGGTTTAACTTAATCTAAATTAATTTAGTTAAATTTCAAATGTTTTGCCTGTTTGAAAAACTAACTATGAATCACAAACTATCTAATTGTCTAACCTATAACAATAACCATGGAGTAGATAAAAATAATTAACTTTTTGAGAGGTAAAGGGAGTGTTAGTTTCTTTCTAATTAAAATTAAACTTTTTAATTATAATTAAAGTCAAAATATAATTATAATTATAATTTAATTTTAATAAAATCAAATATCTATATTTAATTATAAAGTGTCTTAAACTTCACAACTGAGTATAACTTATTCTAAATTGATTTTTTCACCTTTTAACTATTCTTTCATAGGTGACTTATTAAGTTCTTAATATGTTGGTAAGGATTAAAAATTATAATTATAATTAAATAAATTAAATTTTATTTTAATGTATATTTACTTGTCCAATCAAATAATTTATAATCATATATCATAATTGATGTCTATCAATATGTCATGACCACCTAAATATTAGAAATATTGAAGTAGTTTAACTAAACCTATCCATATATGGTTATGATATATAATTTAATCCTTTTGTCATCTAATGTTCTAATTAAATATAGAGTATGAATTTAGTGTTTACTTTTTAAATCTAATTACGCTTGTTCTTCTTAGTTAGTAATTAATTTATAATTAATATTTGAAAATATCTTTTTAAATCTCAATTCACTATGGTTATAAAATTCCTTAAATCACTATTAATTAAGAACATTAGAATATTATCTCTAATTACTTTAAAGTGATGAATCCTTTATGGACTGACTCAACTATCTCCATATAATTTATACTATATCTAAATACTACTGATTGAGCTGCCATAAATAAAATAGGTAATAAGTAACATCAAAATATAGTAATTTCACATGATATACTTTATTAATCTCAAATCTAAGGTTCGGCTATACAAAAATCATATAAAGAAATTCACATATACATAAGTAATACTCCACTTGGGATCCTAGTAATTAGATCAATTAAGTGAACTTATTTTCTAATAAACATCACACATTTGTTTAAGCATCTTCATACTTTAATTTATGAGATCAATTACTTTCTTCGTAAAAAAGAAACATAACATGTGCTACTTTTATCATTCCATCAGTATCTCATCTTGATAAAACTGCAACTAGGAACAATTTAAAAATAACACATAAATTTAATTTTAATGTTATAATTATGATCTCATTATAATTTTGATTGAACAGTTTTTATTATGATGATTTTACTTTTAATATTAAAATATAAAATATAATTAACAAAATATATAAAGATAAAGAATGTCTTTATTTATTAAAATAACATTTCCTTGCATAAAATTGTAACCAATCGACAGATTGAAAGGATATTAACTAACATTGGCTTAGAGTTCAACTGTTTGGGGTAAGTCTGAGTCAAATAATCTGAACTTACACTAAAAAAAAATCTCAGACTTGATCTGATTTGTTATGATTCCTACTTTATAACAACTAAAATGATGATAAGCTTGAAGCTTTTTGTCAACAAAGCTAACCTCAATTACTAAATCTAGGATTTAATATATACTTTAGAAAACCAATAATATACAAATGAGTAACTTTTCCTTTTATTGTTTACAATTTTATTTATTTAAATGATAATAATTTTACCAAGATAAAAAGAATTCAGTATTTACAAAATGAACTTATCATGTTAAAGTAACTATTCATTAACAACGACACTAATGCTATAGATTATTTACTTTATTGGTTTTCTATCTATCTAAAAAGTATTTTAGAAATGATTTAGATTATTAATTTTACAAAATTCATAATAGTTTTTTTTGAAAAATAAAGTATGAATAAATTGAATTATAAGCAAAGGTCATAAGGCAGTATTACAACCGCACGTTCATTAAGAGACGACTTCGCATAGCCATGTATCATAAATAAACTAGACAAAAACGACAACGTTTAGGCTAGAAAGCTAGCTCTTAGTTGAATACCCGAGAAGGGTAAAGTCATTGTTAGCTTTTTCCATCTGCTCCAAGTAGCTCCAAATTAGGGTTGAAGCCGCCGTCCTTCGTTCCTCCGTCATGCAGGTTATTTTGTCTCCTTATTAGTGCTTCTCCTTTCATCGTAAGACCATAATCCATATAGTGACAGTATCAGCTGATCTTCCTCCCTATTGTAGTGTGTAAGCCCTATCGGTCCTTCGTCGCAGTAGAAGAAGAGATGCCTGGTCATCTGCCTCCTTCGTAAGGTAACTTCTATCCAGCTCTCTTTGAATCCTCCTCACTGTTATTGAAACTGTGTGTATTACTCCTTCTGATCATCTCTATGGTTTCCTTGCAAGACGATGCTGAGCCTCCATCACTTCTTAGTGGACTATTCCGACTAGTTAGTGGATCCGTCTCCAGGTAGGTTGAATCTCCATTTTCTTTGACTTGCCTTTGTGTTACTGATTGATTCACCATGTATTCGCTAATGAATGAGGTAGTTAAGCTGAATATGCTGAAATTAGAATCTTCTCTTTGATTCCTCTAATCAGAGAGTTATAGACCTCCTGACTTGTGCGATTTATGTTCTGAAATTGTCGAAAGTTTCTCTCTCACCATATTTCCTTGATTGAGGAGGCGAGAGAGATAATGTGAACAAACTCAGTAGATTTAGAGGTGGGATTCCGACCCAAGAGCCATTCCATTTCTTCAGTAATGGTATTTCCTGCATTAGGACTAGCATTGAGTAGCTTTATCTTCTCCCATATGTCCTGCGAGAAAGGGCATGTGAAGAATAAATGGTCCCGAGATTCCAATTATGTCCGACAAAGAGGACAAATAGGGTCCATGGGTATAAAATGGAGTCTATCCATTGTACTCAATCGGTTAAGCATTGCTAGCTATAAAAGGATATAATAGCTTGGCATTAGATCCTTGTGCCATACAATTGGAGCCCATTCTGGCCTTATGCTATTTTCATTCTGCCTTTGCCTGAATTTTGCAATGCTGAAGGTATTAGGAGGGAGATTGAGACAATAATAGGCATCCTCCTTCTGTGGGTCAGGTGTATATTGAGGAGTCAGGTGTTGTAAATCATTTGGTAGGGTCCACTGATTTCCCGTGAGGATATATTGGGCCTTCTCATTGATAGGTACATCATGCCATCTTTGGATTGCTTGATGATTCTGGATGAGAGGCCCATGGCCTGTCCAATTATCAAACCAAAAGAAAGCCTTCTGTCCATTTCCAATTTTACAAGAGACTAAGGGTTCAAGATTTGATCTAAGTTGAAGTAACTGAGTCAATGGCCATGAGAATGAGGGCTTGATAGGGAGGATCCATAAACTAGAGCCCTTTAATATGTAGCTGTGTAACCATCGGATCCATATAGATTTCTTTTCGAGTAGAATATTCCATAGGTTCTTTGCCAATGCGGCTCGATTAAAAGCAACAATAGGAATTACCCCAAGACCCCCTTCTTCCTTGCTTTTGCACACCTCTTTCCATTTAACTTTAGCAAAGTGACTTGCTGAATTGAGATTTCCCCATAAGAAGCTTCTAAAGATTTTTTCAATGGATTTGATTACTCCTTTTTCTAAAGAAATATTAGAGGACCAGTAAATATGAAGAGAATTTAGGACTACCTTAATGAGTTGCAGTCTGCCCCCAATAGAAAGCACCCGATTAGACCACATACCCAACCTCCTCTGTATTTTATCAATAAGAGCCTGGCATTCTGAAAATTGTATTCTTCTTGTAGTTATAGGGAGTCCCAAATAGGTTAGGGGAGCAGATTTTCTTTACATCCCAGTCAGCTGTGAAATTACATGCTCCATATTAGTTGCCCCTTCGGATAGAAGAAACTGACTTTTATGAATGTTTATCTCTAACCCAGATAGATTCCGAAAGTCTAGCAATATTTCCATAAGCAATTCAACTGACCTTCTATGAGCTTTTGAGAATAGCAGTAGGTCATCTGCAAAACATAGATTGACTAGCCAAATCTTCTTACATTTAGAATGGAATTTAAAGGATCTACAATTTCCCACTCTCTACTGAATTAGGAGACTGAGAACCTCCATATAGATTATGAATAGGTATGGAGAGAGGGGATCTCCTTGGTGCAGGCCTCTAGCACTCTTAAAGAGCTCTGTTGGAGAGCCATTAACTAGAACCGAATAGGAAGGAGTGGTTATACAAGCCCGAATCCATGTGATAAACCTCTACAAAAATCCCATTAATTTCAGGGTCTGTAGCAAGAACTCCCACTCCACATGGTCAAAAGCCTTTTTAAAATCCACTTTAATGGTACAATTAGGAGAACTGTACTTCCGTTGATACCCTTTCATCAATTCTTGAACAATTGCAAAATTATCTCTAATCCTTCTATCTTGTAAGAATGCACTTTGATTATCAGATATTAAAGAGTCCAGGACCTTCCTCAGCCTGTTAGCTAAAATTTTAGAAATGATTTTATAAAGGAAGTTGGAACATGCTATAGGGAGGTAGTCCTCCAAAGTAGTGCAGCAAGGTTATTTTGGAATCAACAAAATATGAGTTTTATTAATCTCCTTTAAGAGCTTACCCGTAGAAAAAAATTCCAACACTGCACTCTTGACCATAGACCTGATGTAAGGCCATGCTTTGTGATAGAAGTAACCATTAAACCCATCTGGGCCAGGAGATTTATTTGGCTTCATCCGAAACAGCACCTCCTCTATTTCTTGTTTTGTCACTGATGCAATAAGGGCAGTAGCTTATACCTGGGATAATTTGTTAGGAATAAGATCAGCCAGGTTAATTGGATAAGGTCAATTGCTAGAGTGTCCATAGAAGTGTCTGAAATGCCTCCATGCTTCCTTCTCGTGCTAGGTTAACTGCATGTTGAGTAGAGGAGACACGAGTTCCCATTAGCTTTTTTATTTCCCCTTTGATAGCTTTAAGTTTCTGGACACAGATGTATTGAGAAGTGCCATCTATTGGAGTGTTCAATCCTCTTTGAATAGCAGCAGGAAATCCCTCATCCTCAGCTAGAAAATTATTAAACCGAAAAGGTCCCCTTCGGTAGGTAGGATGGGCTAGGTTTTCAATCTATATTGGTGTATGATCAGAAAATAATGGATCAAGAAAGGATGTAACACAGTGGGGGTACTGTGTAATCCACTCAGGATTGACTAAAGCCCGATCAAGTTTTTTCCTTAATGCCCATTTGCCTATCTGTTTATTACTCCATGTATAGAATTGGCCCTGGGATTTGAGATCAAAAATACCAAGTTGACCCACACAATCATTGAAATCTGATGAATGAGTCCTGAGACTGAAATTTCCTTCAGCTTTTGTGGGGTATAAGGTGTCATTGAAATCCCCACATAGCAGCCAAGCTCCACTGATCCTAGGCTAAATCCGAAGCAAGTTGTCCCATAACATTTTTCGCTGATAGGCATGATTTGAACCATAGATAAAGGTAATATTGAAGTGACTATTAGTTTGAAAGGACTTGCAATCTAGGTGTAGTGCTTGAGTTTCTATAGCCAAGACCTGAATATCCACCAAGTTAGGATCATACCCCACAATGATTCTCCCATAGTTATATGCATCATGATTCGACAAGAACTTCCATTGAGAGCCTAGTTTATTCAAAACTTGCATTTTTTGCTTTCTAAGATTAGTTTTCAAAAGAGCAAAAATCCATGGATGTGTGTGATAGACAAAATCCCTTAGAGCTGAAAGCTTTTTAGGGCAATTAATCCCTCTCACATTCCATGCTACAATCTTCACAATTTAAGCTTTGGTGGTTTTGGAGCCTTTAGTGTGCTCCTATTAGTTTTCCTTTTGGCTAGGTCTAGGAACTCACCAATAGTCGGATCCGTGTCCTCCGTATCCTTTGTGGCCCCGGATTTGACCAAATCCTGCCCTGCTTGTTATGTTTCCAAATTATTCAATAAGCCAACCTCCAAAGAGTTCCCATGGCACCCATGGCTTTCAGTCCCACTGGTCTGAGTGTCCTCTACTGTCTGGTCAGGATTTTTGCAGTCTGTTATAGGTACTATACCATCTGCCCTCTCAGCCTCTGGTAAACATGCATTGGCTTCCTACTCTTGGGGTTTGTCTTGGCTTGCTGATTCTATTTTATCCCCTTTCTCTGCTGGTAATTCCTCCTGTTGAATCTCTTGTAAGTTAGTTCCTTCAAGACCCATAAGCTCCTCATAGTCGCCTCTACTGAAAGTTTTTTCAGTAGGAACCCATTTTTTATCTTGTTTTGGTGTCAGTTTCTATGGGTATTGCACTACAACTTTTTCCTCATAAAGAGAACCATCAAGACCTAATCTTATGATAGGAATAGCATCCGGGAGACTGGAGGAGAGATCCATAGTGATACAGATGCGTGTATATCCCAACCTCCTCCTATTAGCAGTATTGTCATCCAAACAAAGAGGATTGCCAAGATAGCTTCCAATCATACTCAACCCCTTGGTAGTCCAATATTCAAGAGGAACATTGTATAAATTAACCCATAACGGTACTGGTCTTTTGTCATGACAATCAATCTTGAATCCTGGCTTCCATGGTTGAAGAAATAGAGGGAAATTTGCAATATGCCATGGCCCTTCTTCAACTACCTACAATGCTTGAGTTTTAGTGGTAAATCTGAAAAGAATGTACTTTTCCTCAGCTATTATAGCTTCTACAAAACCCTTATTCTTCCAAGCTGCTAGGGCCCATTTTTGTATAACTGGAAATGCTGGGCGTTTGTCCCAGAAAAAACCTATTAGATTATTCTCCCAAGATTTAACCCCCTCTTTTAAGATCTCTCTTTCGTAAAATACAATATTGTTTCCATCTTCAGTCTTCAGAGGACAAAAGTGCAGGGAGAGTTCAGCTAAACCTCCCACCACTTGCTTCCATGTTTTCCTCTCAGCCGAGGGTTCCTTAGGGAGATTGGTTGTTGCTTGGGGGGTAGGAGAGGAAGATAGAGCTGGGTTAGGAATGGGTGTCGGTGGTGGTTCATGCGATGAAGATAATGAGGGTAGAGGTGGAAAAACATCCTGGGAGGTGGTTGGAGGAGGGCTGGAAGCAGATTGTAGAGGATTCTGCATAGTAAAGTCAGGCTTAGAAAAGAAAAGAGTCAAAGGCGGGAAAGGATTAGACAATGGAAAGGTCGAAAATGACCCTATAGGTGGTTTTAGAAAAGGGATGGTGGATCTAGCTGAAAGAGTGAGGAGAGAGTGAGAATGAGAGTGAGAGGAAAAGGAGAAGTGTGAAAGGAAGTGTCAGTAGGGGAAG
>JANQBM010000008.1:947581-958728 GCA_025594535.1 Erythroxylum domingense | reverse complement strand
AATTTCTGCCGCTAATGTATAATTTTCTTATAGTGATTTTATGGAATTCTCAAAGCATCATGTAAGCACCAATCCAGAAATAACATCTCCAACATTTCCAAAAGCATCAGTCCTGAAACAGCTAACGTTTAACATATTGTTTCAGTTCCTCCGTAGATGACAGTCCAATCAGAGAGTTCAAGGACTTGGAGTCAAAAGGTGTTCCATTCCCGAAGAGCCAGCCAATGAGAATATACTCTAGTCTCTGGAATGCAGACGACTGGGCTACAAGGGGTGGTCTGGTTAAGACAGATTGGAGCCAAGCTCCTTTCACTGCCTCCCACAGAAACTTTATGGCCAATGCTTGTGTTTGGTCCAATGGAGCGTCTTCTTGCAGTTCAGATTCTAATCCTTTAGCCTCTACCGCTAAGTCTCGGCTCTCTGAAGAGCCTGATTCTACAAGTCAAGCAAAGCTGCAATGGGTTCGGATGAACTACATGATCTACGATTACTGTATGGACTTGAAGCGATTTCTACAAGGTCTACCTCCATAGTGCACGATACCATAAAATTAGTTAGTGTATGGTATTATATAACATGTCCATGTTAATTAATTTTAATTCTTGGACGTTTGTACAAAATCAATAAAATTTATACAACTATTATTCTTTTCCTTATAAGATGGACTGCAAAGATTGTATTGTTCCTTACGATTGCTCAAGTAAGCCTACACTAGAGTGACTAAGCACTTGCATTAACCTGGAAGCAACGAAGAATTGAAAATCACTTAAATAATGTCTATAACAACTTAATGCATTGTATTTGGCAATTAAAATTTTGAATAATTTATTGAACTCTCAAACCATTGGAAAATAAAACTTTTCCAGAAATTTGCAATTAAAAATTAGATGACTTACATGAAAAGGGAAAAAATCATTAGAGGATTTCTAATTTGAAATAAGTTGTACCCTATAAAATGTTATTAAATAATCTTAATATTGTTCATGAACACTCGTTTTGAAATGATTATTTTTATTAGAATGACCTTTTTCCAATTCAAAAAAGAGAGGAAAGAGATTTTCTCTATATAATTTTAGCAAGCTAAGTTTTTTTGCAAATTAAGCTATTTTAGTAAAAGTGAATTGATTTGAAAGTATTTAAGTGGAAACTATATTACACATTTTAAAGAGTTACGCCAAACAAAAAAGAAAGGATAATGAGAAAAAAGAATATATAATTTTTGAAACGCAAAATTTTGATTAAAAGATAAAAAAAGATTTATTTAAAATTAGTAGATTAAATTTAAACTCGATTAATTTTTTTAATAATTTTAAATTTAATTAATAATAATTAATTTAGATTAATTTAACTCTCTTTAAGATTAATAAATTTAATTAAATTTAAACTTAAACTCACACTCAATTTACTTGAGTTAATCAAAATAAACTTAAAATTGAACCCAATTTCAATTATCCCAGCCTAATTCTCAGTGATATTTTATTACTTAAACTATTTAAATTATAGGATCGATTATATGACTTGCCAATTATAAATAATTTTAATAAAAATAATATTATTTAATATGTTTGTAGGTCAAAGTTGACCATAGCTCAGCGGTCGTTATCATTTTCCTTGGCGTATTGAGCTAGATCCCAAGTGGCAGGTGGAGGTGGGTCCGTGGGTGGATCCTAAGGGCAAGCAGCTCTCGGCCGCGTCCCAAAAACATGAGCCCAGAAAGCTTAAAAGCGCGTGCCATTATAAGGTCAGGCATTAGTTGGTTCTCCCCCTATTTGTTAGTGCGATCTAGACAGCTAGTGTCTAGTTCATATTCTGAAAAAGCTTGACAAGTAACAACTGTCTACAACCAAGCTGAGTCTGAAACTTCCCTTGCAGCTTCTACATTGATTCCACACTATAAATAGTTGCGAGACCCTTGTCCTTAACATACCAATCTCTTCATTTCAGTTCTTCTTCTTCTTCTTCATCTTCTACTACTACAATTACTGTTCTTTGCTATAATTCTTTCACAAAGAGCTATGATTTCATCAAGAGTCATGCTTGTGCTACTTCTTTTTGGCTATGTAATGGTTGCTTCAGCTGGAAATTTCTACCAAGATTTTGACATCACATGGGGTGATGGTCGTGGGAAGATCCTCAACAACGGTGGACTTCTCACTCTCAATCTTGATAAAGCTTCTGGTTCAGGATTTCAGTCCAGGAATGAGTACCTCTTTGGAAAGATTGATATGCAGCTCAAACTTGTACCTGGCAACTCTGCCGGCACTGTCACTGCTTATTATGTGAGTAGCAGTTCTTCTATATATATGATAATCTTTTTTGCCTCAGATCATTTTTTTCAGTTTATAACTAACATCATATGTTTATTTGGTGAATGATTTTGCAGCTATCGTCTAAAGGGTCTACCTGGGATGAGATAGACTTCGAGTTTCTAGGGAACCTGAGTGGCGATCCTTATATCCTTCACACCAACGTGTTTAGCCAAGGGAAAGGCAATAGAGAGCAGCAGTTCTATCTCTGGTTCGACCCCACTGCAGACTTTCACACCTATTCCATTCTCTGGAATCCTCAACGAATAGTGTAAGTATCTGCTCAACGCCAACTTCAAAATTCTAACTTCCACATCATTAATCTTTCCAGAGTCTCAAAACACTTTTACACCTTGTCTGTTTCAGTTTTTCTGTTGATGGAACACCTATTAGAGAATTCAAGAACCTGGAATCCAATGGCGTTCCATTCCCAAAGAACCAGCCTATGAGAATCTACTCCAGCCTCTGGAATGCAGACGATTGGGCTACGAGGGGTGGTCTCATCAAGACAGATTGGTCACAAGCTCCATTCACTGCCTCTTACAGGAACTTCAACGCCAATGCTTGTGTTTGGTCCAATGGAGCATCTTCTTGTGGCACAGGTTCATCAGCCAATAACGACAAAAATTGGCTCTCAGAGGAGCTTGATTCAACAAGCGCACAAAGGCTTCAGTGGGTGCAGAAGAACTACATGATCTACAATTACTGCACAGACAAAAAAAGATTTCCACAAGATCTTCCTCCAGAATGCAACATGTCCTAGGGAGTGTCCTGTGTAGTGCTTATTCCTTTTTGTCCCATTAGCTATCGTTCAATTATGTTGATCTCTACGTGTAACATTTGAGTAGTAAAAATTCTTTGATTTTTTAACAAAATTCTGTTCTACCCTTTTGATGGCTCCTGTCCTTAAACCAACTAATCTTTCTATATATGCCTTACATTTAAGACCAATTCTACAATTTGCTAGACTTAAATCTCTTTTCTAACAATTAAATCGAGAAAAGCCTGTGGTACCACATTTATCATAAGAAATAAAATTCTGTAGATTATGGTCTCGACATGGTTTGATCAAAGAGTCACTTCCAATATACAAGAGGGACTTTTGATAGTTTCTGTAGCAAGTTCTAAAAGAACATAAGCTTGTTGCGTTCTCATAAATCAGCTATTTAATCTACAGTATCTCATGCGCAAATGAAAATGATGACCCCGGGAAATGGGGTAAAAGGTAAGCTTAGCTCACACCATTTTAAGGAGCAAAAGGACAAGAATACTTGACAACTACTGCCCTGCTTTTTAGGTTGACATGAATACAAAATAGTATGACCGACTACTCTGGTTCCTTGTTCATATGCCACGTCCTGTTTCATCCTTTTCAATCTTGTAGGGTTCACTTCTGGTTTCAGATTGGCCTGAGCAGCTTGCTAATTGATCAGTAAATGCAACGACTATCATTAAGGTTCAACGTCATACGAAACTGCTCATCCAACACAAGTAACAGAATCTAACGACGCTGTAGCTCTATAACAACTAAGAGTAATCCTTAAAAAGACAGTACATAATTCACGTCCGATAAGTATTTGATCAAAAATATATATTTGATGTGTCAACCAAGAAGTGAACAGAACAACAATAAATCATCCTCATACAAATCATCAATAACATTCCCCTAACCAGACAACTAAACTGAACGGGGGCATTATCTGAGAGTTACAATTTCCCAGCAGAAATCCAAAAGCATATATCTTACACAAGCCAATGATACAAATGATTAGAAGCGCGTCTTGTTTAAGTTGGAAGGACAACAAAGAAACAACATACTGTACAGGTGACTGTACAAGAGAGAGATAAGCTGAACACTAGAGGTCTTCTAGATTCCTCAAACAAACTACCTGAATGCTGTCTTAGGACCTTAAGATGTCAGCGGGATTAGGAAAAGAGTTATACTCTTCCAAATAAAAAGAGTCATACTCTTCCAAATATCCATACTGTCAAACAAAACGCATGACCATAGAAGGATCAACTATTCCTCATCCTCCAACTCAACAAGTTGAGCCCGTCTCTCAGCTGCCTTCTTCCTGACAAAGAACCCCCATCTCATTGCTGCTTTGATCTTCAGCCAGCCAACAACAGCTTTACCAGGACGAGCACGATCCTCATCATAACTAGGCATCGGTGATGCCATGAAAGATGAGAACCCATACCCATCTTCAGGTACATTTATGGAGCTATGCCCTCCCATGCTGAAGAGTCTAAGCAAATGTTGCATATCCATCTCATTCTCAAGCATCTCATGACTTCGGAGACGAATCTCATCCTCCGACAAGAATTCATCAACTCCCTTGCCCCTACTATTGCTCCAGTCCTCAAATGGATTAATGCTAGATGGCGGAATGGAAGTCCCTAGAGAGTGGAAGCCAGAAGTAGATGACTGAGGTAGACCAAGGGCCAGGCCCACAGCACTACCATTATTCCGTATGGATTGTGACTCGTGAGAATTACCAATTATTTGTCCTTGAGATGCAAATGAGGTAGTGTCAAACTGAGTCCGTGAATTCGGATTCCCGAGCTGGGTCTGAGCCGAGTATTTAGTTCCCAAATCATTATTATACCCTGAGCAGTATATCCAAGAAGAAGATAATAGTAAGTCATTTCAGCAAGTATTTAAATACTACTTTTTATTCAATATTTAGAATATACTAATACATGCCTGCAACATGTAAGCCTGAATGACCAGCGGACTGCTCAGTAGGAACTGAAGCTGGCAGACGAGTAAGTTGTGTTTGATTGTCCAAAGCATTAGATATCTGACCCATGCTAAGTTCATTTTTGGAAGTACTTGACTTCTTATTTTGCTTGAAGCTCAACAGTGACTTCCCATCATATTCTATGACCTGATTCCAGTTTTCGTATGCCTTCTTCACTAACGTATCTACAAAGACCTGCACAAACAGTTTTCCATTCAGAAATTACCTCCAGTCCACTCTGACCAAAAGAGAATCATTGAAAATGTGCAACAAAAACCTATCTTGCAAAAGAGAAAAGCAACTTGCTCAATTACATTCATAAATGTCACACAATCAAATAATAAATTTCTATTAAATCTTGGTCTAAGTCAAACTGCCTAATGAAACTGAAAAATAGCTGCGCGGTAACATACAAGTCTTTATAGTTTATCCTCTGCATATCAACTTCAGTTTCTCATTTAAACTAAAAATGTCACATCAAGAACTAAGCTTTAGATTCAGGTAATAACTTGGGAATAAAGTAAGCATATACCAACCTTCTGCTCATCAGAAAGAAAGTCAGCAGAGTAATACTGTTCCCCTGAAATAAGGCCAGTCAGTTCATATATGTGGTTGAATACAACACCTACATGTCTTGAATCTTCAGGATAGTACACATAAAGCTTTCCACCAAGGCCACAAGTCTTAGCATGCTCCAATAGAGCCTCCCACATCTTATTTGACATACCACTGCCCAGAATCTAAAACCAAAGAATGGCATATCAGAAGATAAGTGCAAAGCAAGAGACTGTTAACTAGAGAACCAAAGAGAACACTTACACTCCGCAACTTTTGAGGATCCCTGACCACAAGTCGCAAAAAGTCTTCAACTGTGAATATTCCACTATTGTTTAGCCTCTTATGAAATGAACCGTCCTTGCCAATTTTCTCCAATCTCCAAACATCATCATGTAATGCAGGAGGATAGTGCTTCTTGTACACTGTCAAAGAAAAGGCATAGACTGTCAATCAGTCTACAGAGAAGAAAGAATTATAAAACATCCAAATACATTGAAGTGTAAGAACTAACATTCCCCTCTATGATCCTTAACAGTAAATGCCTCTGTTTTGGCCTCACGAACCCGTATGCCATCACAATATCCAGGGGCAACCTTCAAGCCAAGTCTGAATTTTCTACTCCTTATCCAACTTGAATTATCAGTAAAAGTGAGATCCCCCAGTGTTCCAACTCCTTCCTTAAGAGTCACTTGCAAGTCACCAGTCAACAAAGGTCTCTTTCCTTCACGTTCCTTAACAATGTGGCTTTCAAATTCTTCCTGTGTCCAACTTTCATCATCTTCATTGTTGAAATCACCTTCAAGCACAACAACATCTAGTTTCACAGATGCCTCAGGACCAGAAGTAACAACATGACCAGTATTAGCATCAAGCAGAACAATATGGACAGCAGCACCCTGCTCTCCCTCCACTTTTCCTCCTGTGAAAAGAGGAAGAGACAGCCTCGATCTGAAGTGCAATTGCAAGTTTCTTCCATCTGGGCCTTCAATTCGTTTTGGAGAAGACCTAACACTTCAAAAGAGATGTTTAACTGTCAGAAATTTAAATGAAAAAATTGGTGACATGGTGCATCTAATTTTTTCAACAAAAAAGAAGCCTTTTAGTATGGTTTCATTAGTATGTCTTATGAAGAGTCCTAACTTTGGATGCTTCTTCATATTCTAATCAGTTTTAATTGCATGCTTAGTCAAATGTCAAAAAACACATGGATAAACATCACTATAACCATCACATTTGTGTTTTATCATTCAAAACCAAGTAAGGCAAATAGACTAAAAAAGCAAGCTGTATGCACACACTGATCAGGAATACTGTGTACCTTGAACTGAGTCTTGCAGGGCCCAATCTTGCCAAAGCACGTTCCACTTCCTCACTTACCTGCCACAATTTGCTATGAATTAGTAACAAGTTTCATGAGATATAAACGTTTTTCATAGTACATTGTTAGGATTCAAAAGAACGATTGTGTTTCAACCACCAGTTTCTAGATTATTTAGTGAGGTTACATGAACTTCCTTTTTTCTTTCTACCAAGTAATCAGCTATATTTTCAACTCCTAGTAATTCCAGTGTGATGTCAGAAATAATTTTACTTTAGCTCAATCCAGATTTAGCTTCTATCCCCGAACTTGGATTTTATTCAAATTCATCTAGTTTCCCTGCCATGAAGAAATCACCAGATTTTTCTTTCTGCTTAACTCCACTTCCACATTCAGATGGTTCTCTTGCTCACTTACAGTAAAGTTAGTTGTGATTAATTCAATACTCATGTCTCAATTTCCCTTTAAAACCTTTGTAACTAGGTCTATTTTCCATGTGAAATCTTTTGTTAAATTATAACAAATGACTTTGAATTGGTGATGTTGAAAGATTGCCAAAGAAAGAAATGTCTGAAAAAATCTTACAACTCTTCGGAGAATAGGTTCCATTGACGAAAAGAGCTTCTGAAGACTGTCAACCTTGAGAGCTTCTACTATAACACTACAGAAACCAGTGAATGAACATTAAAATGTATTCAATACAAACACTATCTAACGAATAGGCCTTAGATAACGCAGTTCCTGAAACAATTGTAGTCAACAACTTGGGTTTAAGGAACAAACATAAAGCATTCAGTTGCAAAATAACCACACCACATATTAACGCAACATTGTTTTCTGAATTAAAATATTCATTTAGCAAAACATAATGCCCCTAATCTTTTACTTGTAAGCAAACCAATGCACAACAGTCTTGCTTCTTATCCTTCTTCACTACATTTTTTAATCAGTCAATTTCTCACACTTGTATTCAACCTTTAGATAGTCCCAAGTTTCATTGCTAGCCTAAGCCATCAGAAATTTGAAAAGGCATCCTAAACTCTTGCTTTCTTGATTGTTTGACAAACTTTACAGCAAACCAACCGATTAATATTGTCTTTGAGCACTAACCATACATTAAACACTGCCAACTTCGACTTACACTAAAAACGTATCTCCCATTTTTAGGCCCAACAGAAACGAGGGTATCCAAACAAAAGCCGATCAAAATTAACTCTTTTGCACGAGCAAACAGCGAAAAAAAAAAAAAAAACCAACAAATGTAACTCATGCGGTAACTCAGTACACTAAAACCCAATAGATAAAAAATCAGGCCCAAAAAGTCAAATAGTCAACGAAAAGCACAAATTTCTCAAGCTTCACCTAGCTAAAGCAGGGCGTTTTCGCTCAGGCTGCTGTCCCTCGTCTCCTGCTTCTAAGGGCCGCTTTCCTCTACCCATACTATTAGTCCTCTCCATGTATCTGGTCTGCATCCTTCACCCAATCTTCCAAACTCAAAACTTTCCAGATCTGCAAAAGCACAACAAAAACCCTAACTATCAAAAACTTCACCTTTCTAATCGCAGATCAACATACAAAGTACACGACTCAAATTAGCCACAGCTACTGTAAAATTAAAGCTGTTAAAAAAATAAATCCTCAATATCAACAAAAGATCATCATAAATAACAATCGATAAGAAGACAAAAAATAAGGTTCGCATATGAAAATGAATTATCTTGACAACCAAAAAGATTGAGAGAGAAAAAGTGACCTGAGACAGATGTGCAAAAGGTTTCGTGTTAAGAGTTGGACAATGTGTTTGGTGGGCGAGAAAATAGAGAGAAAAATCGTTAAAACTTAAAAGAGAATCGGATTTGATCTTTTTTATTTTTATCATTTTAATTTCTGATGATTTCTATAAATTTTCTTTAAAGCTTTTTAGGTCTATTATGGTTGGCTGAATACCTTTTGGTCTGAAAATGAGGAAATGTTCACGTACTCTATGTTCCACGTAGGTCTGCTTTTTGGAGCCAATGATTAACACAGTAAATCCATTAAATTTAATTTTTTTAAAAAATCCATTAAATTTCATGTTCTAATTTTAATTTTTAATTCAATTTATTTTAATAATTTATCATTAATTAATTAGCTAATTTTATTAATTAATTGATTTTATAAAAAAAACAAATCAATTAATTTTTATCTAATAATTTTTTAATTAACTTTTTTATAAATAAAAATAATCTCCTCTAATTATATTTTAAAAATTTTAATATATTAAAATTTTATTAAAATATTGAATCTTTTTAATCCTAAATTTATTTTAATTTAAAAAAACAGTGCCACATACGTGTTTGACCGTCTGTCCGTCTTCCACCTTGGTGATGATAGATTGTGGCAGAGCGTACGAACCGATAGATGGAGAAGATCTTGGCCGTTGATCTTCCGATTGGACAACCTTGCGTTACATTAAATGCTATCTTGTGATTGGCTCACGTCATAAGACTGTCGTCACTTCGTCCTCTTCTGTTAATTAAACTATTTATTCATTACCGCCAAAATGTCACTAAAAAATCCAATTAGAAATGACAACTTGCTATTAGAAAAAAGAAATTTCTTTTAAATAATAAAATCCCTTTTGGCTAGAAACAAGCAATGCATCACAAACTCCTTGGGCTTAAACAAGCTTGATTGGTAGACTCTGTCAAAGAAATTTAGGGCAAAACTACTCTTATAAAAGCTTCGATCAATTTAGAATGACGAATTAAATAATCCCTTTTCTTTGTTAAAAGGGACAGATGAGAGCTCGCATCTACTGGATGTTCAATTCTTGACGGATGCCTGGTGCTCCTTGACTATGCTGAACTCTTCAAGGTTGGCCTGGAGTTTGATAAGTAATTGCCTGCAGATTTCAGGGGCCGTGCAGGGGCCACACATGAGATAAATCACATTTCCTAAAGGCCTCATGTAAACACCATCCTCGCGGAGCTTCTGGAGAAGAGACCGTGCGTATAAGGATGCGTATCTGTAGAAAGCTCGTGCTTGTCATCTTGCTGAGTACTATCAAGTATATTATGCACTTGTACAGCAAAAACCTGAAGTGTTTCTGTCAAACAAAACAAATAGTAAAAGCAGACAAGTGAAAGTAGGCTTACCCAGAATTAAGCCCTTCTGCTCGTAATTCCAAAGCGATGAGAGTTCCTATTGCGACCACTCTTTGTACAGAAGGATGTGATGATATCTCTTGCACCAGTTCCTCATCCCATAACTGCAAGTATCAAACTAATAAAGCATCATCGCTTGCCAGATAATTGCCTGCTTGCCAAACCAAGCATTCCTACAAACCACCTAAGAAGAATCAGAAGGAAAAAAGCAGCAGCAGGATGTGCCATCATTTCGTTACCAAATGCTTATCAACATTTGGTGAATAGAGAAGAAATAATAGAAAAGAAGAAATGGACTATTTGAAACTTTTTGTCTCCATGCATTAGTTGACTAGGGAACTGAGTGAAACTTGATCGGCTAAAACACTTGTAAATTCCTGCTTTTCTGTAGGGGTGACTTTTGAAAGTACACATGAACATTATTTAGCCATTAATTCATGTCTCCTTTAGAGTCTTGAGCCAAGGGACAGGAAAGCAGGGGTAGAATTCAGTATCAACTTTGTCTAGTATCCATTATTGCTCACTCAGACATGAATATATCTAAACTAAAGTATTGCCATCATATCTTCTGGACTTCAGAATTTCATGTATACTATTACTTTGGTAATGGATGGAAATACAATGCGAAAAGAAAATAATCGTGTCACATACCTCTCGAAGCAACCTTTGTTCAGGAATCATATTATGGTTTGTCTGAGGATCTTTAAACCAATTTATGGCTTTAATAGCAGCCGTGCATCCCATAGCATGAGCAGAGTATGAGTGTCCATGCAAAAGGGCCTGAAGCTGAAACCGAAATCAAACATATGTTTCACTCAAATTCTGATTGGTTGTTATACTACATGTCAATACCTGTTTGCATTCATCCTCTTGCATACGATGACATAGATATATTTAGCACAGTCATGCTTAAGTACATAACATGAGAAGTAATGTGTATCAGATTATTAGATATGAAATTGTAAATAGGAAAATAAGAAATTAAGGGAGAAACAAGGGAAATAACAAAGGAATAAATTCAATACTTCTTTGTCCTAAATTAGGTCAAGTATATGCTACGTTCATTAAAGTTTAC
>JANQBM010000008.1:929030-940131 GCA_025594535.1 Erythroxylum domingense | reverse complement strand
TCCATCTAAGAACCAATTTTTTTAATTACTATGCAATTCTCGCAATTGCCAACAATTGCATCAAATTTCTTCAAAGTTTGGTGTCCAACATTTATTGACTCGGTGGTTTCCAATGTTTGGTAGCCAGGAAGGGTCAAAGCATTTTGTCAACAAATCTCCTCGTTGACTTGGTCTCGAACAATTAATGATCTACTTCACCTTTTCGGACAATTCCCCAAAGGGCTATATCACTAACTATAAACACCAATCAAGTCCAAGCATTGCTTGAACTTGTAAACTGAAAGAGCCTTCGTAAACATGTCAGCAGAATTGTCCTTAGTGTTGATCTTCTGAATAAGGACCTTCTTTTTTGTAATAGTATCTTGAATGAAATGATACTTCACATCAATATGTTTCGTTCTCTCATGATACATCTGATCTTTTGTCAAATGAATAGGATTCTTAATGTCACATTAAACGGTAGTAACCTCTTGATGTAGAGATAACTCGCCGAATAAATCTATCAACCATAATGCTTCCTTGATAGCCTCATTGACTGTCATATGTTCTGCTTCAATAGTAGATAAAGCTATTACATGTTGTAGAATAACTTTCCAGTTAACGACACAACCTCCAATGCAAAATACATAACTTGTTAGATATTTGCGTTTGTCAAGATCACCGACATAATCTGAATCTACAAAACCAACCAAAGTGTTGCTGATTCTACAAAACTCCAAACAAAAGTTTAAAGTATCCTTCAAGTATTTGAGATTCATTTCACCACCTGCCAATGTTCTTTGTCAGGATTGGCCATATACTTGTTAACGACACTAACAACATATGAAATATCGAGACGAGTACATACTATTGCATACATAATACTGTCGATGGCACTAGAATAAGGAACCCGTGTCATATAATCTTCCTCTTCTTGTGACTGTGGTAATTGAGCAGCAGATAGTCTAAAATGACTAGCAAGAGGAGTATTAACTGCTTTGGCATGTCACATACCAAATTTCTCTAAAACTTTATTGAGATAATTCTCCTGGGTTAAGAATAATTTACCACCTCCTCGATCACGTCTTATCTCCATGCCAAGAATTTTTTTTGCTGCTCCTAAATCTTTCATCTCATGCAATAAGGCCTTCAAATGGTATCTATAGTTGGTGATATAGCCCTTTGGAGCATTTCCGGAAAAGATGGAACATATCACTAATTGTTCGGGACCAAGTCAAGGTGGAGATTTGTTGACAAAATGCCTTGGCCCCTCCTAGCTACCAAACATTGAAAACCATCGAGTCAACAAATGTTGGCCACCAAACTTTGAAGAAATTGTTGGCAATTGCAAGAATTGCACAGGCATTGAGGAAATTGGTTCTTGGACGGATGCTCAAGTTTTTCCTATAAATAGAAGGTTTAATTTGAGCTTTCAGGACACTACACCAATCAATGACTCATAAGTGAAAAAGCACTCCTTATCGGAACTCGTGTGGTAAGAACAACACGAATCTAAAATCCACTCCTTGTTAGACCTGACTTTATCTTCTGTAGCTACAAAGATAATTCCCTCCGCCTGACTTCTACTAGTTTCCCCAGTGATGTCCTTATCAATATACTCTTTTGACTTTAATGCAGACTTAATACTATTATATGATATTGACTCTTTCCTATAAATCATGATATCACGAAAATATTTAAAGGACTGGGAAAGGGAATATAACATCAATATGACTTGATCTTCATCCTTAATTTGTACATCTACATTCTTTAAATCCAAAATAAGATAATCAAATTTGTCTAGATGTGAAATAATAGATGTACCTTCTGTAATCCTCAACATGTACAATTTCTGTTTTAAATAAAGCCAATTTTTTACCATCTTTTTCATGTACATGACTTTCAACTGGTCCCACGTACTTTTAATTGTGCTTTCACCAGCAACCTCTTGCAAAATCTTATCGGAGAGATTCAATATGATGATTGATCTAGCCTTTTTATCTAGATCTGTGAATTTATCTGACGCTATATTTGCTGGCTTTTTCTCTACTTCATCAAGTGCAATCTCACACCCATCTTATATCAAAATGGCCTACATCTTGAGCTACCACATACTGAAGTTAATATTCCGATCAAACTTTTCAATAAAGGTTTTCATTGCCGTCATGGTGGCTAAAATCTACACTTCTGACTATTTTTTGGATAGCGGACCCCACATGTGAAATCTGGACAATAGGCTTCACAAGCTAAATTGAACTCTGTTTATAAAATCGAGACAGTAGGCTCTACAAAATAAAACCGAGGCAGTGGCCCTTGCAGATGTAACTGGAATAGTGGGCTCCGTTTGGACTCATAATAAAATCTAATTTATTTTCTGATGTGGAGGATCCACCTTAGTGGCAACAATAGAGCATACAGTAAGTTAGACCAACAAGAGAAGCTCTGATACCAATTCGTTAAGGAAAATGCCCCTGGATAGGATATAAGTTGAATTTAATAGCCTGAAAAATAATAACGAAAATAAAGATAGGCAAAATAAAATGGGACATGACACAAGAATTTACGTAGTTTGTTCAATGTGACCTACACCCACAACCAGAGGGTGAGTCAAATTCATTAAAATGTGAAAAACGTACAAAAGTACAATAGGTGAAACAAAAAAAAAACTTTTAAAGCCTGAGAGAGAATGAAAGGATTGGTGTAGTGTCTTGAAGGCTCAAATGAAGCCTTCTATTTATAGGAAAAAATGGAGCATCCATCTAAGAACCAATTTCTTCAATTCCTGCGCAATTCTTGCAATTGCCAACAATTTCTTCAAAGTTTGGTAGCCAACATTTGTTGACTTGGTGGTTTTCAATGTTTGGTGGCCAGGAGGAGCCAAAGCATTTTGTCAACACTTTCTTTTTCTTTTGTATTTTTTAGGTATTTGATAATGTGGCCCACAATTATATGAAGCATCTGTAGATTTCCAAGTGAAAAGATTGGTTGTGTATTGCAGTTGCTGTTGATGCTGATGGTGCTCCAGTTACAGTTTCTTGGAGCGGGGATTCAAGAAGGAATATTATAGTATGGATGGACCACAGAGCTCTGAAACAAGCTGAAAAGATCAATTCCTCCAACTCACCCGTATTACAGTATTGTGGTGGAGCTCTTTCCCCTGAGATGCAGCCACCAAAAGTAACTAGAAACAATCCGTTATGATCATTGGCTCACCTTTTCATCGAACAAATCTGAAATGTGCTGCATTGTTACCTACAGTAGTCTATGTTTTGATTACCAATGATGCACAGTTACATTCTTGGTTTTATGGCTTTTAGATTTGTTAATAAGTGGGTTGTTTGTAATATGTGGCATAGTTTAAACAGGAGGATGGTTTCTGTGGTTTTTTGTGCTGTTCTATTTTGTCTAATACTGTCATACATGCAGCTTTTATGGGTGAAAGAAAACTTGCAAGAATCTTGGTCAATGGCATTTAGGTGGATGGACTTAAGTGATTGGTTGTCATACAGGCACGTTCAATTCTAGCCTAAAGTGTTTTCCTAACTATATTGATTTTCTGAACTGGGGCTGACTTGTATGAAGTTTTTTTTTTCTTAAATTTCTTTAGGGCAACGGGAGATGATACTCGAAGTTTATGTTCAACAGTATGCAAATGGACATATCTTGGTCATGCACACATGCAGCAGATGAATGAGAAGGATTCAAGAGACATGGAAGCTTGTGGATGGGATGATGAATTTTGGGAAGAGATTGGCTTAGGTGATCTAGTAGATGGACATCATGCAAAGATTGGTATGCTCATTTCAAATCTCTGCATCATTTCTGTGGATATTGTTTTATGAGATACACTGCATCTAATTTTACCTGTTTATTTATTATTTATAAGCTCTCATGGTTGTCTACTAAGCTTTGGTTGAGTTCTATTTTTGTTAATTATATTTCAGCAAATATCTAGTTCCTTAAATCTTGCTATTATTAATACCAATTTATGCCTGCGGTGGATGCCTTATTTTTACAATTCCTTCTAGCTTTGTCTGCGTAGATGATATCTATCATAGTATACTGGAAATATTTGTTTCTGTAGGACTGCAGCTCTAAATGCTTTTGACTCTTGTTTGCAGTTAGTTGATAAATTGACACAATCCATCCTCTTTAAACAGGACGGAGTGTAGCATTCCCTGGACATCCTTTGGGTTCTGGTCTAACTCCTACGGCTGCAAAGGCAAGAATTTTCATAATGAAGATTTCACATTGATTTGAAGTATTGACAAATTAGAGACTTCTTTTGGATACTATAAGATACTTCCCTTTTCTGTGGGCTTCAGGGGTTGTATTTGTTTCCCTGGATTTTTATCATGATGCCTGGGTCTTTGAACTTCCCTAAGCAGTGATTTGTATTTTCAGGAGCTGGGTCTTGTAGCAGGGATTCCTGTTGGGACTTCACTGATTGATGCTCATGCTGGTGGTGTGGGAATTATGGAAAGCATCCCTGAATCTGCGGCTGATATTCAAGGTTTTTTGACAGATGGAATAAACTTTTACATCTATGATATGTACATGAAGCTGTGCACTTACTTTCAAAGAATATTCTGTTTATCTCAGAGAATGACGAGGAAGCTATATGCCATCGTATGGCATTAGTTTGCGGTACTTCTACATGTCATATGGCTGTATCACAGAGTAAGCTGTTTATTCCAGGGGTCTGGGGACCATTTTGGTCAGGTAAAATGTCAAACTACCTGATCGGAATTTGGCCTTTTGAAGATTTGTGCAAGGCCCATGACTTATCACATTATTGTTTTCCACTAATAATAATTTGTAAAAACTTGTTCAGCCAAACATTTATATATGGAAATATGTATATTGAAGTTTAAGGGGTCTTCAACAAGTATTCAGGATTCTTCATTCAATTGCATTGCAGATAGAATTAGCTTTCCACTTTTTCTTAAATTCTGGTTGCATTTTGTTTTTATAAACTTCATTTTGTTTCACTAACGTAGTGGTATAAGCTATTGACTTGTTGAACTTATATAAGTGGCATTTTTAATAGTTTTACTTTCTTTCAAGGTTAAGTGTGGCACTAAACTTCACCCTTCATTTTATTTTTGTAGCGATGATACCAGAGTACTGGCTTACAGAAGGTGGGCAGAGTGCTACTGGTGCATTACTAGATCATATTATTGAAAACCATGTTGCTTCTCCTCGCCTTGCCAATCGAGCTGCTTCTCAAAGTGAGATATTAACTAGTCGACTTTGTTTGAAGCACATAGCTGTTAGGCAAGTATGATTAGTGTTTCTTTATGTAATGTTCTGTCTTATTTGATCCTGTAGTCTATTTTACTATCATCAGATGTCTCCTTGTTTGAACTGTTGAACAATATATTGAAGAAGATGATGGATGATTTGAAGTCTCCATTTCTTGCTGCCTTGACAAAAGACATGCATATCCTTCCCGATTTCCATGGAAACAGGTAATTTCTCAAATTTGTTCGACATTTCCTGAATGAAGCGCCTAGATACCTGATTTGAGTTCGAGCTGTTAAAGTTTATTATGGCCCAGGTCACCTGTTGCAGATCCAAAAGCAAATGGAATCATTTGTGGTTTGACACTTGATGCAAGTGAGAAACAGTTGGCTCTATTGTACTTGGCCACTGTGCAGGGTATTGCATATGGAACACGCCACATTGTAGAGCATTGTAATGCTCATGGTCATAAAGTAAGAATCCATCCTTCTCATTTGCACTTAGCTTCCTATATTTCTGGTGGTTAGCAAGTTTTTAGAAAGAGTATTTATCTTGGTCTAGGAAAGGATAGTCTGTCATCCGGTTACCATCCCTCGGTGCCTTATAGCTTTTAGAAAATGTCATAACAAATAACTCAGCTTAAGGACTCACATTTGTAGTACAAAGGGGTTCTAAACTTTGCACGATGCGTGGAATTGTCATATAGTAGCTGTGTAAAGCTAGAAAGAGAAATATGAAAGTCTTTCCTGAATTATTCTGAGGACAAGTCATTTTCTAGCATTCAAAAGAGCAATTGAAATCCCATCCAACTTAAAGGAAGAACGCATGCCTGAATGTTTCTCATATCATCTATTCCTTGTCTGACTCAAGAGGTGTGAATATTAATTTAATTATGATGGTCAGTATTATTTGTTCGATCACCTGTTCAACTGCTTCTATCGAATAACCTCTAATTTATGCTATGTGATCTTGGACTTGCTAATAGGAACCCTTTCTTAATTACTTTGCGTCTCCTTTCTGAATATCTGCTATTTATTGGAGGGTCTTACATCAACATATTTGACAAATATATGCGTTAAAACTCGATTACTAAGTCATGCCTTTGTTCTTTGTAGATTGACATGTTGCTTGCATGTGGTGGTCTATCAAAGAACCCCTTGTTTGTTCAAGAACATGCAGATATCACAGGTGATTCTCTTACCAGTCTTCTCTTTTGGCATCATTTTTCGTTTTCTCCTTTTTTTGGTAGATTTCTGTTTGTGGCTTTCTTTTATGGATTTTCCATTCTGTGTATGGGTTTGGATATCGCATGCAAGTTGTATTGACAAAGATTCATTTAAATATTGGCTTATGTCATGTACTTCAATCCAGTGGTTGGATTGGGAAGTAATAAAATATATCTCACTGCAGTTGTATTCTCGGGAAAATTCATATTCAAGCTTTTCTTTTTTCTACTGAGCTATTCATTTGGCTATGGAATTCACCTTCTCGCTAATGTTTAACACGATTTTTACTAGGCTTAAGGGGCATCGCGGTTCCAAGTTATACCAATTGGTCTGATTAGTCAAGCCAAAATGCTTTATTTTAGGTCTGAAGTATTTCAAGTCAGGATATTGCCCAACTGATAACTGATATTTTTTGTGACGGCTGGTAACCACAGTCATTTGAACAACTCTTTAGCTTTTACACGTTTTAATCCCGAGGATCACTTCATTATTCGTGCAGGTTGCCCTATAGTACTTCCTCGAGAAAGTGAGTCTGTTCTCTTGGGTGCTGCTATTCTTGGTGCTGTTGCTTCAAAAAAGTATAGTAGTCTCATGGAGGCCATGAAGGCACTAAATGCGGCTGGTCAGGTATTCCTTACAGGCATTTTTTAGCTTCACCACCTTAATGTCCATTGTAGTATCATCGTTGTAGTTAGGCTTAGTGGATAGCAGATTTTGGATTCATGTTGCCCTAATTTAACGTAGTTCCTCTTCTTCCAATCGCTGTCCCTCCATGACCCAAAGAACCCCACCTCTTCACCGCCATCCTTCTTTCATAGTGGATTTTGAGATGGTATTTACCATTTTATAAGCACTATAATTTAATGGCGGAAAGGTGATGTTCTTGCACTTCTTTTGCCAGGATAGAATAGTCCTTTTACTAATAGGAAAACTGGCGTTTGATTTTATGTTTTATCTACTTAATCACATGCACGGACATTTGTAGGTAATTCATCCATCAACAAATGCAAGGGTGAAGCAGTATCATGATGCCAAGTATCGCATCTTTAGAGACCTTTACGAGACGCAGCTGTCTCAGCGTTCCATTATGGCTCAAGCTTTGGAGTAGGTGGTGGGGTGGTGATGATGTGGTTGCTTCATTACTTGGGGAAAAAAGCCCTTTTTAATATTGTTATTTTTTCATCTCAAAAGGTGAACTGACCTGGCCTCTTGATATTCGCAGTTCACCTGTTTAACAAACGTCCATAATCCAAAAACATAAAAAGAATAAGTGGATTCCTTGATCACCTTGCACAGTTTCAACCTTTTTTTCCTCGAGGTCTTATTCAACTTCGGTTAAATTGAGTAAGCCTCGTTACTTTTAGTTAGATGAAAATAAATTGTTAGTTTTTGAATGTATATTCACTGAGTATATGTAATATTTTATAAATTAGATATTCCAAATAAATCATGATGCCCCTACGTGCATGCATTAGAGATATTAAATAAGAAGAAGACAATGAAGATGGAGACGAGAGGGACAATAAGCATTGGAAGCAGTAGTAGTACATAAGATGACATAAGGAGAATGAAAACGAAAGCGAGGGTGAGAGATAGCCTCTCGCCCACTGCGGGCATATTGTTTCATTTAATAATAATAATATCACATACAGATCTCATTTTTTTCGTGATAAATTGGACGCTTAAGCAAAAAATCAAGTACAGAATCGCCACCCCTGTTGGTTTACGAGAATATTCCACGCGCTGTTCACGCTCCTTTATTCTTTCTATCTATCCTCTAACACGTTTCGTGGATCAAATTAACTTACCTTCAGCAAATAATGACACAACTGAATCTGAAGGGGAAATGAATGGCACTAGCGAGACCGCAATTTAGAATTTTCACGCGCAGGATAGGTACGTGGGAGAGAAGAGGAGGAATATGCTATATATTATTGTTGATCTGAATAGAACGAGATAGAGAGAGAGAGAGAGAGAGTGAGAGAGTGAAGAAATAGGAAAGTGCCACGTGTGACTCTACCTGGCGGACACCCATCTCATCTCTTTGATGCTATTCCCGTCGTCTCGCTCTCCCTCTCTAGTTTTCTCTGTTCATGGCGTTAATGCCTTCTCTGCTTCTCAGTCCGTTATAACCCAATTTCATCACATCATCAAATGGAATCAGCACCTACCATAATTTTTCGTTTTCTTCTTCTTCGTCTTGATCTTCACTAACCATTCTCTTCCTTCGACTTTTTGCTTCATTCCCTATTTTGTTGGACCAAAATCCCCTCTAAATCCAAAATTGAAATATATAAATAAATAAGAAGAAGAACAAGGCTCCGTCATTAGGGTTTCTCCCCAACCTTTTATAACGCTTAGTGTTCAATCAGGTACTTCTGCTTGAATGAGATTTGGGTTTCAGTTTTTAACTTCCTTCTGTGTTTTGGGTCCGCGTTCTTCTCAATCTGGGTTGTTCTTCTATTTCAAGATAGAATTTTTGAGCTGCTTATGATCCTAATTACGGCTCGCAGGATGACTTTGTGATTTTGTCTGTTTGAAATATATCTTGGCGGCGGTGTAATCGGAACTGGCCCTAACTTTCATTGTTGGTGTTGGGGATTCAATGAGATTAAAGAATCTAGGTTTTAATGGGAACTCAATTTTGTTGGTGGTGTGTCGCAACTAGTGAAGTATTTCTTTTTTTATCGGTGTGTGGCCTCAGGTTTTCACCTTAAGGTTTCATGATTCGCGCATGCTCCATGTGTAATCAAGGAATTGATTGTTTGAACAAGAGCCAGAGCCCTGTTGACAGTGACCGCTATTCTAACCAAGCAATTGGCTTGATGGATACCCCGACCTCTGTCACTCAATCAACCCCTGCCACCAATGATGAAATCGCACGTGTTAAATTCTTGTGCAGCTTCTCGGGAAGTATAATGCCTCGACCTCAGGATGGCAAGCTCCGGTATGTAGGTGGAGAGACGCGAATTATGAGTGTGCCGAGGGACATTAGTTATGAGGAATTGATGACAAAAATGAAGGAACTTTATGACGCTGTTGCCGTGTTGAAGTACCAACAGCCTGATGAGGATCTTGATGCTCTAGTGTCAGTTGTTAATGACGATGATGTGACTAACATGATGGAGGAGTATGATAAGTTGGGGTCTGGGGATGGTTTCACTAGGCTCAGGATTTTTCTTTTTCCTCATCCTGACCAAGACGTTTCCGTGCATTTTGTTGATGGGGATGACAGGGACCCTGAGAGGAGGTATGTGGATGCGCTGAATAATTTGAATGATGGGACCGAGTATAGAAGACAGCAACCTGATTCCCCTTTGGTCGGTCCAGCTGATGATATCCATTTGCAGGAACAGTTTTTCAGTCCACTTAGCCTTGATGGTGGTCTTCATAACCAGAGGAGTGCTGATGTGTCAATACCACAATACAACCTATGTCATGTTACGATTCCTCAAAGTCAGAGGTACAATGAACCTGATGGTACATGGAGTCCTGCATTTTACTCTCCTAGGCATCATGGACATCTTGATCCTAGAACTATGTCAGAGTTTCCAAGTTCACCTCCAGCCCGTTACCGTGTGCCATTTGGGGAGTTACCTGATAGAGTGCCTGAAGAATATACTCGATCACAACTAAATCCTCATCCTGCCTATGATCATCAACAACCATTTGCTGATAATTTAGTATGGATGCCTGCTGGTTCTGTATCGGGTGATAGGGCGGGTTTTCCTGGTAACTTGTTGCATGTTCCTGGTGTTTTTGACAGCAACAGTGTATGCGAGCATTGTCGGGTGGCTTTCCCAAGAAATCAAATTCATCTGGAACAACCAAATATGGGAAGTGGGGTTCCGCAGGTTCCTAATCCATGTGCTGAGTGCCCACCAAATAGAGAGCCTTTTTTGTTAAATGTTGATCCAAAGGTGCAGCATACAATGTACATGAAAGATCAGAATGATCCAAGATCCATATACAATGAAACTCACAACCATGACAGAGGATGGGTTTTGCAACATCAGTCGAATCCTCAAGCTGATGAAGCAAGAACACATGTTTCTGGAGCTGGAAGATTCAATGATCATTACATTGTCGATGGACCTGGACTAAGTTACACTCTTGGGCATACTAGTTTTATTGATGGCCATCATTTATCCTCTAATTATACCAATCAGCGAGCTAGTCCTGAAGTGGGAAATGAAGTGTTTCATGATAAATCTGTGCCTGTCCCACATCACCTGCACATTCCTCCTCCTGAAGAACGAACAGTTCGGTATGGAAATTTGCCATACACCTATGGTACAGAGAGTGTTCACCACATATCACATGGCCATACACATGCACAGGCCTTGTGGAGAAATGGTCAAAATCCAATTTCTGGTGTTCCATTTGAAACATCCGTTGCAACTGCACAAGTGAATGGTATGTGTAATCCAGCATTTGTCAGAAGCATAGTCGATGGTGTCCAAAGGATTGGCAGTGGCATGGATAGTAACCAGCCTTGGGTGGAATCTTCACAGAAAATGGTGGCTGTTGATGGGAAAAGTGTTCCGGAGTCTTCTTATACCCATGCTGCTCTGAACTTTAACCCCAATATTTATGGTCCGGAAAACAAGCAATTATTTCTTCCAGGAACCATCTCACCAACAGTTCCATGT
>JANQBM010000008.1:821093-831755 GCA_025594535.1 Erythroxylum domingense | reverse complement strand
ATGACTAGGAACATTTAGGAATAATACATAAATGTAATATGAATCTCATAATTATAATCTCATTATAATTTCATTTGCAATGTATAATTATTCCATTGACTTTATCATATACATCTAAACATATACAAAATAAATAATGCCTTTAAATAATTTGTCACTAAAATACAACCAAAACGATTGGCTGTAGGGCATAAACCAACAGAAATTACTTTGAATACCCACATTCAAATTCGATTAAATCGAACCAATCTCACTTGTTAGTCAAAATGGTAGAAATAATTTTCAAATACTTTTATCAGTGTTTCCTAATTTTTTATTCTCACAATTAAGAATTTAAACATTAATTTCATTTTATTTTCTCTAAAATTAAAAAGAAACTACAATATTTCCACAAGTTAATTTTTTTGGTGTTACTAAGGTAAATCTATAAGTGTAATCTAATCTAAATGAATACTTGGAAATTGAATATTGTATTCAAAAGTTTTGATGGAAATTTTTGATTAGTAAGGATTATAACTCTTGATTTAGAAGTATAACCCCTAAATTTTGAAATCAAATTGGATATTAACTAAATGTGCAGGAACTCTTTCTTTTCATTTCTATGAATTAGTAAGAAAGTCTAAAAAGTTTTGTGCTTTACTGCTGATTAGAATAAACTCCAGTTCTCTAATTGTGAGGATTGAGAAGGCTATTCCCCCACATTAAATTCACATAATTCTAAATTAAGTAGTTAAGTTTTAAAAAAGAAGTATATTGTTTGACAACATATGAAAAGTAACTCGGAAGCCTTAATTCTAATCCCGAAAGCTTGACAAGCCATGACAACTCAAGAGCCAGCTAGCATGTCTTGTTAATAACCACAAAAACATCAAACAGTAGTATAAACAAAGATTAAGCAACTTGCCAGAGACGCTCCAAACGAGTGGTCCACACCAGTGGTGAAATTAGTTTTTCAATTCAAATTCAATCAATTGAGATAATTTATTAGAAACGAAATATATTAAATTTTAAAAATATTATATTAACCGAATCTATTATTTAAATTTAAGTGATTAATTAACTTGTTATTTATTTAAAAATATCATTTATAAATTATTTAAAAATTTTGTGATAAGGTTGTGGTTCTTGACAAGATATACCGGATTATATTAAAAGAGTCTTCTAAGAGATTAAGATAAGCTAATTATAGAATGTAATTTAGTCTAAACACTATTAAATATTTATATTTAAACTCAATCTCGGTTTACATGAGATGCTGTCCGTATCAAGGGGCCCCAAGGTTTCTTGGATGAGATCGTTAGGAATTTTGCATGATTATGGCTGCTGAATGTACCGTACCTGTAAATGTTTATGACTTACACCTTAGCATATTTTGTACCCACTCGTTTTCTATTGAAAGAGATGTAAGCATTTCAATGGCAACAATTAAACTTGTTTACAACAACTGAAGGAGTCACAAACATGGGTTTTTTTTTTTTCCAACTGCGCTATGTATCAACCTTGAGACTAAGTAATATATATTAACATTAAATTATCATATATATATATATACTTTAATTATTGGTATCCAAAAAGTTTTTGGTGGTAAAATGTATTTTCAGCATACTTTTTAACCTCGCAAGTCGCAAGTGAATTAAAGACACCATAGTACATAAGCCAGTAAAATCACATACATTATAGTAAAACTCTTAGTAATTCATAAGCCTTTAAAACTAGTTACCTAAAAAATTATAGTAAAAATTCAATAAATTATTATTCACTATTGTAAACTTTTTGTAATTTCAACTTGAACTAATTAACTAAATTAATTCATAATTAATTAATACTTAATTAATAAATGTTACTATATCTCAACATTATTAATTTTTATCATTTTGATGAATATCTCGTTGATTAAAAACTAGTTAGAAAGAGATTAATTTAAACATGATTTGTACAAAGCTCATTCGCATCTATAAGAAATAAAACGTTGTATTTATTTAGTTAAAGGTATGATTTATACACCAATATTTTATAAAAGATTTAACTAAGTTCTTATTATTATTATTTGGTATCACTTTACACTCTTGCATTTAGGGTGCATAAGTGGTATGGTAAGAAGTTATTTAGAGCTTTTATAAAATGTTAAGACATTTAATATTTATAAAATTATTTTAAGATCGTTTCAACCAAGTTATGCAGAATAAATTAATAACCCAGATATTTCCACCATTATTATTTTAAAAATATTAAAATATAACGTAATATTATAAATAACAATAAGCACGCACTGAAACGTTATATATATGCTTTTTAATGAAAAATATAAATGTCTATTTTGAAAATTGAATGGTGGTGGAACGGGACTTCTCATTAATGGGTGAATAATTTGAAAATGATATATCACGAATGCTTTAGAATTTGAAATTGAATTGATCAAGCACTTTCGTGGAAACTTGTTGCATGCATTTGTCTCCTTCCTCAATTTGGCAACTTGCAGTTACGAGTTCCAACTCGTTCTTCTAGGAAGCAAAATTTGATAGCGCAGGTTGGCCAGGTAATTCCATTTCCATTCCTTGTATATGATTCACAAAACAACCTGTCCTCCCTTATCGTTAAAGATTGATGCAAAACAAGAAAAAGAAAAGTCTATTTGTAGTATATTTAATTTCATGCCATCATTAATCTTATCTATTTGTTAGAATTTGAATCCTTGTGTACATGAAAATGTATTATATTTCTACCTCTTCAGCACCAAGACAACAATAAGGTTAATCAATTTGAAGAGTTTGTTGAAGGTTCACTCCAAATAAATAGAATCATATGATCAACATTAACCATGTATGTCTATGTTAATTAGATATATATGGCCATAGATATCGAAGAAGCCAAATTAAAACAAGTGGAGATTTCGAATTGCATAATTTAGGGACAACATATTATGAAGAAGATAGCGACTAAAACGCAATAATTTCCATTTAAGCCCAACTTAGATGCAACCTGTTTTTTTGTAAGGTAACGTAACCACTTTCTTTTTCTGTACTAGCTGCTACTGATTAGGAAGCGCTTAGAGAAATTATTAGATAAAAAAGAGAAAGGTTTGTTGTCAAGTAACCGATGCAATTCCATATATATAGGGGAATTCGTTCTTTTCAGTGTTTTGGACTCAACTTGAAAGTAGGTAGCTGGTATTGAAGTTTGAATTGATCTTTACCAAAAATCAGAATAGTTGTATTCAATTTTGGATTTTAGGTTGAGATGGTAGCAGTTACATGCTAATGCACGTCTTTACGAGGAAGCCATTTGGATGGTGAATCGTGTTTATATGTATGATGGGTCTTGTTAAACTAATAATTGATCGATATCATTTTAATATATGCAATTGGCATGCATTCTCGTGGATATCTTTATATAGAGTACTATTTGATTAAGTTTAGAGTATTAGGTAATTTGGTGATTAACCACACACAAAAGTAATTCCAAATGACTAAACAACACTAGGATTAGACATAGCAGAGTGATGGAACATGACATTAGGTTGAGTTAGATCCCTTCATTTTCACATTTTAAAGCATAGGACGAGCAGTTGGCTTAGAGATGCGACAATATATATATATATATATAAGGACCCAGTAACCTAGGCCAATGGTTCGATCAGTTAAGGATATCGAACTTTCAAAATAAATTATTTTCATGCACTGACGTGTAGGTGCTTAGGATATGAGAACGGTAGATTCACCAGTTGGAGGAGGAATAGAATTCTTGTAACTTAACTGAGTTTACTCTTTGAGATGCATAAATTTGGAGATTGGTAGAGTAAAGCATCTACCTAATTAGGTTACGATATTATCTGAATAATTAAGTTAGGATCAACTTGTCGATAATTATCTTGATCTGTTTCACTTGATCAATTTTTTCCCATTTTCAATTAATCAAAATTTTTTCTATTTTTTAAATCTTATTTATATATTTATATAAGACTCACTTAAATATGTCGTTATAATTATATAAAATATAACTGTAACACCATTTTTTTGTCACAGATCTTGATCTGGTGTCTCCTATAATCGGTTCAAACCCGGGCAACGAACGGAAAGTTACGTGTCAGCATTAATTGACCTTGACGTCTTTAATGACATTACGATAACTGCTACCGATATGAAGTCCTTAGCGACATGTCCCATCCAATTAAACCACTGCATGCATTGACCTGAAATCTACCGTTAAACTGCCTGCTTGACAAAGATATTTTGAGCCTGTCTGCTGGTGATTCCTGGAGTTGGGATTTTTTGATTATTGTCTTACCCAATACGAATTCAACACGCGAATTTTAAAGTTTGGTTATGAATTTGAGAAATTCGATTGATTTGAAAAACAGAATTGATGGAACTTGGACTTAATCCTGAGAGCTCTAATCCAATCCATTTGTAAATTAAACTGGAACATTTTAAGAAAATTTCAAAGTGCCCTCCATTGCCATGCGTAGTGGTCTCCTAGAGTTCTCTTCGCATACTTTCACTTATCGAACATAGTGATTGATACAGAATAATAATGTCTCGAGTCAAGCTAGATTTATCATCAATTTCGTTTACTTAAGATATAATTTGAGTTTGAGCAAAAAATTATTTAAATTCAAGTTCTACAATTTCTTCATTAAAATATTGTTCTTAAAAAAACGTAAATCTTGAGACACTCAGTAAAATTTACCTTTTATTAACAAAAAAACTTTCACAGTTTTGACTAAACATTATTATTTATTTAAACATGCATGTCATGTAACATTTTATAAATAAAATGATTAAAATACACATCTGTGATCTGTCGCTGCCAAATAATAAATGAAGAAATAACCAACTCCAGGACAGATCAAATTTCACTTGACTAACTTGTGGTGTTACTTCTTAGAACGTGCCCTCTAGATGCCCTTTCACTCAAAAATCTCTTCAAGTTCGAAATTTCAGACAAAAGGTACTTCAGCTTCACTCCTAAGTTCGTGCCTCGATCACGTCACATTATTATTAACCACTAATTGGCCCAGTCATGTTTTGCCAATGTCCGACACGATCCAGCCCAAGCCCCCAAGAATTTGCGTAATTACCATGGAACACCATTACCAAAGTTCGACTTAGTTTTGGGATTGAACTTATGGGTCTTGTACATGTACAATATTATTATGTGTTCTAATAACAAGTGGATAGGAAAAGGTTTAAAAAATTTCCGATTATTTCAAGGGCTTAGCATAACCGTTAAATAAAGTTTTAACAAACTTAAAACATCATTTTCAATTATTTGAATATTTATGTACCCTTAAAATTTGTGCTCTTTCACTTCTAAACGGGAGATATTGTATATTTTCCATTGATTAAAGGCAATAATTTAAAAATTAAGCTGAAAATTAAATTGATAAATAAGAGGCTTAAAATTTAAAAGTTTAATCATTATTGAATCATTATCAAATTGATATAAAATAAAAAATAAATAACATTAAAGAATTTAAAATATAATTAACAAGGAAACTCTACATTAAAAAAGTTGAAATTTAATTGAAGAAGAGGTTATTAAATAAAAACTAACTATTTTTATTTATAAAATTATTAATTTATAAAATAAACAAATTAATTAATTAATTTGTAATAATAAAATTATTAAAATAAACTAAATAAAAAATTAATTAATTTAAAATTTTTGTAAGTGAATTAACTAAATTAATTTAATTTTTTAATTATTGGTTAAAAGAGGCAAAGCAATTGAAACACGCACAAAGTTAATTGTTACTACTTAAACCAAACCAATTCCGTTTTTCAATTCTTTATTACATAGGATAAGGTTGCCACCTCAACGAGGATTATATTATATGATATTCTATTGACGAAACTACCCTTGTTGGGATGCAACAAAATATCGAAAACACACTTCCCTAGGGGGTATAAAGGTACAGACGGACAAGTGATAGTGTTGACGAGGTACATCTCTCAATCTCAACTTCTTCAATAGTGTTTCGATTTCAACGGGACGATCCTATCCCTTCAACTGACTTTCTTATATCAATTTGGCTCGGTGAGTTTCATACGCCCGCACGTTGCTACAAGTTTGCAGGTTAAGCAGGTCACTTCTCCGTCTGTGACTGTGACTCTATCTCTCGAGCTCGTCTTAGTATTGCCCACCTCAAAGACAATTCTCTCTCTCTTCTCTTTCATAAATAGAAATATTCACGTGTACTCGTTGATTGCTCTTGTCTTTATCTTCATTGTTCTTGTTTTGAGAGTTCGGAAAGCTCTACAGAGTGTTTCCTCAAAAGGGGTACTCATATGTTTTACGATTCTTGGATTAGATTTTTCTCAACTGCTGAAAGTTTTAATCTTTTCTCGTTTTGATGTACCGTGTTGATGATAGATTTTAGTTTCTGTTTATTGTTGGCATTGCAATTCCTTATTTTTGTCTGCTAGCGGGCTTGTCCTCATATTCAATTTTTCCTTTAGAAATTGCAAATTAGAGTTATTAATTTTAGTTACTATTTCATATCGATGATAAATATCATTCCTTTTATTATCCGCGTAGCTGCTATTGACTGATAAGTCGTAAATATATTAACATGTATATGTATGCTGTGCGTGTATGCCACACATCATTCATTATTTAGTCTGTATAGATAATGTGTGTATATCTCTGTCACTGATTACACACTATTTGTGCGTCAAAAGTATGGATACGTATTTAATTGTTGTTCGTCATGTGTGAATGACAGTTGTTTTGAGCAGTGTTTGATCTTTGCCCTGTGTATTGCAGAGTCAGTTTGAACAAGATGAGCAGAACAAAGATTGGGAAGACATTACTACTTCTTGTTTGCTTGCATGCAGTCACTTCTCATGTAGTAAGAATCAAAGAAGATCCCTTTTCTGTGTCTAGTTTACGTAGTTAGGTGCAATTGTGATGCTGCAAACCTCCCTTGTGCAGATGGGCCATAGCCATTCATTTCACGGTTTCAATACCTGCACAATTTTTGTTATCTTAGAACTTTTTTTTTTCCCATCTGTTATAGCTTGTCATGATTTCATGTGTGAGCGAATGCTGCGACCAACTCAAATTCCTAGTGACTTAAATTCGATTCCTGCACAATTTTTGTTATCTTAAAACTTTTTTTTTCCATCTGTTATAGCTTGTGGTGATTTTATGTGTCAGCGAATGCTCCGACCAACTCAAATTTCTAGTGACTTGACTATACGTTGTGTTGCTCATTTCCCAACTAGTTTCCGTCTCTTATATTATATTCGTTGTATTACATGCAGATTGCTGTGGGTCCTCCAACATGCTCTGCCGATCTTGAGGGAGGATGTAGTGATGAAGTAGAGTGGAAAGGGGAGTTCTTCCCTGGGGTTCCAAAAATCAAATATGAGGTGAGACATTCATGGAATTGATCATTTGTCTAGACATTGTCTTATATATGCAAAGAATGCAACTGATTATAACAATTCAATATCCAAGAGTGTTTCTAGGGCTACCATTTCTCCTTTTGTCATCTATACTTTCTTTAATTCAGTCTAAAATATGGGGCTTGAAACATTGTTGAAATTTCAGATGAGAGAGTTTGGATATTTTCATATTTACATGTCTATATTCAGGGTCCTTCTAGCAAGAATCCACTTGCATTCAAATGGTATAATGCAGAAGAAGAAATTCTTGGGAAGAAAATGAAGGTAGGTTTCATTCTTAATATTATCCTTCTCGTCAAGTAGATGATTCTTTCTAAATCTATCATTTGGTTGTAGGATTGGCTGAGATTCAGTGTTGCATTTTGGCATACATTTCGTGGAAGTGGAAGTGATCCCTTTGGTTCTCCAACTAAATTTTGGCCTTGGGAAGATGGTACCAATTCCTTGGCTATGGCCAAAAGGAGAAGTAAGAATGCTGCATATCTCAAACATTCCTGTACTCATATTGTATGATGGCAATTGGCATGATTTTTCTCTTCTTTATATTTCATATACAATGCAGTGCGAGCCAATTTCGAGTTTATCGACAAGCTTGGTGTTAGTTATTGGTGCTTCCATGACAGGGATATAGCCCCGGATGGTGTGACTCTGCAAGTGAGTGGAGCTTTCAGATTATTGTTAGAGTTATATCATGACCTACATTGTCATCTATCACAACTATGTAGGCATCTGAAATGTTGATAAGGTGGTTTTTTGTTAATTTTCAGGAAACAAATGCAAACTTGGATGCAATTGTGGCCCTTGCTAAAGAGCTTCAGGTAATTTTACATGACCAAACAGAGTAATTTGAAGATTGATGAACTTGGGTGTTACAGAAGTCTTTTCTCTAACTGTCTCTAAGGATTTTATCTATTTGCATATTGTTGCTCTGTTTCCTTTATAACTGCTCCTTGAGTTCATTTTGACATGGAAAATTTGATATATTTTAACATCTTTTGAGCCATGTCTTAAGCATGTATGTATTTGGGATCCTTTTTTTTCCATGGTTAGTGATAGGTAACACACAGACTCCGATAACAGATGTCAGCATATCCATAATGCAAGTTGGTCAGAGCTCAAATGTCATAGTTGCTAACCTCAATTTGCTTAAGATAACTTATAGTAGCCACTGTCAGTTCTCACGCTGATGTGAAAAGAAGACAAATCAATACATTAAGGAGATTAAGTAAGCATGCCCATTTATCACCTGTCCTACAAAACTTTTGTTATAGTTTGCTTGGTTGCCAAGAAGGTGAATTGAAAGAATAATTCATTTTACAAGTAAAATTCAACTGTTTGTAATCCTAATTTTCCTTCTTTCACTTGCATTTCTTGGTAGCTATAGGTTCTATGCAATATAAATGCAATGGTGTTGGACTAATCCGCCATCATCTGCTATTTAATCATTTTCTGAGAAACCAGTGTACTTGACAGACGATAATGCTTTTTCTTGTCATTGCACCAGCATAAATGTAAGATCACTTGTTTTACAGTTGCTTCATATGGTGGTCAACATATTGTTACATTTATTCTTTATGAATTTCCAGTTTCCAATGCTTTCCGGCATTATTTATTCTGTATCCTTTTTGGGTTAATCAGTTGCATTGCTATTCAGGGAAGCAAGATTGTTCCGCTGTGGGGTACAGCTCAGTTATTTTTTCATCCTCGTTACATGCATGGTGGTGCCACTAGGTACCTCCTACTTATCCTTAGTTGTAACTCTTTCCATTGATAAGGTTTAGAACAAGTCTTGATAGAGTTAATTACTTCAAACCTTGTTTTTCAGTCCCGAGGTTGGTGTATATGCATATGCTGCCGCTCAGGTTAAGAAAGCGATGGAGGTGAGTGGTCACTTTTACAGAAAATTCTTCTGTTGATTTTGGACTGTATTAGGGATAATTGATTTCTACTAATCATTAATGTGCCTTAAATGACACGATTCAAACAGGTTACTCATTACTTGGGTGGAGAAAATTATGTCTTTTGGGGTGGTCGTGAAGGTTACCAGTCTCTTTTGAACACAGATATGGAAAGGGAGCTCAATCATTTGGTATGCTAATTGAGTTTGCTTCCTGCCAAAGCATTGTTGAATTGAAAAAAAACCCCAATATTCAGAATCTCTCAATTTGGGGTTTATATAATCCCTTTGTTTCCATTCTGACCCATCACACTCCACCAATTTACAGGGAAGGTTTCTTCAAGCTGCTGTAGCCTACAAGAAAAAGATTGGATTTAACGGTAACCTGTCTTCATCTCAGAATCTCATTTTTTTATTTTTTGGTTGGAAATTTTGCATGTCTAATGATCCCAGGTGGAAGATGATTCTTTTCTGAACGAGTTAGGCTAAGTGAACATGATTGACTTTTTTGTCAAGTGTCAAGACTTGTTTTTGATGATATTCTGAAGTATAGAGTTTTTGCCCTCTCTATGTCAGGGACTCTACTAATCGAGCCCAAGCCCCAAGAACCTACAAAGCACCAGTATGTTTCTTACTCTATAATTAATAGCATGTCCTCCGATGCCTTCTTTTCTAAGACATGGTGTTATTTTCTAGGTACGACTGGGATGCTGCAACAACAGCCAATTTCTTGCGGAAATATAGTCTTATAGGTGAGTAATGCAACTCTTTTCCTTATACCAGCTGATTTAGTTGTGAGATAAGTGACCATTTTTTCCCTTCAAGTTGAGTGCCATTTGAGGCTTCTAAATTCACCCTCCTTTTCCTTTACCATTATTATTGATTGCTTTCGTTTTGTTTATAACATAGAGTAATGAAGACTAGATGTAGTAATGTCATTTGACATTGTAAATTGTACAGATTTGTCATTTTAGGGAATTAGTTGAAAAGAATAAGGAGCTTAGAGAGAGGAAGAAACTGAAACAGTTAATTCGTTGATTTCTGTTAATGGTTACAGTCGTTTTTCCAGCCTTTACAACCCAGCTGCTATGATTATTATCCTTGTCATTTACCAACCTGTTTGTTCCTTCTTTTCTTATGGGATCACTTTATTACCTTCAATGCTGTTCATCATCTTCCACCTTCAACCTCTTACTTATTCCGTAACAATAATATCAGACCTGGTATGCTTTTACACCAAAGATGCGCCTTCGACGAGCCCTTTTATACCTACCGGCCATCTTATGCTTTCAAGTTAACATAGGTTAATTCCTATCTTTAATAGCTATAACAGACAGTTTGATGTATGAGTTCGAT
>JANQBM010000008.1:764911-786506 GCA_025594535.1 Erythroxylum domingense | reverse complement strand
ATTGTAACTTCAGTTATGTTAAAATTGTTTAGACTTAAGAGTTTGAAATAAGTGAAAAAGTAAATACGTGTTTATCAGCAAGCTCAATCTATAAAATGTTCATAAAAGGAAAAACTTAAGGATCGCATGAATTCAATAATTGTCCTGTAATAGCAACATCCTAGGTAGATATTTCACAATATGTTCAAGTCTCCTATCTTGTTATACACTTCCCAATGTAAGAATTTTCCAACTGAAAACTCAAATTCATTGTTAAACCTTTATAAATATTAAATTTTCCAAATACACCAGAGACTTTGGTTATAATTCAATGTTTAGGTCGATTGACTTAGTCTATTCAATCCCACTAAAAAATATTTTCTCGCCTTGCATGTTCGTCAAAGGCATTAATGACTTCTAACCTGATGAACTTCTTTCCTACCTAACACACCTATACACGTATCAATGGTTCGGTCAAAATCGGCGGCCGAAAGGATTTTCCAGTTAGCAGTGACGAGAGGGCCAAAGAGTCGCCAAAGAATCCATATATATTGTAGCTTTCCTACTGCCATTTTTCAAAGGCTCGGTTTATAATCCTCCATTAACAATGTACGTAACAAGTAACAACCCAAAAGTTCTTCAATAAATTAATATTGGAGCATTGACTACGTGAATCTAACCAAGTCAAATGAGCTACTTAATTGGAAGATCTAAGATGAGTTGTACAATAAGCTTCGGAAGATACAAAATATCGAGATTTTTATAGCAGTGTAACAACCAACAAGACTTGGAATTTAAGAAAGCTTGAGGGTAGTTGGAACCTTGTTAAGGTCAGAAAGTTCCTTAAACTTTGAGTCTTTGGAAGGATACGCAAATAAGGTGGAAATTACGGGAGATCACTTGTTCCATTACTTTGTGCTTACTTTATTTTATAAGCATCAATCCATTTAATTTCAATATGTCTTATTTATTGGATGCACAGATGCTTATAGTATAGAATAGATACATAATAATAGAAACAAGTGATCTAATACTGAAAATTACCTTCACAATTAAGTAAAACTTGAAATCTTTTTCTCGGACAAAATTTAAACGTCTTTTATAAAATATATTTGCATCTTCAGCCTCCAACTTGTGGTATAATTGTAGAACTTGTCATCTACCTGCATTTTTGCAAATACTCGTTCACACTTTTGGTCTATTCTATTTAAGAAGGGCACATACCACAAAGTTAAATAGAACTTTCAGTTATAAAACTCAAAAGCAATCTATGACTCAAAACACATGTTTAAAGAAAAGAAAAAAAAGAGAGCAAATTTTGAAATAGACTTGTGGATAATTTTCTAATTTCAATGTATTCTTTATTGTATTTATTTCTAATAAGGTATAAAAGACTTCTCTAGGATTTGATTTCGAGTAGAGGAGATTGAAAAAGCCCTTGTTTCTTTCTTTCTTTTTCCCCTCTTCTAACGACCCACGAGGCCTATTAATTATGCCTTAAGGTACTATTATCGATACATAATGCCATTACTGACAGACACTCCGTTTGGATTTTAGCGTCGTGGAGGATAAATTGGGCTGGCACCTTACCTATCTATTGCTTTATTCTTTTTAAATAATTGAGGAATAAATTACAAATTAAACATAAATATGGAAGACTTTTTCTCTTTTTAATTGTATAAAAGTGTCGAAAAGAACTTTAAGTTTCAGAATTTAATGCATTTGTGATGAATGTAACATAATTATAAAATTCAATTAATATTACTGAGATTAGTAATATTAATTTAATATCAGTACAAGACAACTTAAAAGTCTTATTAATAATTTATAATTTTCAAGTTTACTCCTAGCAGCCATGCATATGTTTAGAAACGATATCTAAATTTATAAACTAATTTATTGTGTCGTTGAATTGAATGTAGACCGGAAATTATCCATTATATATAATGGATAAGCTTTTCAAAATTTTCTTCTTATATATAGTCTAAACAAATATTTTATATATTTTAAAACAGACTATTGATACCACATACTGCAAATTGCTGAATAAGTCAAAATTAACAGAAGAAATGCGACCCAGTGAATGCGCAAAAGTCATAAATATCCACTATATATTATTCCAATTTCCACCATTAATTCAAAGTGCTAACTCGTCGAGATCTCCCTATTTTTAGTCCTGATAAGATATTGACCATAGATCTTCCATAAATAAATAGCTTTAATTCTTATAGTCAAGAAAGGTGCACTAGTAGCTCTAATAGTGTTAACTGGTACAAAATTTTGAAAAAAACTGATCAGTGGAGACTGGAGAGTACAAATCTATAAATGATGGAGAATACATTGGTCTCTGAATCCACCGAAAGTTTCAGTATTATTACAAAGAAAATAGCTTTTATCAAACAATTAAATGTCCTATCGTAATAAGCACCAAAAGCTGTTGTTCTTGACTACATCGTATCGTACACCTGTGACCACCACTCCACCTGTATTGATTTTGGTTGAGCAATTTGTCCTGTCATGGACTTCGAATGGGGAGTTACTTAACAATCCCCTTAGATTTTGGCTGATTTTTCCAAGGTCTGGCACCTTGACTTGGACAGCCATTTTTTTTTTAACTTATGTAATTAAATTTTATTTATATATTTATATAAAATTTATATAAATATGTAAATAAGGTTTAATAAAGTATAATAAAAATATCATAATCGAAATAAAAAATTTGATCCTTTAATTTAAGAACGACACACCTTAAAGTAATTTATTAATTAATTAAGATAAAGTATTTAATATTCGAGATGGAATGAATACTTTACTTGCCATCGTTGTAAAGCCAAAGAGAAATCGAAGACTCAACTTTTAGGGGAGCATATCTGCTGCTCCCGAATTATTATGCCCTTAAAATTCTAGCCATTTAACTTATTGTAATAGATGGCTGGGATTCATTTAGGCATAGCGACTTTTAGATACTTCAAGCACCGCATCAATACCATTCAAATTGAGAATCAACAAATCAATATAAATCAACTTGTGATTCGTTAAAATCGGCACTCTTGGACATTGACCTGGACTTTAGATTTTGCTACCGTTCGCCACTGTCACCTGGAGTTTCTCTGTTGGTTCCATCACAAGGTCCAGTTTGCCGACCTACTGGGAATCGATGAAACTATGGTATTGCCTGAATATATGAGGAGCACTAGCGGTTGCCCTTTAATTATTCCTTGAATTTTCATGGTCTGTCCTCCTGATATGACTCTGGTTATAACGTGGAGAGAGATTTTGGGTTCAATTTGTTCTTCGATGTCTTGTCCTTCTTCTTCTTCTTGAACCAATTCTATGACCCATCCAACTAGAAGAGTTGCTTGCACTAATGCCCCCTCGTATATATTTCATCACAATTAAAACAGAGCCTTATTGATCTACAATCTTCCATCTTTACTCTAGTAAGGCGTTTAAACAATTTCTGGTAAGGAGAAGCCGATGGAGGGCTGGTTGATGGTTTGGAAGATGTTATGGAAAAAGTGGATGAAATTTTTGGGCCTCCATGTCTCTTATACAGACAGGCTAGCCTCATTGCATTAGTTAAATCCAATGTTTAAAAACCGTATCGAACATTAAACTGATCAAAGGAAAGATTTAAAGGTTCAACCGATAAAACCAGTATATAATAAATAAGAAGTATAAATTTTGAATTAATCAACTTTTGATTCAGTTCAGTTTATTTTAATAAATAATAACTCTTATTGTCAAAAATGAATCTATTCATTAATTGATTAGTTGATTTTAATGTTTATTTTTTAATACTAAATTCTTGAACATAACATATAAAGATTAATTTTTTAAAGAAGTAAATAATTTTGTTATAATTTAATATTCCTAAAGCTTTTAGCTTTATATATAAAATTTAAAATGTGTACATAAGTATTAATATATATAATTGGTCGCCACAGTTTACTTATTTATTTTTCTTAACCATTCTTTTTAACCCAATTAGTAGTTAGCAATTGAATTTTCTCCTAAAATTAGTGGTCAAATCCCTAGTCCCTATTTCCATTAGCAAATCCCATAACAGAGTATACCTAACTTTTAAGAACAATTGTAGACTGTTGTTATCGTCATCTCTCTGCTTCTTGATTTTTTCTTTTTATTATTTTCATCATTTAGCTTCATCTTTCTACTCTTTCCTCTCATTATCTTATGCATCTCTCTACTTCTTGATTTTCTTTCTTTTTACCTATTTTCGTCCTTTAGCTTCATCTTTCTACTCTTCCCTTTCAATCTCTCTTATTATCATATGGATGGACCTAGATTAAGATCTCACCTTTTGTCTTGAGCATGCTGATATTATGTTGTTCTCGCGTCCTTTTGAGATGTACACACATAAATGACGTATATCTTTAGTTGTTGTTGGATTTGTGTTTTGCTTCTTTGTATGATTAAAAATCGATTTATTTTGATTTTGGGATTTAATTCAGTACATACATAGAGAAACGTAAAAGAAGAATCGATGCCTTTGGTGATGTGTGACTGGGTGGTTCCCAGAGAGGGTGGCTGGTTTGTGCATCTACTCTCGCTCTCCTTCTTTTTCTTAGGTTCACGGTTCATGGTTCACGGTACAAAAACTGGTCAGTTTTTATTAACAACGGTTAAAAATAAAAACCGAACCAAAAATCAGTCTGGTTCGTACTTAATTAGGTCGAATTGGCCAATTTGGTGTAGTTTTTACATTATTGGTTAAATCGCTATGCCTATGTAGTTCTACTTTTACTGCAATATACTTTTACAACCCACTTACGAATATTTCCATCTATTATTCTGAGGTGAGAAAGTTTGCGTAAGTTGCTAACTGTTCAAATTTGCGCTGATAATCTTCTACCATTCCCACCTGCCGCAATTTGGAGAGTTCCCTTTATTTAGTTCCTTGAATTGTGGAGCCAAACCTGAGATGACATTGTTGTTTGAACTCTTCCCATGGGATGCCAGGTCTATCTCTGTCTAGTTTAAGGAACCAAACTTATGTATTCACGTCAAGATGATAAGAGATAATTTTTACTTTTTCCTTCTTTGGAACACGTCGATGTCGAAAGTAATGATCATAACGGTTTAGCCAAGCGAACGAGTCATCTTTCCTATCATAAGTCGGGAACTCCAACTGAGAGTAGCAAGGAGGTTGCATTCTTCCCTCCATTCAGTTGGCACCTAGCACTTATATTTGTTAGCGTTATTGTTCCAAAACTTTTATTACCCTATAACGTTAATAACGCTTCTATATATTAACTCCCACATATCCTCTTTAATACCATAACGTACGTTGATAACTTTAATATACTTTAATATTTCTTTATCTTATGGTTAATGTATAAAGCTCTCCTCTCTATATATATATAGCCCACGCATTTGATTTTCCCCCACTTCTTCTCACACTATCGTGCTTGTTTTTCATTTTTTCTCCATACAACGCTCCTTTCCATAGACAGACTTCTTTACACACAAATTTTCTTATCTTTTCATTTTGCGTTTGTTTGTTTTTGTTAATTCACGGAGATAGTTCCTACTCTGCCTTTTGGCATGCACCGAAGCTAGTGAATGAGGTGTTAACCCTGAGATCGGATCCCGCTGTCCTGTTGTATCGTAAAGGGGGAATTTCTGACTTAGGACAATGATTTTTCACAACGCCTTGCATTCAGATAAGCCGTTCTAATTTAATTATTTCTACTATTTTCGCTAACAATATAAGCAAAAAATTGTGTTGTTTTGCTTGCTCTTTGTCAGGATATTTTCTATTCTTGCTACTGTTTTTGGATTTGTTACTGTTTGTGGGAAATTACTGCGTTCTTGCTACTGTGTGCTTATTTCAGAATAAGTTGGAATATTGATTATTTCATGTGAGACATCTCTGCTTTCAAATTTAACATGTCATCTGCGAATGAGATCAATATAGGTTCTATATTTACTGTTCCCCACGTAGGTTCTACCTTATCACCATAGCCCAGAGAATTATACATGACTTAACTAGATTAGAGCCTCTAGATGGGAGAAACTTTAAACTACGGTTTGAGAAAATTATTTTTTACTTTCAACAATACGAAATTGATTATGTACTGTTTTAGAAATTTCTAGTGACAATACCGATCCTAAGACATCTAAGGATGACCATACTGTTAGGGGAGTGTTGCTTAACCATATGATGAACCTATTGTTTGATATCTACTGCAAGGAACTTTGGGATGCTTTAGAAGTGAAATATGGGATGAATGATTTCAGTACTAAGAAATATGCAGTTTCTAAATGGTTAAAATTTACTGTTATTATTGATAAGTCCATTATGAACCAATTATATGAGTATGAAAACCTACTTGCAAAAATCCTTATTAAGGGTATAAACATGTGTGAGTTGTTTCAAGTTAATGCCCTTATTGAGAAACTACCTATCTCATGGAATGAGTATAAAAACCAGTTGAGGCATATGAAAAAAGACATGAAGCTTAAGGAGTTGATAGGACATATAAAGATTGAGGACGCCAACCTTACACAAGATAAGAACAAATCACTTACCCTTATCTATACTGTTAAGGCTAATGTGATAGAACATAGAAATGCAAATAACTTCAAGAAGAATGGTGGACAAAACAAGTCTTTCAACAACAACAAGTAGGGTCATTTTAAGTGCAAAAGGATTGATGGTGATTTTTGGTGGTGCCACAAGCCAGGTCATCCTGTTGCTCTTTGCCAAGCTAGAACCAAACATGAGAAGAAGGGCCAAGGACAAAAATCACAACAATCCGGGAAAGGAAACCAAAAGGGGTATCAACGAGGTAACCAGAATAATTTTGGTAAGCCTCAAGCTAATATGGTTGATGCTGGTGTGATGACGAGGAGATCATCATTGCTGTTGTGTCCGAAGTCAACCTTGCTGAAAACTTGGTCTAGTGGATCGTTGACGCAGGAGCCACATGTCATATCTACACCAACAAGGACCTATTCAAGGAGTTGAATGATGCTGTTGATAATGAGTTCGTGTATATGGGCAACTCCAATATAGTTCTTGTTCAAGCAGTTAGGAAGGCCACTCTCAAACTCACTTCTGGAAAAGTGTTGGCATTAGAAAATGTTTTATTTGCTCCTGATGTTCGTAGAAACTTGATTTATGGAGCATTACTTAACAAAACTGGTGTTAAACTTACTTTTGACTCTGATAAGCTAGTTCTTACTAAGAATGGAAATTTTGTTAGTAAAGGATTTTGTAATAGGGGTTTATTTGTACTTGACGTTAAACTGAATGCATCTACTTCTTCTACTTATATTGTTGAATCTCTAGACCTATGACACTTTAAACTTGGGCATATAAATGTCAGGTCAATTAAGAGGATGCAAAGCTTAAACTTATTGCTTAACCAGATCACTAATCAAATAGAAAAATGTCAAATTTGTATTGAGGCTAAACAATCTAAGAAACCTTTTAAGTCAGTGACTGAGAGAGAGTCGCAATTGTTGGATTTGGTATACAAAGATTTGGGTGATTTTAGTAATAATGTGAGTAAAGGAGACATGAGATATTATATTACTTTTGTGGATGATTGTTATCGATTTAATAAGGTTTACTTATTGAAAAATAAAAGTGATGCAGAGGAAATATTTATAAAATACAAAGCTGAGGTTAAGAACCAATTAAAAAGGAAAATTAAGAGATTAAGGTTTGATCGAGGTAGTGAGTATAATACTAATTTCCTTGTTGATTATTGTGGAAAAGTTGGGATTATTCATAAACTTTTAGTCACTTATACACCTAAATAAAATGGAGTAGCTTGGAGGAAAAATCGAACACTTAAGGATTTAATGAATGCAATGTTGATTTCCTCAGGTTTACCCGACTTATGTGGGAAGGAGCTATTCTTTCAGCTTGTTATACTTTTAAAAGAGTCCCTTATAAGAAACTAGATCAAACCCCTTATAAAATTTGGAAAGGTTATCCACCTAATTTGCATTTTTTGAAAGTGTAGGGGTGTCTTACTAAAGTTGCTCTACCTGAACATGAGAGGAAAAAAATTGGGCCTAAGACCATTGATTCAATATTTGTGGGATATGCTTCTAATAATGTTGTCTATAGATTTATAGTTAAGGAAGAGGGATCTAACACTTATGAACCAATTATAGATTCAAGATATGCAGTATTCTTTGAGGATATATTTCCTATAAAAGTGAGTGTGCAAGTTCCAAGAGAGTTTATCCCTAGTTCTTCTACTAATGATGACATAGAGGAAGAGTAAAATATTGAACTAAGGAGAAGCAAAAGAGCTAGAGTATCTACCTGTTTTGGTTCTGACTTTATTACTTCCTTTGTGATGAAAAAAATTGAGGAGATAGATGATGGTTTTATGATGACATATATTATTGAGGAAGATCTCAAAACTTATGAGGAAGCAACAAGATCTGTGGAAGCTACCTTTTGGAAGGAAGCTATAAATAGTGAGTTAGAGTCAATCATGTCTAACAAAAATTAGGTTTAGTTGATCTATCTCGAAGTTGTTAGCCTTTGGAGTGTAAGTGGATTTTCAAAAAGAAATTGAGACTTGAAGGAACCATTGAGAGGTTCAAGCAAGAGTTGTGATTAAAGGCTTTAAAAAAAAGGAAGGATTGGACTTTTTTTATACTTACTCTCCTATTACTAAAATTGCATCTATAAGGATGATGTTTACTATTGCCTCGGTATTTAAGCTTCATGTGTACCAAATGGATGTTAAGATAACTTTATTGAATGGTTATCTTGATGAGAAAATTTATATAGTCCAGCCCGAAGGGTTAGAGTGCCTAGTCAAGAACAAAAGGTGTGTAAGTTGGTTAAGTCTTTGTATGGACTTAAACAAGCTCCCAAACAGTGGAATGAGAAATTTAAAAGTGAGATTTTAAAAAATGGTTTCACCTCTTATGATGTTGGTTATTACATTTACATGAAATCTTGCATCAATGGTTGTGTAATCATAACTTTTTGTGTGGATGATATGCTTATTTTTAGTACTAGCTAATCTGTCATTGATACTACCAAGAGTATGCTAAAGTCTTGCTTTGATATGAAAGATCTTGGACCTGTGGACTTTATTTTAAGAATCAAAGTTGATAGGACTTACTCTAGTTTTAGGTTTAATCAAACTCATTATGTTGAAATTTTTTTGAAGAAATTTGGTTACTATGATGTTGAACCAGTTAAGGCTCCCTATGATGTTAATGTTGCTTTAAGGAGAAATTTTGGTGATAGTGTGAACTAAGCTAAGTATGTTAAAATTCTTGGTAGCGTGATGTACTTGATGGACTATTTTCGTCTTGATATTGAATACTGTGAGAGTAGACTTAGTAGGTATACTCATAATTCTAGTCAAGAGCATTGAAATACATTGATTCATTTGTTGAGATATTTGAAAGGTACTATGCATTATGGATTATCTTTTGGTGGTCATCCTCCTGTATTGGAGGGATATTCTGATGCTAACTGGGTTACGGAGAGTGATGATATACGCTTTACCAGTGGTTAGGTTTTTACCTTGGCAGGAGCTACAGTGTCCTAGAAATCATCCAAACAAACATGTATTGCGAGATCAACAATGGAGCTTGAGTTTATGGCTTTAGAGCTGGCAGGATGGGAAGCTGAGTGACTAAGAATCCCGTAACAGATATCCTGCTTTGGAAAAAATCAATTCCTTCTGTGATCCTTCATTGTGATTCGCAAGTTGTCATTCATGTTGCCAAGAACAAGGCATGTAATGGGAAAAGTAGACATATCAGATTGAGACATAAAATTGTTTGTACTTTAATTAGACATGGTGTAATTTCTTTAGACTATGTCAAGTCAAAGAAAAACTTAGCAGATCTGTAGTAATCTCGTGATGGATATCCCTCTTGGGAAACTAAGTTCAATGTGTCAAACGAAGTTATGTGGTGACTATTTACTTGTATTTTGTTTGTAGAATAATACTGACATATATTCAGTTGTTGAATTGCGTCCCTAGTATGACTTTACTGCATTTGATGAGGTTGGATTATTCAATCCTTAATGAGTTCCATAGCATACATTTAGGTGGTGTGAGTATTACACACTTGATAGACTCACCTACGTGATTGTGGGGGACTAGCCACCCTCCTATGAGAGTATTTGAGTTATCTCTTTAGAACAATCATAAGACTGTGACATTTTGAGGCTATTTCTCTAGCAGATTTTGTCTCTAAAATTTCTTAGACACCAGGACTTAGTTCATCTGGTTGTTCACCTATTTTTTCTCCTAAATTGTTACAATTTATTTCTCAAGTTTTGAACCAAGTGAGAGATTGTTGGTGTTATTATTCCAAAACTTTTATTACCCTATAACGTTAATAACATTTCTGTTTATTAACTCCCATAAATCCTCTTTAATACCATAACGTACGTTCATAACTTTAATATTTCTTTATGTCATGGTTAACGTATAAAGCTCTCCTCTCTATATATATTGATAGCCCCTTTATATATATATAGATAGCCCACGCATTTGCTTTTCCCCCACTTCTTCTCACACTATCGTACTTGTTTTCCATTTTTTTCTCCATACAACTCTCCTTCTCACAGACAAACTTCTTTACACACAAATTCTCTTACCTTTTCATTTTGCGTTTGTTTGTTTTTGTTAATTTATAGAGGTAGTTTCTACTCCGCTCTTTGAAGTACACCAAAACTGGTGAAGGAGACATTAATCTTGGGGTCGTATCTTGTTGTTCTGCTGACAATAAAAGGGAATCTTGTTGTTTTGCTGACAATAGAAGGGGAATTTCTGACTTAGGACAATGATTTTTCATAATGCCTTGCATTCAGATAAGTCGTTCTAATTTAATTATTTATGCTATTTTGGCTAACAATAGTATCTCCTTGTTATCCGTCCACCTTGGTGGCTGCCAAATCTCAAAAAAGTTCTTCAATTCGATTGGAAAGTTCCACCTGATCCCTTTGACACTCCTCCTGGAGTCTTTGCCAATCCTACTGGTACATCTTAATAAAAGCTTTGAACTGTTTTTGTAGATTGGAAGACGAATCGCCCATAACTGTTGGCTTTGGTACCAATTTGTTACGGTTTCGTATTTGCGATTCAATTACAGGGTGATTAACAATGATGTCAACCTACAATTCCTGTAGAAGGGAGTATTTTCGAGTTTGCCTTCCTTTGTAACCTATATTGAATATAAAGATGGGCTCATTAAGAGAGAACTCGAAGATCTCTATAATACTGACTATTGCAATAATTCTCTTTTTGCTCCTTAGTTTCATCATACAAATCTTTTTAAACAAAAAATTAATAACTACTTCCTATAAAACAAAAATCCACTACGTGCAAGTACTTAATCAACAAAATGTCACATCACGCTACTTGCTGTCAATCTGTTCTCCACGTCGTCGCTTGTACACGTATCTTTTGAAAAGTCTGTCCATAACTGAGATGCATCCAAAAGTTCGATATAATACTCTACCAAGTACCAACACTTACGATACATGGAAACGAAAAGCAAATTTGAAATATTAGAAGGATATGAAACAGTTTTAGGATTTATTTGACTGCTATATTAAACAAATGCTATCGGAAACCTGTACATCCACGAAGCTGCGGTCCAGTTTAACTACCTACGAATTTCAACATTTTAACAAATTAAAATTTCACCCTCCCTAGCTATTTAATTACCTATTGTTTCTCCAATTATTGCTTATAAACGAGTGAACCGTATTCCCATAAGAATCCAAAATATATTAATCGGAAAACAGTTGAAACTGTAATTTGTGCATACACCTGTTTAACGTTAAGCTCATGTTTTTCAAGGTCGGTCCCTTAAGTCTCCCCATCGAAGTCACCCTGTCTCATAGCGCTGGGAAACGAAACGATTCCAACGTCCAAACTTTCATTTTCTACAATGCGATACACGAAACCACGAAAAAGCTTGCTGATCACGTGCTACGGATAAAACATATGTGATTTCTTTTTTTTTTTTTTGGCACTTTTTGGTTTTATCGTTTTCCTTTATCACCATCAATGCTTATAGAATTCAAGAATTCTGACGAAAATATTTATGGCTGATATGCAACCATGCCTACAATTTTAGGTGACGGAAAACGTGTTGCACGTAATATTGTCACCTATCATACGTAATGTCACGTCTTGTAAACGTATCTCAGTGTTTATGATTACGGACTTTTGTAGTTTTCCATCTTCTACTTCATGCATTTTTCTTCCCCAGTGGATTCACTTTCAAAAGTCATTCATTAGCATGTGAGGTCTTCGAAGGTTTGAGGTTTGCCTATCATTCCTAGTGGGTTCGCTTTCAAAAATCATTCACTAGCATGTGAGGGCTTCGAAGGTTTGAGGTTTGCCTATCATTCTCATGCTGACGGTTCGTACATAAATAATTGAAGTCTGTCCCAATGCTAATGTTTTAACGACCATAGCAGCCTGACGGATTACAGAGCCCAAGTCTTGACTCTTTGAGGCGATGACAGACATAATGACGTGTCATAACTAGCAATACGAGATACTTGTGCGGAAACTTGTCATTTTTAGTCCACTCAAATCAGAGCCTAAGACTATATGTTCAATAAGTCTTGTCGGTAAATCAATTCGTTTGAGTGAATTCTGTTAAGAGCCTCTTAATTAAAAAAATTATAATTTACTTAAAATTTTAAATTAATTAATTAATCCAAAATAGAAGTACATTAAGATTTATAAACACTAATTAAATCGATTTGATCACTTAATTTTATTTTATTAAAATTTACAAATTATTATGTATGTATATAATAATAATAAATAAGAATTTTATTTTACCATTATAAAAAAAGGGTAACAACCTTACCATTATATCTTGTAATGATTTATTTTAGGCTTAAATAGCAAACAAAGTAAGAATATTTGATTAAAAATAACAATAGGTTGAATAAGGTAGTGGTGTATTATTTTAATATGATTAATTAAAATACTTTTATTTTAGTTTTTTTTAATAGAGAAAACGACTTTATTATCTCGAAGAATAATAATCCCACAGACAACCTGGAATATCAATCCAGATATGAGAGCGTTGGTAAAAAATAGATGCTCTAGCTAAAGAATGAGCACCTATATTCTCCGAACGTCTAATCCAATGGACCGTAACATTGGTCCTGGAAGCTAAAATATCCTTACAATCCGAAACCAACAAACCAAAATGAAAATTATCCACATAATCAGAACGCAAAGCATAATAAAGAGTTTGATTGTTCGTAAAAACACAACCAGACTCAAGAAAGCTGTCATTAACTTGGAGTAGGCATTGATGAAGAGCATACGCTTCTACAATAGCAGGATCATGGCCACCTTATGTAAATCCAAAAATAGCCAAAGAAAATGAACCATCTGCATCTTCAATCAAAGCACCATAGCTAATAAAATCTGATGTCACAAACACTGCCACATCCACGTACGCATTCCACATAGCAGAAGAAACAACCGCTGCATGTTTGGATTGCTGGGCACGCGAATTTGCTGCTGTCCCAGTAGTCATGCAAAAAATCTCTTAGAAATTCGCTAGCTGCAATGTGAATCTGTTGGGGAGAAGACCATTTATTTGACCAGAGAAGATCATTTCTTGCTTGCCAAATTTTCCATGAATGAACTGCTACCCTTGCTGCCTTTTCTTTGCTCAAAGAATCAAACACATTGCTTAGCAGCACCTGAAAAGAAGCAAAATTGTTAGGAAAAACGAGGCCAGCCAACCTCCATACTTCCTTGGCCATAACACAATCCACAAACACACGGGTAATGCTCTCCTCTTCATTACAAAAAAGACAGTTAGGATTAACATCAACCCCCCTTCTTCTAAGATTATCTTTTGTAGGAAGCACACCCTTACTCGATCGCTACAAAAAGTCTCGAATTTTTTGAGGAATTTGTAATGACCACAATTTCTTCCTAAAAAAACCAAATCCCGCCCCCACCATTCCCCAGCACATTCAAAGCTATATGATAAGCTGATTTCACTGTATAAATCCCCTTCTTGTCAAAATGCCACATCAAGTAGTCAGGCCTAGCATTAAAGCTAAGAGGAATAGAAAGAATCAATCTCATATCATTAACTCCAAATAAATTCATAATTTTCTCCACATCCCATCGCCTTTCACCCTCCTCAAATAAGTCACAAACCCTCATTGCCCCATGAATAGGAAAAGGTCCCTCGTTTGGAAGAAACCCCACTTCCTTTGGAATCCAAGGACTACTAGTAACATGAATAGATTGACCATCACCCACCCTCCACCTAGCACCATGAATCAAAATTTGTTTAGAAAACATTATAGTCTTCCACACAAAACTGTAATTGGAACCCAATTCTGCATTTAAAAAATCCCCCAGAGGGAAATATTTAGCTTTGAGAACTTTATAAAGAAGAGTACTAGTGTCTGCTAAAAGCCTCCACCCTTGTTTTCCTAACAAAGCAGTATTGAAACTGCGAAGATCCCGAAACCCCATCCTGCCATCCCTTTTACTAGTACACATTCGATCCCACGATAACCAGTTAATACCTCTACTAACCTCTCTACCACCACCCCACCAATAGCGATTCATCATCACCTGTAAATCATGACAAATAGCAACTGGCACTAGAAAAACAGTCATACAATAAGCAAGTATTGCTTGAATCATAGATTTCAAAAGAAATTCCTTTCCCGCTCGAGTGAGAAAACGATGACTCCATCAATTAATCCGTTTCCACACTTTATCCTTTAAAAAGGAGAAAATCTGCTTTTTACTACGACCGATGTGATGGACGCCTAACATCCCAGAAATCACATCTCTAGTCCCTGCTGAAACATTTGGGCTAAAGAAAATACTTGACTTAGCAAAATTTACAGATTGTCCTGAAGCTTCTTCATATTGTTGTAACGTCAATTTAATCTGTTGTGCCTCGGCCACATTCCCACCAAAGAACAGAAGAGAATCATCCGCAAAGAATAAATGGGAGACTCTCGGGCACCTAACTTTAGCTCGACAACCATAAATCAAACTCCTATGTTCACAATCCTGCAACAGCAATGACAAACCTTTCGCCACAATAAGAAACAAATAGGGAGATATCGGATCTCCTTGCCGGAGACCTCGACCCGGAATTATAGGACCCACTTCCTTCCCGTTCACCGCAAACATATAGCTAATATTAGAAAAACACATCTTCATCCACCCCACCTATTTATCCGAAAAACCCAGTCTAGATAACATGAAAGCCAAAAACTCCCAATTAATCATGTCATATGCCTTAGCTATATCAATTTTTAAAGCACAAGAAGCCTCACTACCTCTGGCCCTTTGTTTCATCCCATGACTTGTTTCAAAAGCAACAATAAAATTATCCGTTATCAATCTCCCAAGAATAAAGGCTGACTGGTTCACAGAAATAATCTTATGCAAAACCCGCTTAAATCTATTAGCAAGTGTCTTAGAAAGTATCTTATATAAAACATTACACAATTCAATTGGCCTAAAATCCTTAATATGCACAGGACTTTCACATTTAGGGATAAGAACAATTAAAGTATTAGCCAAAGATTGTGATAAGGTACCTTGAGCAAGCCAAGAGTGACATGCAGTGGAAATATCCGCCCCCAAAATGCTCCAATTCTAATTAGTTATATTAATGGTACTTTTTGAGAGATGAAAAATGAGTCTTTCAAAATCTTAAATCAGTTTTTAAATTAAATTTAATATTTTAAATTAAATCGGATTAAATCAATCTTGCCAACTCAATATCTAATACAAAAAGCCGTGCAACAGTTAAGCTTCAGGATACACCGGAGAGGAACGTGAAAGATTGATTCTGGAGCTTGGAATCTTCCTTTTCGTTTCGTGTCGAAAACCTATACATTGATTGGCAGTCATTCAATAAGGGTAGCGCCTCCAGTCACCACAGAAAGCCCCCGTCAACATGTACGGCTATAGACTAGTTTATATATTTCTCGACGAAATGAAGATAAATATTAGAAGGTAGTTATAATAAATAATGTTACTTTATTCTTTAGGTTTCCTTTATCCCTAGATTTATTTTCATGAATGTCCCAAATGAAGTATAGTGAAATTATTTTATAAAAACATTATATATATAAACGAAACTCAATTTCATAATTGAAATTAAATTTTAATAATAAGGCGAAACTTAAAAATAAATTGAACAAAAGGATAAACTAAAAAAACGATTTGTTCAAAGTTGAACGGATGGAGGGCTTGAATAAGAATAAATAAATGAATATCCATAAAGACCGACACACGGAGACAGTAAAAATGAATCCTTCCCTACCAAGCCATTCCAAGCGGCTGCTGGGTCTAGTCTAGTACGTCGCATTATAACACGTGAATCATCAACGGTATGAATGCTATGTACCAGTATGACTACGCCACAGCTAGATGTAACTGTTCCAAGACGATGATACCATTGGAAAGAACTAAGAAAGACATCACATGACGTGGCATACCTTTTGTAGGTCCTCCTGTATTAACGGCTCTTGTCAACTTCTCTACGTATGATCCCGAAGACGTTGCTATAAAATACCATACTAGTCCCTCGCCTACTCTCATCTCAAGACTCAAGCTTTCATCTTTTGTCCAACGAGAGGCACTAGAGAGAGCACAGAGCTAGCCACCAAGCTTGCATTAGTTCTTCAGCACCCTCATATATCTCGTAATTCGATTGTTTGCTGAGAGAAATTCCAAAAAAATGGTTTCTTCAGCTCTTAGATCGAGCTTTCTTCCTGCAATCCACCTTCAAGGTTGCCATTCTTTCGGTTTACATAAATCCAATGCTATGGCTGGCAACATCATCTCTGCTAATGACCGAAAGGTGATTTTCTTAATGAGAACATGTACTAGCAAGCACCTGATGTTTATTGCTGCGAATGAAAAATGGCAGACATGTTCATGTTAACAAAGATATTTTCAGCTCGAAGATTAATTCTCTTTTCTCTTGTGTGATTTTAGCTCAATGGTGTAAAAGCTATCCTGGACAATAGTTTAGGTGATGAGAAAAACACCTTGCCAGTGCAAACACAACAGAGAAGATCCCTCAACTTTTCTGGCAACAAGCCTCCTACTCCAATTCTTGACACCATCAACTACCCCATTCACATGAAGAATCTCTCCGTTCAGGTAACATTGATATGAATTTTTAACTTCAGGTTTCGGTAATTACCGAAAGCTGATTGCTTCAGAAAGGGACCCATTTTAATGATTTGTTCAATTGTTCTTGGAATACTTCAGGAGCTTGAAAATTTGGTTGATGAACTTCGGGAGGAGATAGTTTATACCGTGTCAAAGACAGGAGGACACTTGAGTTCAAGCTTAGGAGTGGCGGAGCTAACGGTGGCGCTTCACCATGTATTCAGCACACCTGAGGATAAAATCATTTGGGATGTTGGCCACCAGGTGGACATTTTTAGCTTATTTCCTCTCTAATTTACGTATTTTCTCTAAATTTCATTATTTTTTTCGACTAGACAATCTTTCCTAACTTGAAATTGTTCTTGCAGACTTATCCACACAAAATTTTGACCGGTAGAAGATCAAGAATGCATACAATTCGACAAACATTTGGACTTGCTGGATTTCCCAAGAGGGAAGAAAGTGAACATGATGCGTTCGGAGCTGGCCACAGTTCTACTAGCATATCAGCTGGCTTAGGTATAACAAACAAATCATCCCTTGTTATTCTTCCTTTGTTTGATCGTCGTTGATCATATGCTTCGTTGGTTCCAGTCAAATTTTAGTTTTTAATCACTCACACATGTATCTCTTTTCCCTTACATTTCAGGCATGGCTGTTGGCAGAGATTTGTTAGGAAAGGATAACCATGTCATTGCAGTGATCGGTGATGGTGCCATGACGGCAGGACAGGCATACGAGGCCATGAACAACGCAGGCTATCTTGACTCGAATCTCATTATCATCTTAAATGACAATAAACAAGTCTCTTTACCCACCGCTACCGTTGATGGTCCTGCGCCGCCAGTTGGGGCTCTCAGCAAAGCCTTGACAAAGTTACATTCAAGCCGAAAGTTCCGCCAACTCCGGGAAGCTGCAAAGGTTAGTCAAACCACAGGAATTCCTTATTATGGTCCTAACCAATACTTTTGCAATTCTTTAACACAACATGGTATGTAAACAGGGCATCTCAAAGCAAATCGGAGGGAAAACACATGATATTGCTTCTAAAGTTGATTCCTACATGAGAGGAATGAGTGGCGGTTCTGGTGCCTGCTTGTTTGAAGAGCTTGGCCTATACTATATTGGCCCAGTTGACGGCCATAATGTGGAAGACCTTGTAGAAATATTGAAGAAGCTCAAGGCTTTGCCAGCATCAGGACCAGTTCTCCTTCATATTATCACTGAGAAAGGCAAAGGGTATGCTCCAGCTGAAGGAGCAGCTGATAAGATGCATGGTATTTACCAAATCCATCAAAAAGTTACAGTAGCTTTATAAATTGTCAGAGATGGAGAGTTTAGCCTAACCTTTTCCGTTTTCGTTAGGTGTTGTCAAGTTTGATCCGACATCAGGGAAGCAATTGAAGGGCAAATCAAGCACCAAGGCATACACCACATACTTTGCCGAGTCTTTGATTGCTGAAGCTGAGACAGATGACAAAATTGTAGCTATACATGCTGCAATGGGCGGAGGCACAGGACTTAATTTGTTCCAAAAGCGATTCCCGGATAGGTGTTTTGATGTTGGGATTGCTGAACAACATGCAGTTACATTTGCAGCTGGCTTAGCCACCGAAGGTCTCAAGCCTTTTTGTGCCATCTATTCTTCATTTTTGCAAAGGGGTTACGATCAGGTTAGCTTAGAATGTTCTTAGATAACTTATCCTGTTCTTCATAGAAAATTGAAAGCAATAACTTATCGGGGATGTCAATTAAATTTTGCCTTGTTTTGCTTGTCCCACAGGTAGTTCATGACGTAGACCTTCAAAAGCTTCCTGTGAGATTCGCAATGGACAGAGCTGGCCTTGTTGGTGCGGATGGTCCAACCCATTGTGGTGCCTTCGACACCACCTTCATGGCTTGCCTACCAAATATGGTAGTCATGGCTCCTTCAGATGAGTCTGAGCTCATGCACATGGTGGCAACAGCTGCAGCCATTGACGATCGACCTAGTTGCTTCAGATACCCCAGAGGAAATGGCATTGGCTCCATTCTTCCACCGGAAAACAAAGGAACACCTCTTGAGGTAATTATACATCTCAAAGTTCCCCATAAGTTCCACCTGTGCGTGCTTACTTTAGCAAGTTGTTTAATCTTCCCTGCTTCATCAATTGGATTACAGGTTGGTAAGGGAAGAGTGCTTAGAGAGGGCAGCAAGGTTGCTATTCTTGGTTATGGAACAATAGTCCAAAACTGTATGCAGGCATCAAAGATACTTCTAATGCTGGGAATCTCCGCAACTGTTGCTGATGCAAGATTCTGCAAACCTCTTGATGGGAAGTTGCTCAGACAACTAGCTCAAGAACATGAGATCCTCATTACTGTGGAAGAAGGATCAGTTGGAGGATTTAGTTCTCATGTTTCTCATTACCTGAGCTTGAATGGACTACTTGATGGCAAACTCAAGGTAATAAATCCCCTCAAATTATACTTCTTCATAGGACAAATATCCTATGGTACTCAGACATGTTTACGAAACTTCAGTTCAGTTGATTTATCTTTTACTTCTTGCAGTGGAGGCCTATGATTCTTCCTGACAGATACATCGACCATGGAGCTCAGAAAGACCAAATTGAAGAAGCAGGACTTAGCGCAAAACAAATTGCAGCAACTGTATTGTCCCTGGTTGGTGGCTACAAGAATAGTCATCAACTTATTGACCTATAGAGGGATTCTTTAGCTTCTACTCTTTCCTTTTCTCTTATGGATAATGTAAAAATCTCTCAAGTGAAGTCTTTATCTTAGATGTGGACGATGCCAAATGTCCTAGTTGTATACTTGTACAGTTGAACCACAAGAGGAGTACAATAAGCGTAGTATAAAATTACGCACAATGTAATGTGGTCTCTATATTGCTCTTTGCAGATGAATGTAATACCTTTATTTCATTACACTAACATGTTATTACACAAAGTTGTCAAACTCCTCTTTAAATTGTCTTGACGATTTCTGACTATGCACGGCATTATAAGGTCCAGGATTTTGGCACAAGTGCTCCAAGTTCTGTTCCTTTGATAGGCTAAAAGAGTTCTCTCGGGATGGGCTTCATGTTGGACCCTTCAGGTTTCAGAAATAAGCCATAAATTTTTTTCTGTCTAAGGACCAACCAATCATTTAGTGCAGGAGTTAATCGAATAGGTTTCTTGTAAACCGCCGACAGTCCTAAACCATTATTCTAAGTTCCTAATCAGCCTTATATAGGTTCCTAATTCTAATTTATCTTGCTTTTACTATATATATTTTTATTTTCTTTGTATCAGATATATCTTGATATAAATTCTAACTCACCTATAGTAGAGTTAAGGATGTAAATGCAATTCTTTTATTCCTGCTTGTATATATTGAAAATTTGTAAGTGACATAATTCTAAATTGGAAAGAAACACGAAAGAGGATTCATAATTTATTCGCTTAAAGTTTTCGACTGAGGTTTGAAATTTTAATTGCATATAAGTTCACTTTAGACTTGGTTCAATTTTTCCCAAAGTCCTATCAAAACTTATTACTTGTACAAGAGGAATAATTTCACATTGAATAGATCCACTTGTCAAGATAATGTTCTAATTATATATGGACTCACTTTGGACTTGATCTATTTTTTCCTAGAACTAAGATAATAATAATAATAAGGTCGATATTAATCTTCTAAAATATATGAATAAATAAAAAGTGATAATTCTACAAAATGGAAAGAACTTTTCGTAGAAGTCCTTCAACATGTAGAATACAATTAAATTTATGTAAGTCGTTTGATTAATGACGCATATATTTAAATGATTTTGTAGTTATCTATTTGTTAGATAATTTATTATCAAAGTTTATGTTAGATACCATGCACTAATTAATCATAAAGTAAAATATGAGAACCTAACATGGAAGTAAAAGAAATAGATGTGGTAAAATTTTATTTTGATTAATATTATCAACTAATGGTAATGTGTATATAAAAATGAGCTTATAATTTAATATCTTGTGCTTATAATTTAATATCTTAAGATTTTACTTAAATATGAAATATCTTATAAATGAACATCTCGTTTAAAATGTAAAACAAGGATTATTCCTATTTAAAAAAATGAGCTTACTAGACATATTTAATCATCCGAACAAGCAAATATTCAATCCTAGAAAACTAGTTATCCTCCTTGAATGGAGTCTAATTGTAATATCTTAGTTCGATTATTGTATTGTGTAATGTGTTATTCATGTATTTTATGGAGTATGCTTTATTTATGGTGTACTAGAGTAATATAAGTGTTTAAATGTATTACTGATATTATAACGGAGATCACGGATAGATCAAAGACGGCTCTGGATTCGACTAAAAGTTTCTCAGAAAATTTCTGAAACTTCGAAAAGCAACGGAATGAGTTTGAATGAGCTTTAAAAGCCCCGAAATGT
>JANQBM010000008.1:669638-684455 GCA_025594535.1 Erythroxylum domingense | reverse complement strand
GAAGAAAAAGTTATGACCAACATGACATCACCTATAATTATGGTATTATTTTTAGGATTTAAATTTGGTAAAAAAGAGTATTCATAAGAACACACTGACTCTCTTTTATAACTAATAGTTTAATATTATGAAGGCTTCCCCGAAAGTTAAAATGAATGACATTAATTTTTTAACAAGGAAACGTTATGTTAAAAAGGAATGGCAGTCTTGATATATTCCGTTTTTGGATGGGGACAATCCCGGCAACAAGTAATGACAAGTGGCTGCAAAGATACGGCGAAAGTGCAATAAATGCGGAAAGTCGAAAGTCTCTTTCACTCCGGTTACAACCTTTGACACGTCGTCTCTGCGACTCTGTCTAATTGAGTTATGTCCTTCTGAATTTCTCGCGATATATCGGGAGAAAATATGTGGACCAGGACGACCGTTTTGAAATGCAAGCAACGGTCGTGATTGTCTGGTATAAGATCATATCAATTATAATATTTTATGGATTAATGAGATTTAACAATTAAGTTAGATATTAAAAATTACTTTATGTGTCCAATTAATTGTTATTACTATGGTTCAAATATTTAATATGATATCTTACATCTATTATTTTAAAATATTTATTCATAGGGATGAATAAATATTTTATTAATATATGAGTTCGTCTAATTGAATTCATTAATAAAACTTATAATAAAAATTTATTAGAAAAACATAATTAAGAAGAAAAAAAAGAAAATTGGAGTTGCATAAAGCTTTTTTCTTCTTAGTTTCTCGCGTTATGCCAATTTCGACAAAGCCTTTCATTTTTAGTTTCTCATTTCATATTAACAATTGTTTGATTTATTCAACGAGTTTATTTTGGTTAAGACAGGACCTATTAGCTTCATCTACAACGTTGTTTGATTTTCTATAATATCAGAACTAACGACATACACTTCCTTTTAGGATGACTACTGCACACCTATCATATGACAGCAATCCAACTTAACATATACAGTTTAGTGTCGATTTCATGTAACAGCGACCGAACTCTCTGTACAATTTATTTAATTAACCTCGATCTCATGTATCGTTGAATAGCCAGCGATCAGCGAACCTCTGACTTTCCGAACACGCACCCTCTTCAAAGAAAGCCACTTGTCGATCGGCTGTGACTTAGCTATAAGAGCTAGATTAAAAATATAAAAACCAAATATCTGTGAGATCATACAGTTTAAGAAAATTTTAATCAGATTTTATTAATATTAGTGGGTTGACCTGATGATATTAATTCCTTGGATTATGCTGAGTTCTCATTCTTTGGGAAGTAATTACGATTTTTTTTAATTATATATCATTGTAATTAATAATAACTTTATTTAGACTTCATTGAATTAGTTTTCTTTTAATTTTATATAAAAGAAAAAGAAAAAACATCATTGAGGACAAATAAAAATGAAAATTCCAATTTTCACGGGTCACGTTTTCCCTGACTTGATCAAAAACTAGGACGGCACCTATCTAATTAATCTCATAACAACCGAATTCAATGGTAGATATTATAAGGACGGTCGCAATTATTGCTTTTCTATGGTTTCTACGAATTGGTGAATGGAAAATTAATGGCCAAGATTTTATACCTTTCGAACTATGAGGCAAGTCTACTTCTTTTAACCGAGTAAGTTAATATTAATTGAATTGTCGGCTAGGAATTGGTTGGTATTGAAGCTGACCTACAGAGCATTTATTAAATATGCTTCCTTCACTTAAAGACAAAATGGTTATCAAAATCTAATTAAGCTTTAAATTGAAGATTACCACCTAATCGAAATTCCCACTAAACGCTAAGAACGTCTCCCAATTGCTTCCAAATGCAGTGGTGACCTTCTGTCCGTGCTATTAAATGAGCTTTATGTCGCCTATCGTGAAAAGGATTTGCAACTTTGACATAGTAAATACCAATAAGTGCAGGCTTAATCAAAGGGGATTTAATTAAATCAACCCATTTAACTAATCATCAGACGTCACAACTTTTTGCAAGTCATTTACAAAGGATTACCATCTGGAAAAAATCAGGTCTGAATGGGAAATTCTTCGAACAAGTTAAGCATGTAGGCATAAATTCCAATTTCCTTGTTCACCACCAACTCTTTTTTCTTGACTTGTTCAACCAATTCAGGCAAACCCTTTTGACGCTTACTGAAATGCATAATCTGAGAAGGAGAAAAAATTAAAAAGGTCAAAGTATTGGAAGTTTCTCAACAGGATTTGGCTTCGTTCAAACGAGCTTTCATTTGAAAACCAAGTCGAGTCTTACACTTGTTACCCCAATGATTCGATATGGAGAAATTGTGACAATGATTCCTTACTCCTTTTTTCTCTGTTCCTGCTTGTTGATGTTAGGAATAATAGCACTTCATTACAAGAAAGAGAAAGAGAGCAGCGGATGATGATAGTCTACGCATTCATATTCTGCTTTTACTTGAAGTCGAAGGGCACGAAAATTTTCACTTTTACTAAGAATCTAATCATTGTAGACAAAGTTTCTTAATATTTTGTTGTTTTGTTATTTTAGGCTACCATTTTGGACAAAGAAGAATGAGAAACGTTGAAGTTTTGACGTTAAAATTTGACTATAAGTTCATTTCAATTGGATGGAATTTAGAGTTATTATGCAAATAAAAGCAAAGACAATGATGAAATCTAATTATATAGTCAATAATATCTTTAAAAGTTTAATTTAAAAAAAAAACGGTTTTAATATAAAATTTTATTAACTTTATATTATTTGATCAAGATCTAGTTTAGTTATTAATTCATGAAATATTAGTTTACGAAAGTTTTATTACATGTATTAAATTATATAATGTTAAATTATTGTATATATTTTATTGAAATATAATACATCACTTTTAGGTGATTATCTACAATCAAATATTGTCAATGCATTACAAAACGACCTGTTTTTGTTATTGTGTTCATATCCTATTTTATAAGCGTCTACTCAATTAATTTATGTGAGTCTTATTTGTTAAATAGATGGATGTTTATATGATAGGAATATAATAATAAAAACAGATAATCTATACTTAAAGTGAAAAGGTACTTTTCAAATTAAAAATTATAGTAGTAAATGAAAGAAAAATATAAAACTAGAGATAGGAATTAAGTAAAAGTTGGAGAGAGGAGAAAATTAAAATATTCCTTTCATATTAAAGTGGGTAATGATCACTCTTAATAATTATGATCTTTTTGAATGGTAATAATATTTTTAAATACATAATAAAAAATAAGAAAAGGTTACAAATTATATATTTAAATTAAATATTATAAAAATTAAAAATAAACAATAAATTTGTATACATATGAAGATCACACACAAAAATTATTAGTTAGAAAATATGTTAATTAATTTTAGATTACAAAAATTATTACATGTTAAATAATTTATAAACTCCGTGGAGCGTGCGAGAACGCGCTACTAGGTAGCGTGGACTGGAAGGTTGTTCCAATGTTTCAGCTTCTTAACAAGAGAGAGAAAGACTTAAGAGGTTGTCAACGTGTAGTGTGAAAGGGAAAGAGAGTGAGATGAAAAAGCTGAAAGTAATAATTACCTTACGATAATCACTACGACTACTAATGAATCTCTCTATCTTATGAAAGGGAAACTACTTTCACTCCATTTGATTTTGATGATCACATAATGAATAGGCTTTTAAAGTGAAGCGGAGGAAGAAAAAACTCTTTAATTGCATAAAATGGAGAGAAAGGAATATTACAGTACATCAGATAACGAAAAAGTATCTGTATGGCACACAAAAAGCAGAGCAGATTGCCTCTGCCCACAAAAGCAATTTCCAGAAATCCCTGCATGCTCATTCTACACTCTTTACGAACCTTTTTCTCCACGAGTCCTTTATCTCTCTCTCACTCACTCAGCTATCGTAATCCATTTTTAATATTCTAATGCTTGCCTTTTGTATTCTGTGGCCCCAAGAACTGATTTTTACTTACTTGACCACCTTGGGGTTTTCTTGTTTATTCTCTATAATAGGCCGACCCTGTATTCTTTTTCCTTTTCATCTTTTTGTAGGAGGCGGTGTTTTTTTTCTCTTCTCAAAATAAGCTTTAATAGTTTGGACTTTTTTTTAACCATTTTCATTGCTGGGAATATTGTCTTGGGATATCTGGTTACTGAATCAGATAGGGAAAGAAAGTAGAGAGAGAAAAGGAAGAGAGAGAGAGAATGGGATGGTTCTTGTGAAGGAGGGGGATCTGATCTTTCCTTTTCGCGTTGAAGTCTTCTATAGTATTTAGCCTTTTTGTGTGACACATACGCAGAATGTTGAAAGAGAAATTGGTGATAAAAGAAACAACAAAAAACAGAGGAAGAAAATAGAGAGAGAGCAGAGAGAGAAAGACCTCTTTGATAGATAGATGGATAGATCCCAATAGAAAGAAGAAGGATTTGAGAGACTGAAAAAAGCTAAGTTCTATTACTTCTCTTGATGTTTGTTTTCATATCCAGTGGAAAGAAAAGGCCGTTCTTTGGTTTTGCCTGGTTGATTTTCTAATTCTAGTTAGCATTCACGGACTCTGCGCTGAGTTTCTCGCTTCTGAAGCCCATTCCCTTGGTATACTGCCAACTTATCCAGTTTAACGACGAAACCGAAACCAACCCAATTCGCTCAAACCTTTTGGTGTCATAGAACCAGAGTTTTTGGATTCATTCATTAAAGGAAACGACTAAAGGTCGCAACTTTGTTTTGTTGGAAATGAGAGCCGGACTCAGCACGATCCAGCAGACCTTAACCCCAGAAGCCGCAAGCGTGCTGAATCACTCAATCGCCGAAGCTAGTCGCCGGAATCACGGTCAAACCACGCCACTCCATGTGGCGGCGACGCTTTTGGCCTCGCCGTCGGGGTTTCTCCGACAAGCTTGCATCAAATCTCACCCCAATTCCTCACACCCTTTACAGTGCAGAGCTCTCGAGCTCTGTTTCAGTGTTGCTCTTGAACGTCTCCCCACTGCACAGAACCTTAGTCCGGGTCACGACCCACCAATCTCTAATGCGTTAATGGCGGCTTTGAAGCGAGCTCAGGCTCATCAACGAAGAGGATGTCCTGAACAGCAACAACAGCCTTTGTTAGCAGTGAAAGTGGAGCTTGAGCAGCTTATTATATCGATTCTTGATGACCCGAGTGTGAGTAGAGTTATGAGGGAGGCTAGTTTCTCGAGCCCTGCTGTTAAGACCACAATTGAGCAGTCTTTGAATTCTTCGTCAAATTCTGGTTCTTCTGCTGCTAATCAAAGCACAATTGGATTGGGATTTCGGACACCTGGAGCTGTTTCAGTGCCTGCTCCAATAATGAACCGGAATATGTATGTGAACCCAAGATTGCAACAAGGGACTGCAGCACAATCTGGTGAGCTGCAGAGGAATGTTGAGGTTAAGCGGGTGTTTGATATTCTGTTGAGGACTAAGAAGAGAAATCCTGTTTTGGTTGGGGAATCTGAACCGGAGATGGTTGTTAAGGAGGTCTTGAAGAGCATAGAGAGTAAAGAAGTAGTTGAGGGAGTGCTAAAGAACGTTCAAGTGATCCATTTGGAGAAAGAGTTCGTAGATAAGCCTCAAATACCCACCAAGATCGTTGAATTGGCCGGTTTGATTGAGGCTCGGATGGGGAATTCGGATTGCGGGGGGGTGATTCTTGATTTGGGTGATTTGAAGTGGCTGGTTGACCAGCCTGTGAATTTTCCAGCTGGTGTTGCTGGTGGGATTCAACAGCAGAGACAGCAGCTTATGTCTGATGCAGGGCGGGCGGCGGTGGCAGAGATGGGGAAGTTTTTGACGAGGTTTGGAGAGGGTAATAGCGGTGGAAGGGTTTGGTTGATCGGGACTGCTACTTGTGAGACGTATTTGAGGTGCCAAGTTTATCATACTTCTATGGAAAAGGATTGGGATTTGCAGGCTGTTCCAATTGCTGCTAGAGCACCTCTTCCAGGGATGTTTCCAAGGTGCGCAATCTCTTGTTGGCTTATGCATTTCTTTCTTAAATACATGATGTTCTGCTCATCAGCTTAGAAACTTGCGGAATTTGAAGCTTTGGGAACTTTCTTGTCTTCCATGCACAGTTATTGCTGGAATCTGTCTTGTTTGTTGAATGACAAGCTATCAGTCTTAATTTTTATCTGATTCGCTGATCATATGATGATAGATACTACCTTTACTTTAGAAATTTGCTTTAATTATCCTTAATTTTGGAATTTGATATGATTCTTCTGCTCTTGCTTTCTTTGATTCCCAGGCTTGGGACAAATGGAATTCTTAGCAGCTCCGTTGAGTCCTTATCTCCCTTGAAGGGGTTCCAAACTGTGACGACTGCTGCAACGAGACATCTCTCTGAGAACTTGGATCCTGCTTTAAGATTTCGCTGTTGCCCTCAATGCATGCAGAATTATGAGCAAGAGTTAGCAAAGGCCGTACCTAAAGAGCTGGAGAAACCTTCGTCTGAGCCAAAAACAGGGGCAGGTTTACCACTGTGGTTGAAAAATGCCAAATCTCAAGAGGGTGATCTTAAGATTCAAGATCAGACTGCAGTAAGAAATTGAACTAAAACTATATCTCCATGATCGATGATCTCATTTGCTGGAGCAAGTGTTTTTTGTTTTTATTCAAGAGCTGATTTATGATATCATTGTGCATTTATGCAGATTAACGATCAAGAAATGTTCTTGAAGCACAAGAGCTTAGAACTACAAAAGAAATGGCAAGATACATGCTTGCGGATTCATCCTGGTCATCATCAGTCGAGTCTTGGCTCTGAGAGAACTGCTCAACCAGCTTTCTCAATGACGGGCTTATACAATCCAACCTTGCTTGCTCGTCAACCTTGCCAGCCTAAATTGAGTTTGAATAAAAATCTTGGCGGACCTTTACAATTGCGCCCGAATCTTTTGTCCAGCCAACCAGCTGGACAGACTGGTACACCACCTGGAAGCCCTGTGAGGACAGATCTTGCGCTCGGACGGCCAAAGGTGACTGAGATCAGTCCAGAGAAAATCCATGAGAAGCTCACGAAAGACTTGTTGGGCTGTGTTAATTCTGAGCGGCAGAATAAATTGCATGAATTACAGAGTGACAAACCGTTAAGCTCAGTTGATGCTAACTCATTCAAGAAGCTATTCAAGGGTCTGATTGAGAAGGTATGGTGGCAGCAGGATGCAGCATCTGTATTGGCTACAACTGTGACTCAATGCAAATTGGGGAACGGGAAACAGCGTGGTGCTGGATCAAGGGGTGACATTTGGCTGTTGTTCACAGGTCCAGACAGGTTTGGCAAGAAGAAGTTAGCATCTGCTCTTTCAGAGCTAGTGTGTGGAGCCAATCCAATAATAGTTTCTCTCGGAGCAAGGCGGGAGGATGGAGAATCTGATGAAAACTTCCGTGGTAAAACAGCACTGGATCGTATAGCAGAGGCTGTCAGGAGGAATCCCTTATCTGTAATCGTGTTGGAAGACATTGATGAAGCAGATGTAGTTCTTCGAGGAAACATAAAGCGAGCAATGGAAAGAGGCCGACTTGCTGATTCCCATGGCCGTGAAATCAGTCTTGGGAATGTTATTTTTATTTTAACTGCAAGTTGGTTGCCGGACAATCTCAAATTCTTATCAAACGGTGTATCGCTTGATGAAAAGAAACTAGCTAGTTTGGTAAGTGGAGGCTGGAAACTAAGTCTATCTCTTTGTGAGAAATCAGCAAAACGCAGAGCCAATTGGCAGCATGATGAAGAGAGGTTCTCAAAGCCAAGAAAGGATGCAGGGTCAGCGCTATCATTCGATCTGAATGAAGCTGCTGATGCTGAAGAAGATAAAGCTGATGGCTCTAGAAATTCGAGCGATCTTACATTTGATCATGAAGATGAGCATCTGATTCATAAGAGACTCCTAACTCCTGCACCTTCAACAGCATCTCGTGAGCTGCTGAATTCTGTAGATGATGAAATTGTCTTCAAACCAGTGGATTTTGGACTCTTTAAAAGCGACATCTCCAAATCTATCACTAAAAGGTTCTCCTCCATCTTCAGTGACAGGATTCCAATTGAAATACACGAAGATGCACTCGAGAAAATCATAGGTGGCATATGGTCAGGCAGAACGGATTTGCAAGAATGGATAGACAAGGAATTGGTTCCAAACTTTCAACAGCTAAAATTACGGTTACCGACATCCCTCCAGGAATCCATGGTTGTTCGACTTGAACTCGACAGGGATTCCGATAGGAATCTCCGAAGTTTTCTGTCAAGTATCAGAGTAGTGGTTGATGGGTTTTAGGTGTTGCAGACAGGAATCCATCAGGAAGCACTGTTAGAGGTTTTTACTTGGTTAATTCTTCATTTCCTGTGGATGGAGATGTAAATATCTTCAACTGCTCTTGGACAGGAAAGAAGAGGAAGACGGTTGAGAGGGTAAAATGAAAGTAAGGCAGAAAGATAAGTGAAAAAAAAGAAAGAAAAAACATAGAATGAAAAAGAACAGAATAGTTAAGAGAGGAGATGTTGATAGATTAATGAAACCTTTCTTATAAAAACAGGCATTATCTCAGCTTCTTCTTCATTGTTTAATTTTTTCCTAATATGTGCTTGCTACAGAGTTCATGGTACTGCTATTATTGAAATATTAATTTAATTATTACATGGGAACAGTGATCAATAAAACTGAGACTTCATATTCTCATAAATATCTTTTTTGGCTACTTGATGAGAAGTGTAGTTGGTTTTGTTTACGACATTGACATGGCAATATGAATTTGGTTTACGTAAAATGTATCGAAACACATGCAGTCTGATTCATGAACTGACTTTTGGTTATGTTCTTCGACGAAAGGTATTTTACCACCTTATGAAGAATCAGAGCCTTGCTTGTGTAGTCAAATGCAATACACGTTCCAATTAATCGTGAAAATGGAAGAAATCGTTTGTGTTGTGATATATCTATATATATACACAATTTAACATTGACAAGGACCACTCACGCACACAAAAGCAGGAGAAGTAAAATGTAACAGAATCACTAACCACCACGTGGCTAGTGTCTCAAGAAGAAGAAACCACAAATGGGACAAGAGAGAAGTTGGAAACTCGAACTTCTAGTTAAATTAACAGAAACAATGAGTTAGAGTTGTTTAATGTGTTCCATTCGTTTAATCATACAACATCTTGTTATTGTTAACCCTACGATTCGGCTCTCCATAGTTAATGCAATAAATGTCAGAATAAGGTCACATGAACTTGGACAATTTGGATTATTGAATTGCTATGAAAATTTCTTGTATATATTTGCAAAGTCAATTAATTTAATGTCTACATCAATCCAAGAGTGAAAGAAAAAAAGAGAGAAACTTACATGTTTGAACTTTGAAGTAACAGACCAGTAATTGACAATTGGCAAATTTGGGTGATTGGTTTGATGGTAGTCGGATAATTAATAACTTCAACGTCCAACAAGTGGAGTCCTTGATTTACAATTTGATAGTTGAAGGGTGATTCATTCATAGTCTATTGCCATAATTGCATTAAAACGGTCATTTTCTACTTAAGGGCAACGACACATTCAATAAATGGAAAACATCACAATCTTGTTATAAGGACAAATTTCAAAGAGAAGGGCTATGTAGATCACCATCAAGGGCAGAGGCCAAAACCATGAGAAGACAAAGATGTTCCATCCATGGCTACATCAAAAATAAATGAGGGTTTTTGTCTTTCATTGACTCAAAACCATGCATGTGTTCTCATTTATTGGGTCTGCTCTTCCGTAACTATCTTTCTTGCTGAAAAGTCTAAAGTTTGCATATAAAATATAGATATCAAAGTCACCAAGTTGCTGTAGGATTTTCTGAAAAGAAAGAAGGTTGAGACATTGAACATCTCTTGTTTTGATAAGAAATATTGAAGTATCATCATTGTATAAAGATTTATCAACACAAGAAGATAAGCATTTAACATGCAAAAGGGCTTGTTCTTCTTCTTTTATATTTTAATTTTCTCTTGTTTAGCTAGAATCAGAGCAAATAGGTATACATAACCGAAGTACATATGTTTGTCTCGTGCGGTGAGAAAGTCTATAATTGGATTTTTGGAGACACTATTACTTGCGGCATATAAATTATTTACAAAAAAAAAAAAAGAGCCGTCCTGCTTTGAGTTTCCTCAGCTTTCTCTGAAGTTGAAGTGGGAAATTAGTCAGTCCTACGTGAATAAAATCAACAGAAAAAGAAAGAACAGAACATACATAGAACTTGGGATGGCAACAAGAAATAACGTCACTTCCAGGTAACAATTCGCGTGCAAAAGATTGAGAACTCTTCAAGATAAAAATATAGATCAAAAGAGTGGAGTGGTTGGGTTATGGTTCCAACGATGAAAGGTTGGAAATGACACAAGAGTGAAGACAAAAGGAGTGTAAAGGTGTAAAGGTCGAAGGAGCTCAGCTTCTTTACACTTATCTTAACCTTTTTTACATACAAACAAAACAAACCTACCTTTTCTTTCTCGTCGAGTGTATACTTTCTCTAACTGTATACCATCTCGTAGTGGACCAAAACCAGATTGGCATGAGCTAGCAGTATCAGACCATTAGACCACCGAAATGTTTATTCGTTACGTAGATAAAACGACCTAATCCACGTGATACACATGAAACTCCCATATATAGTTGCCAAATTTGGACGGTATACTTGCAGAAGAATTTATTAAGCATGCTCAACACAGGTTTACGATATAGAAGTTGAACATAGAAAGTAAAAACCAATAGCTAAACGTCAACAAGCAAGTCAGTGCCTGTACTACTGTTTTTTTTTTTTTTTTAATTTTTGCTCAGAAATTGTTCTTCAAGTTTGCTTGAAGGCCACATTTTCAACTATAATATTAACTGCCCTCTATCCCATGAGAATTATATATTGAAATGAAGAGAATGAACTCGAGCGGAAAGTTCTCACTTTCTGGTTCTGCCAAAAGAAAAAAGACAAAGGTGGCATCACATGTTGAGAAAAAAGCTATGGAACTTTACAATTGCATCTTTTGCTATAATTATTTCCTTTAATATCCGTACAGGTGATAATGTATTTTAAAGCCTGAATTAAAATAGAAATTTTCAGGATCTTAGTATCCAATGTTCAAAATTTTAAATTATCTAATATTATATTTAATTAGCCACTGTCTACCCATTATTTATTATATATATAATAAAATTAATCTCTATATAAATTAAAGATAAAGTTACATATTATTGTATTTTTTCAAATTTCGCTTGTTAGTTGTAATGTCAAATTTAATAAAGCCCTTGATTTGTTAAAATGGCCTCAGATCTACTGTTGCTTTCCGCATAATTACTGGAGGAAAGCCGTAATATCTACAGTTCCTCATGTACTGGAGAAGATCATGTTTGTTGACATTTCACCCCTACTTATCACACACGTACCAGAACTTAATACGACCATGTCAATTCTGATCAAGTTATAATTTCTGATACACCAATTATGGTGATGAACGTATATTGTAAAGAACATGTTTGTGTCGATTGATTCATGTTTTTCCTCTTACCATGGCATTAAACCGGCAACTTCTGGATCCTTCAGCAAACAAATTTCTCCAACCACTCCAGTTAAGTTCACAAGGACACAGACGCAAAAGCAAATAGGTCTCACGCATGCATTTCTCGACGATTTCATTAAATTTCTTGTACTGTTGGTCGGTCTTGTTGAGTACTAGGCGTGCAAGAGATATTTGACTCTTCTGCTCCGATATTTTCATCCATTAAGGACAAGGTCTCTTCTTTTTCTGCTCCTATCTCCATGCATGAACACTCCCTCTAGCTTTTATTCATGCAGGGAAATTTCATGAAGTTGTTTTTATAGTCATCAAATTTACGTTTAAGTATATAGAGTGAAACCCAATTACCAAATTTTCTATTTCAGTTACTAATTATTAAAAATTATAAGTAGGAAAAGAGCTTGATTAAGAAAGTGAATGTGTTTTTTAACTTGCTATATGGTGACATTTATTGTTACATTTAATAATACAAAATGGTAGTCAAATCAGGTTTCATTTTTTCCCAATTAGAAATCAAATTGCATGGAATTTATAAGATTCACGTTGTGAAGATCAGGTACCGATGGACATTGCTCGTCGAATCAAAAGATAGGAAAAGAAAACAAAAGAAGAAAACCAAGGTATGAACTATCAACTAAGAAACCCTTGAGCACTGTACATTGAGCACGAGTGTCGGCTTTTCGGCTGGAACCCGAGTGAGGGATCGGCTCAGAAGGTGCGAACCCATTGATTGGACCACCCAACCACTTATCTACGAGCATCCGGAGCGTTCGGCAAGTTTCTCCAAAAGTTTCGGGAGATTGGTAATAGACTGTAAAGAAATTAGTAGGAAAGATTAAATAAATTTTAAAATTTTAAAATAAGATTGGATAAAGAAATAAAAAGATGGTAAATAAAAATGTGTTAATTAATTAATAAATTAACTAACTTTAATAATAAATATTATTAAAATACGAAAATTGTAATTTTCACTTTTAATTGATCATAAAGAGAAGATTTTTTTAATTAATTTGTAATAATTTTATTAATGGAAAAAACTACTACCTACTTGGATCCAACCTCCACAAGTGCGTCTCTCGCCAAAAAATATGGTGTAGGTCCGACTTGGGTGTACCTAAACCCTTCAAAAAGAAAAAGATTGTCTTTGAAGAAAACCATCAAAGTCTTCCACTGCTTGTAAAAAGTAGAAGCTGACATCTGAACTCTTACGTTTTCTTTATATTCCTTTATTATTTACGATAAGGGTTGGGTAATAGTTTGAGCCAACATGGCTCATAACTTCCAACAGAAAAAGGTTAAGTGATGTCTTCTTGCTTATTTGTTACATTTGCTTGCAGTAGATGACGACAAGAACATAAAAGTAATGGATTCTTAATTAATTATTTAATCATTAAACAACAATATAAGGAGAATGTAAGGTGTTGTGGTTGAGTGACATGAAGCAAGTAGATGACAAACCAGAAGATGCCTTCTTTCTCCTCTTGCTCAGCTTTTTAGTAGATATGCATGCTTTTAGCTCCGGAGCACCACCATGCTTGTCTGTTCCCTCTTATTATATAAAATCATAAAATCATGCTTGTTATTTTAATCAAATCAAATCAACTTTCCTCTGCCTTAAGTCATTTGGGATTACTTTCACTACTTGATTGACTCGATAAGTCTTCGAGAACTTTTGACTACTTTATAGATTATCTTGTTAAAAAATATATTTGATGAATTATTAAATATATAATTTAATTTAAAATTGTATTTTTTATTTATGGGATGCCTACTGTTCAGGCTAGTATTATAAAACTCCCTCAATTTGATGCCTACATTTTAGAGCCATGTATATCTTATTCTTTTTAAAAGGTGTGAGGATAACGCCTCATGCATTATAAAATACCAACACTGAAGTAGAGATCTCAACCATTCCTCAGCATGAAAAGTAGGGAGGTGAGTACAAAAGTTGGACAGTGCTTTTAGGGTAGGAGAAAGAGAGCAAAAAGCTAAGACCCAAAACAAAAGATGGTGTATAATGTAGTGAACAACTTCCTTTAGCCATTTGTACCCTTGGTGACTCGTGAGTCTAAAAGTGGTATTTGAGAGATTTGAGAAAGGGATAAGTCCTTGAATTTTCTTTAGGTTAAAGATATGAACTTTTTTTTATAAGTTAAGAAATTTAAAAAAATTTAATGTCTTAAAAAAACTCTTTCGTATAAATTTTGATTAAAAAATAACGATAAAAATAAAACACGAAATTAATCAAATATCACTAATATAATACCTTAGTTAAAATTTTAAATTTGACTCAAACTAATGATTTAATTTAAGAGTTGAATTAGATTACCATATAAATGTGTGATATTCACGTCGCATATATTTTAAACAAGATTCTTAAAAGAAAGAATTTTTTGAAAAATTAAAAATTATAAAGGGTTGTTCTTCAAAAAATTTAAAAATTAAAGAATCTTTTAAAATATCTTAAACTACAAAAGAGGAATATATGTTTTTCACTTTAATCCAACTTTTTCTTTTTATATTTCTAATATATATATATATATATATATATGTTTCCTTGTAAGTTGAGAGCTAAGATCTTGTGAACCTATAAAGTATGGTACATGTAGGATCCATTTAACGACATTGAGCTGTATATGTTTTGTCTTCTCTATGTTTTGATAGGGATCTAATGCCAGCCTTTACCAGCAGACCAAAATATGATTGAAGCTTTTCGTTTACTTTGGACAAGTTGCCCCAATCTAAGAATAAGAAGCAAATGACCCAATTTGGCTCTAATATAATATCACACGTCACCACCCACCCTAGATCTGGAGACATTTTCTTATATGTGGTGTTTTGGTTTCATTTTTACAAGTTTCGTCTCTAAGTGAGACCAAATCCGTGAGGTGTTTATTGGGCCTACAGCTTGCTTCAAAGGCCTAACCCAAAAATACTGAGCTATCTAACCCACTTCAGTATTAAGCCCATTTTGGAACTAAAAAGCCTTACGAAAAGCCCAAATATCTTATAGTCCATTTTTCTAAATAATACGAAGAGATTAAAAAAATACTTCACATGTATTTTAAAAAATATTTAATTTTTAGAAATTCGTAAATTTTTATAAAGAGTATGTTAATTGTCAAAAAATAATGGTTCTTTTAAATATAAGTTTAAAATGATAATAAATATTATTAATATGATAACTTAATTTTTATACTTTATTTAAATTAATTTAATTTAATTTAAATT
>JANQBM010000008.1:557535-580259 GCA_025594535.1 Erythroxylum domingense | reverse complement strand
TCCTTGTCAACAGTTTTGTCAGGATATCTGTAATTTGTTGCTCAGTATTACAATATTGCAGCACAATTTTTCCTTCAATGACTAGTCTCTTGTTGGTAGTTGAAAACCATGAACGGCCACGTTAACTTCCAATGGTTATGTTTGTCCTTAGATAAAAGGAGGATTAAGGGAGTGAAAAAAAAAAGAACAGTATTCATTGCAATCATAAAGAAAAACTCCCTTCATTCTTTTTCACGTGAATCACACCATCAAAGGCTTAAAGTTTGGGATATGAATTAACGGTAACTCTAGTAGCCAACCGTGAAACGTGAACTAGCAAACAAAAATGCAGGTCAGTCCTTGTATAAATCTACATTGACATTAGAGCATCCAAGATTGGGCATTTTTTTAAAACAAAACCTTGATTGAATCCACCCCAAAAAGAGTCTCTTAAGCATGTTAAAGTTTGCGAACTTGTGCATGTTGCAACTGCATGAAGACAACGTTAACGACTTGAGTTTTTTTTTAAGTCATAAACATGCAGTTGCAATTCAAATACTGTGTCATGGTTGTCTATGGCATGCTCTCTCCAAGTAGGAAAAGAGAAATCTAGTCCAAACTCTCTCACATTCCTTAAAATGGAGAAACTGAAAAATTCTGCGTATCTTAAGGAATCCTTTGGCTTTGAACACGCAAGGTTGAATCTTTGGATACACTTTTGAGGGTAGTTTACAATGAACTGTCTCACAAAACTAATGAATCCATTTTTTTGAATCTTCTCAACCTCTTCTGCTTCATTTGCACCACGTTTAACAAAGAATTTCTCGTAGAAATCTAAGTTGGTACTTTCTCGCTTGTCTTTGTTTTCTTACACGGTTAAAACAGATGAAAGACATAATACACAATTTTAAAAGAGACGGTAAGTCTCTGTTTAAGTATGAGAGTCAGATGTTGTTTTTCATAAAAAATTCATTAAAAAGGCTGTCTCTAAATGATGTACGCATGGCATGTTTTTAAGAGCATTTGGTTATCAAAGAGGGACTCCTTAAAAGATGTGCACCTTGCGTTCATTAATTAGCATTGGACAAGAAGTGCATGTAAACTCCTTAAAGGCAATTGGAAAAGCATGGTATTAAATGCATTTGGACAAATGTTATCGATGTGCATGGTAAAATCATTTATTATCATTATCCACATGATATTTTTTTTCTTTTCCAAATATGTGCAGGGAAAACTGAAAATTTGTAATTGATGATTTTTGTCCATTAATTCCTGTACATGATGAATTAGTTTTATATGATATTATGTATATAACTAGCAATTTAGTCTTTGCTTGTTTATTATTTCATGAAATTCTATATTAATTTGTTTAATTATGCAAACAAGTTTTGTTATATGAATTTGTTTTGCCCTATGATTTGAATGAGTTAAATTGCTATAAATTCATGAATGATTTTTCATATAATATAAATCGAAATGTTCCATAAATTTGTTTTATGGGTAATTTTGTATATATTTAAAATAATATTATATAAATGAGTTTTATATAATTTTGTATGTAAATTTTGTTTAACATAATAAGTTTTAGTTGTAAATTAGTTTTACATATTGTTTATTTTTGGCATCTTTGTGACATGTCAAATTAAAATATTTTAATTAAATTATAGAATTTCCTAATTCATTTTTTGCATGAGATGATTATGAACTTAGCGAAATTTTCGATCATACTACATGAATTATGGATTTTCTGATAATTTAATTAATGGAAATGTGCCTCACGTCATTTTTATATATACTTGTAGATATGACAACTAAATTCTTGATCGGTGATTTGTCCACCACTGAAAAATTGGATGGGTCCAATTATGATATGTGACAAAGGAAGATTCAGTAACTTCTAAATGAACGAGAATTGCTTGAATATTTGACCACAATTATGACTACGTCTTCAGTCAAAGACAAAGACTGAAAAGATATTGATATTGCTAGTGAGCAATATCAAGCATTTTTAAAGGCTTATGAATATTGTTCCAAAAAGGATTGTAAGGCATGCTATACTATGTTGTATTTTATGCATGACAATCTAATTGGAGAGTTTAAGGATTGTGCCACTGCTAAGGACATGTGGGATAAACTTAAGATCACTTTTGTTCAAACATCCGCTACAAGACTTAGTGCTTTGCACCACAAGTGGATGAACTACGAGATTAATACAACAACTCGTACTATGGATAAACATTTAGGAACTATGAGTGCTATAGTTCGTGATCTTAAGGCAGCTGGCTGGGCTATCTCTGAAGAGGAACAAGTCTTGAATGTGGTTTGGGCTCTTCCAAATCATTTTAAACACTGGAAGAATGTGAAACTTGTTTTGACATATAATGAGAATGTCAAAACCCTTTCAGAGATCATTAGGCACCTTGAAATGGAGGAGGATCGCTTAAAAGCATCTGACTCCTCTAATATGGCTCTTATTGCTAAAGGGAAAGGACCTAAAGGAAACGATGCTAATCGAGGTAAGAGAAAAGGTTCTCGGCCTCCTCAAAGGAATAGACCAAAAGGTTATATTGCCAAGAAGCAAAAGGCTAAGGACAAAGGAGAGAAAAACATGGCACGTGTAAAGAGCTATAATTGTGGAAACAAAGGTCATTTTGCTCGAAATTATCCTGAACCTAAGAAGGTACCTTTCTTATCCATTACTCTTGAGTTATATGTTTGTTCTCATGAATTAGTTTCTAATTCTCTTCCTAATTAGATTATAGATAAGGGAGAAAGAAAGCACATAGTTCGGGATTGAGCTAGCTATGTGGACTTTCATCGGTATCTGGTGGGTTCATAAACTGTCGTGTTAGGAAATGACAGTGAAGAAGATGCCCTAGGCATAGGAACATATAAGCTCAAGCTACATGGAGGAAATACTTTGCTTCTTTACGATGCTCTCTATGCACCTGGGGTGCGATGTTGCCCTGTGTCTCTTGTAACTTTAATGAAATCATGATTCGTTTTTAGTTCTAATCATTATGGATTGGATAGTATGTATAATGGCAATATTTTTGGCTATGCTACATTGAAAAATGATTTTCTAATTCTTGATTTGGATGCATGTTATTCATCTTATGTTTATGTTTCATATTTTGATCCTAATTCTGAATCTGTTAAATGGCATACTAGACTCGGTCACATTGGCTAAGATAGATTGAGTAGACTAGCTAAAGAAGCTCTTTTAGGCTGACTCACTAAGGTTAAGTTGCCCAGATGTGAGTCATGTTTAGCTGATAAGGCAACTGCGAAACCTTTTGGTAAGCCTTCAAGAGTGTCTAAACCTCTGGAACTTATTCACTCTGATATTTGCGGACCCATAAATGTTAAGGCACCTCATGGGACTATCTATTTTCTCACTTTAATATATGACTATTCTAGCTATAGATATGTGTACCTTTTAGCCTATCGTTAAGCGTTTGATGTGTCTAAACGTTTTGTGACTGAAGTTGAGACACAATTGGAAAAAAGAGTTAAAGCTCTTCGAACTGATCGTGGTCAAGAATATCTATCTGATATGTTAAAAGAATTTTGTGAGAAAAGGGGTATAATAAGACAACTAACAACTCCTCGAACTCCACAATAAAATAGTGTTGCAGAGCGTAGGAATCAAACATTGCTTGACCTGGTCAAGTCAATGATGGCACACACTAGTCTTCCAATTAGTTTTTGGGGAGATGCGTTGCTCACGACGAATTATATTCTTAACCGTGTGCCAAGTAAAAGTGTACCCACCACTCCATATGAGTTATGGAATGGTAGAAAGCCCTATTTGGATCATTTGCGTCCATGGGGTTCTGCTGGTTATATACACAACCCGACTCATAAACATGGGAAAATTGGTCCAAGAGCCATAAAAATGATGTTTATAAGATACCCAAAACATTCTAAAGGGTATGTTACATTTGGTGAGCACCCGAATGGTGGCATGAGGGAAGTTGCTTCCCATAATGTGGAGTTTCTTGAGGATGAGTTCCCAAGCATAGGTGAAATCAAAAAGGACCTAGAGTTATATGAGTTATAGCAAGATAATCGGTAAGGGGAGAAGTTAGTTACTTGTCAAGTCACCGAGACTTTTCCTGCCTAAGAGAACCAAATCGAGAATGAGGTTTGTCTTCACTCTCTAAACAAAGAACCTGTGGATAGTATACAAGTTCAAAATCCCACGTCTCAAGGGGATAGTGGGAGTGGTTCTCAACATGATCAGAACCCCAAATCTCCAAGAGATAAGGGGAGAGATTTTGAATCAAGGCAGACACATGTAGGTCCTCTACTCCGAAGAAGTAAGCGTGGAAGAACTCCTTGACGATATTTTCAAATCAAAGAGGACATGTTCCTTTGTACTCCTTTGGAAATAAACGAACCAACCTCTTTTTAAGAGGCTGTTGATTCACCTAACAACACAGAGTGGATGGATGCCACGAGGGATGAAATGGACTCAATGGAAAGAAATAAAGATTGGGAACTAGTTAATCTTTCGCCCCAATTAAAGTCTATTGGAAACAAATGGATTTTCAATATAAAACGTCAGGCGGATGGAACGATCAAAAAGTTTAAGGTATATTTGGTAAGGAAAGGTTATACCCAAAATAGAGGGTATAAACTATGAAGAGAAATTTTCTCCTGTGGTGAGATTTGCCTCTATTCGCTTACTTCTGACTCTGGTTGCACATTTGGACCTGGAGTTATTTCAAATGGATGTAAAGACTGCTTTTCTCAATGGTAATATTAAGAAAGAGATTTATATGAATCAATCCATTGGCTTCATATCAAAAGATCAAGAAGATAAAGTGTGTTGTCTTAAAAGATCCATATATGGTCTCAAACAATCTTCTAGATCGTGGTATTTCAAATTCCATAAAGCCATTACTTCTTTTGGCTTAGTCATGGTTTCAGAAGACCATTGTGTGTATGTCAAGAGAAAAACAAGTGGAATTATGTTTCTCACTTTGTATGTTGATGACATATTACTAGTTGGCAATAATATGGGGATGCTCAAAATCATTAAAGAATGGTTGTCCTCTATCTTTGATATGAAGAACATGGGTGGTGAAGCTAGGTATGTCCTAGGTGTAGAAATAATTAGAAATCGTCCCAAGAAGTTTCTTGGTTTAAGTTAGGAAGCGTATATTAATAAAATCTTGGAATTTTTCGAATACATTATTCCAAATCCGTTGATGCTTCAGTTGAAAAGGGTCTTACCTTGAGTCTTGATTAATGCCCTAAAACAGATAAGGAAAAAAAATGAGCAATATTCCCTATGATAATGCCATAGGAAGCTTAATATATGTTATGTTGTGTACATGGCCTGACATTTGCTTTGCGATTAGTTTGGTAAGTCATTACCAAAGCAACCTAGGACCTGCTCATTGGCAAGCGGTCAAAAGGATTTTTCGTTACTTTGTGGTACTTTAGACTTGGTCCTTTGCTATTAAGGTGGGGATTTAAGGTTAAAGGGGTATTTGGATGCCGATTGGGTGACCTGGATGAGTCTAGGTTAACCTTAGGATATGTCTTCACTTTAGGAGGCGGAGCCATATCTTGGTGTAGCAAGAAGTAAGATTGTATAGCATTATCAACAATGGAAGTAGAATATGTTGCTTGTTGTTTTGCCGCTTAGGAGGCAATATGTTGAGAAGTTTTCTTCAGGATCTTAATCTTACTTCTAGAGTTAATGATCCTGTTGAAATGTTAAGTGACAACATTGCTTCCATACAGTTTGCTAAGGATCCAAAGTTTTATAGAAAATCTAAGCACATCAAAAGGCATTATCATTTTGTAAGAGATGTCATAAAAAATAAAGAGGTTGCCATAAAGTATATACCTACTAACAAAATGGTAGCTAATCCTTTAACTAAACCTATTCCTCGAGATTCGTTCAAGGGTCATGTGATGAGTTTAGGTTTGCATAGGGTTTAATTTTTCATTGAATTATATCTTGTTGTATATTAGACATGTTTTAATTGTAAAGAGCATTTGTTTAATAAAAGTTTTTCTCAAATGTTCATTGTTACACAATTACATGATAAGGCACATTTTAATGTCACCAGGCTTCTGATTGACCTTTTCACATATGTTATCTCCCTAATGCTTGAGTAACGCGTAGGATGAGAGTTCACAATATTAATATTGAGTGAATGTAATATTATGTTATCTTCATACTTGTGTAGTATGCATGATAAATTGTTTTATTTAAATAGTCAGCTTAGTAAGGTTAAGATGAGACTCTGATGAGTTAGACGAGAAAGATTCAGATTTCATATTGAATCCTTAAAGCCAAATCTTGAGTGTCAAGATTAGCATTAGGTATGTTAATCTAGTGGCTCGAAGTAGTTTTTAAGTAAAGCTAGATTTATGATTTGCATGGCATAGAAGAGTGACATACCCAACTTAGTGGGAGCAATGCTATGACATATATTTCATACTGTGTGTGCTATATAACGACCTACTTGTGGAGTGACAGTTAAATCCCTTTCTCTGTCACTGTGTGATCCCATAGACTTTAGTTTCTAATCGAATGAAACCCTTCAACTTAGAACTATGATATGAAGTTAAGGCTTGGTGTTGCTACTTTAGTGTGTTTTTCCAAAGGCTAAGATGTATATAGTCTAGCCGAGCACATTAGGAAAGCAGTTAAACTAAGATGGATTATTATGAGTGTCTAAGGAAGAATCTTTCCTTCATCACCATATCAGCCCAGGCCATTATACTTGGTGTATAATCATATGATATATTTATGAGCATAAAGGGACAGTGTATGCTTACGGTGATATTTTGGATGATTTTGTGTGTCATGAATATGTGAAAGTGTTATGTTAATTAGATGGTGACTTAATATAACACTACTTGTTCTTTAATGTTCGCGCGCCCCATTCTTAGTATGGAACGTGAAATTTTAGAGAGACGATGTAACTCGTGGCTTATGTGGCCGGGTGGGAGCTGTTGGCAGTTGAAAAACATAAACGACCACATTAACTTCCAATGGTTACGTTTGTCCTAATATAAAAGGAGAATTAAGGGGGTGAAAAAAAAAAGAACAACATTCATGGCAATCATAGAGAAAATCTCCCTTCATTCTTCTTCATGTGAATCACACCATCAAAAGCTTACAGTTTGGGGCGTAGATTAACGATGACTCTAATAGCCAACCGTGAAATGTGGAATAGCAAATAGAGAATCAATAAACCGCTTCCCCATTAAGGTCAGTTCTCAACACTCCCCCTTATCCAAAATTGCATACACCAAGTTTGGGTTTCATATATTCATATTTGCTCCTTATCAACAATTTTGTTAGGATATCTGCAATTTATTGCTCAGTATTACAATATTACAACACAATTTTTCCTTCAATGACTAGTCTCTAATAAAGTACGCTCTTATGTCAATATGTTTGGCCCTTCCATGGTGCTCAAAATTCTTCGACATTGTTATTATTGCTTTCTTATAATAATATATCTTTCTGGCCTTTCTTTGCTCTTGTCCTAGTTCATCAAACATTCTTTGTAGCCATATTGCTTGGCATGCCACTATATTCATTGTCATGTACTCCACTTTTAAGGAAGATAATGTAGTGGTAGCCTATTTTTTGAGCTCTATGACATCATTCTTGATCAAAATGTAGCTTGATGTGCTTTTCTTGTCCTTCATACATCATACCCAGCCACTATCTGTGTACCTAATATCATATACTCAAATCAAAAGTTGTTGCAATATAACACAAAACCCGTTTTGCAGCATTATAATGATGCTTTGTAGAAGAATTCATAAACTTGGAAACCACACCAATTGAATGAAAGATGTCAAGCTTTGTATGAGTTAGATAAATAAGACCTCCACTAAACACCTAAATAGTTATCTATTCACTGGTTCAATGCCATCTTCTAGCTGCAGTTTTTTGTTTACATTCATAGGTGTGTCTGTTACCTTGCAATTCACTATGTGGAGCCTTTTAACCAAATTAGATGCATAATTCTTTTGAGAAATAAAAATTCCATCCTTAACTTGCTTCACTTCTATACCAAGAAAATAGTGCAACAATCCCATATTTCAAACTCTTTTTTCATGCTTGTTCGAAATTGATCAATAAGTGAAGAGGATGAACTTATGTAGATCATGTCATCTACATGGAGGCTGACAAACAAAATATCTTTTCCTTGCTACTTTATGATGAGTGTAGGCTCATTTTTACTTCTGTTGAAGCAATTCTTGATGAGGCAGGAGTCTATTCTTCCATACCAAGATCTAAGGGCCTGTTTTAATTCGTAGAGTGTCGTTCCCAGCTTATATACTTTCCCTTCTTCACCTTAAACTTCAAAACTTGTAGGTTGTGCAACATAAACCTCTTTTCCTAACTCCCCATTCAAAAAAGCAGATTTCACATGAAATAGGTATGCCGCCTAGTTTAATTATGTCACAACAGTCAACATTGTTCTCACTGTTTCAAAGCATGCAATAAGTGAGGTTTGTCACCATTAGTTTCCTATTATTATTCTAAGATTAATTCGTAAAATTGAATAGCTCCTTCATCTCCATATCCATCTTCCTTCTTCATTAAATATCACATTTCTACTGACAATGATCTTACCATTGGCTGTATTGCAAAGCTTGTATACCTTTGAGGTTATGCAATAGCCAATAAAGACAAATTCTAAGGCCTTATCATCTAGCTTGTTACATATATGTGAAATGATCAACGTGTAAGTAACACATCTGAAAATCCTCGTACGACTCACCCCAAGTATTCTTCTCGTCTAAAATTTTTAAGTTTTCTAATGTGTAACTGCCTTGGCATGTATGGAGCGCTGAGTTCTTTTTAGATGCCATGTTTTACACAAATGAGCTAAACACTAGTGTTGTGAATTCTCCTCATTGATTCGTTCTTAATAGCTTGATATGCTACCCACTTTGTTTCTTCACAAAAGTTTTTACTTTCTAGAAGGCTTCAAAAGCTTTTGCTTTGTTCTGTAAGAAATACACCCAACTCATATAACTATGATCATCAATTAACAACATAAAATATTGAGTCTTTCCAAATGTCTCTGTCTTTATTAGTCCACATAGATTTATATGGACTAACTCCAAGTTATTTGACACTCTCTTTGCCTTTTCTGTGGCGAATGACCTCCTACTTTGCTTTCCTGAAATGCAGGCTTCATATACTCCCAAGGCATCAGGTTTAGGTAGAACTTGCACCATTCCTACTTATTGCAACTACTTTAGTACATGTAAGTGATGGTGAACATATCTTCTATGCTATAACCTTATTTCAACATCCCCTTTGGCCATTATAATACACTGTTCCTACTGTGAAAGATCTACTAGAAATAACTTGTTCTTTGTCATACTCACTTCAGCTAAAACTGTACCTATTTTCTTGTTTTAATCAACCATGATAAATTATCAAACAATAATGAATACCCATTTAACATCAATTATCCATAAGTAATAAGCTATGAGATAAACTTGGAATAAAGAAAACATTGTAAAGGTATTTTATTTTACCATTACTATTCTTCAGTGCAACTGTGCCTTTCCCTTCAACATGAATATGTTTGTTGTCTTTGAGCTTGACACTCATTTTGAAAGTTTCATCCAAATCCTTGAAAATCGTCTTGGTTGTAGTAATATGATTTGAGCATCCACTATCTAGGAACCAAATGTTTTGCTCTATTTTCTCTTATTTCACCATGAATAAATTGAACTCCCCTTCACCTTCTTCATTCTTTGCTTTTTGTGCATAATTTGCCTGATTATGTCTTTTCCAGTAGTTTGCCTTGATGTGACGATATCATTTGCAGTAATGACATTGGATTGTTAGCCCGAATCCTCTACCTCGTCGTTGACCTGCTCCTCCTCTTCCACAGCCTCTCCCACCAGGCTGCTCGCCATTATGCATCATTCCTTCAATTGCAACATTCTCCTTTTTATGCAAAAGGCCTTCCCATCCATCTGCTTATCCAATCTGTTGAGCCTAGCTTCATAGGCTTGCAAAGATCCCATCAACTCATCAAAAGTAAATGTGGTTAGGTTTTTTGTTTCTTCATAGTACTACAATGGGATCAAGTCAGGGCACCAAACTTCTCAACACTTTGGCCACAACTACTTGATCATTGCATTTCTCTCCATAGATTCGCTTTTGGCTCACAATCATTGAAACCCTCGAAAGATATTCTTCTACCAATTCATTGTTCCTTATAGTTACAGATTCAAACTCTACCCGAAGTATCTACAACTTGATCGTAATGACTTTTTTATGACTCTGAAATTCTTTTTACAAGATTTGCTATGCTTTTTAAGATGAAATCGCATTCATGATCCTTGGGAAGATGCTTCGTGGATAGCTTGTTAAAGAAAGAAGAGTTCCTTTGCATCCTTTTTCTTATTCTACTTCAATTTGGCTGGTTCACAAGGATCTAGAAATCCTTCTTAAAAGAGCTCCCATAGATCTTGTGACTTAAATAGCGTCCTCGTCTTCATGCTCCAAAATTGATGCTTATCACCAATAAAGATTAGGATGAGTGCTGTTAGACTGTAGATCTGTTTGTTTCCATTTATGAATCTCTCATGTTTCACTCTTTCAATCACAAGCCAGAGACGAACCTAGTTCTTATACCACAATGTTGTGAAAGAGAACAATATGTGAAGATTACGATGACAGTCATGCCTAATGTGTAGTAACCACAACGGAGAAAAAATAGGCAAAAAAAATATATGTATGACTAACTAATTCTTTTCAAGTGGACACATAATGTCCCCACAATTTTGGATCATTTCTCAAATCTATATATGTAGTCATATTCCATAAAATATTCAAGACCATCTTCAATACTCCATTTTGTGTTCAAATGCCCCAATACTTCTATATAAAAATTGAGGAATTGGAGTCTCAATACGGCAATTTAAGTAAAAAAAACGGATAATCATTTAGATTGAAACACCCAATACATAAAAATTTGCAATTGAATATCATTGCATAAGTCAATTAATGGCTCGAGATATTTGAAATACATTTGAAAGCATGTTTAAAAATATGGACTACATTGGATGAAAATTGACACTTTTAAATTTGCCTCTCATGAATTCTCTTTTATAAATTAAACTAAAGTTCGTTATAATCTTGCATGAATTGCAATAAAAAAAGTATGCAAAAATTATATTGGAGAGAATAAAGAAACAAAATATAAATATTTACGTAGTTTAACCAAATTTTGTCACTTATACTCACCAGTCAGGAAATATATATATTTTAATATAGAGAGAAAGAAGATACAAAAGAGAATAAATGATAATAACTTTACACAATTTTTCAAAAGCTCTTTGCAAATGTCTTCAGTAAGGTCTTTAAAGTCTTAACTTACAAAACCCATATCAAGTTATTTACATATTAGGTTTAACTGTAAGAAGTCTAATTACAGTGAAACTTTATTGTTACAGAAGTCTAAAGTCACTAACACACCATATCAACTTGAATTCTCTAAAATATGATTCTTTTTTAACAAGATATAACTAAATGATATTAATTTCTCAATACTGTAAAAAGATCTTATGTCTTTCATAATAGCTCCCATCAGTATATTTTTTTCGTGACTTTCTTTAGTCCACTTAACGATATTTTTGTTCCCATAAATGATGGTAAGAGTATATGTGATAGAATCACTCCAACCATATCTCCTTAAATGTCTAATGGTCCTACTCCATTCATAGTTATGTTGCACTCATGGCTTTCTTCGTGGCAATATTCTATCTCCTAAATTAAAATTTCATGTCTTCTTCTAGACTACCCCAAATTGTTTCAGAAACACTTTTAAACTAATATTGCTTAATGTTGGCCCTAACACAACCTTTCTATATGTTTGCATCAATATATACCATCAATATATATGACTCCCCAACAACTTGAAGGTTACCATAAACTTTACAAAGTGCATGAAATTTACAAAAGTTTACCTTCTATATTTGACATTCTTCCATATGTTTTTATACGAAATTCTATTATCTCTCATTCACCAAAATTGAATCTATTAACGTTTTTTCCATTAAGACATATTCATATTTACATAAATTAAGTCATTGAACTCTATTTAAAATGGACAAGAAATCATATTCTCAAACAACCAACTGTTGGGCAAAACAAGAACAATAAATTTTCCTCTTCTTAAAAGAATCTACGAGGAGCATAAATAATAGAATCAAACAATCACAAAAGAACACCACAATTTTAACGTGGAAAACTCCTTCAATGTGAAGGATAAAAATTAGTAAGCCTTTCCCGGCCTAAAAGGGAATCTCCACTATAAAATATTGTTTTTACAATAGATACAATCCAGCACAAGTGAACAACAACATGTTCACAATCTAAACAACAACAAGGATGAGTCACAAACTAAGTACATCAACTGATAAATTAATAGCAAAAGTTCTACACTCCCAAACTTAATCTCTACCGTATAGATTAAAGAATATAGAGTCTAGAATAAGCTCACCAAATTTCAGCCAAATTCGAGAAGAGCAGACCTTTCAAACATTAAAAGAGATGAAACATCTTTATGCAGAAAATTAGGTGCAGAATACTAGCAAATAGCTTCAATTCAAACAACAAAAGAGTCACTTATAGACTTTGAAAATTGATCTCCACCATTTTGAATGCACAACCAACGGTTAGAAAACGATCCACAAGAGATATAAGAAGACTGGTCACACAAAAAATGCCTACATGTAGCTACTGTTCACAAACACAAAAAATCCCAACTTACAAACCTCCAAATTTGATCTCGACTGTTCAAACTAAAGAACAAAGAGACCTTAATAACCTCTTAAAAAATCAGCAAGATTAGACACCAAATGAGTGAAAGATCACTAATGGAAGATGAAAAACCATAGGGGATAGTAGTTACGTGAATTTTCCGATTTTACCATGATCATCTTTAGCATAAACAAAAACAAAACAAATCAAAAGCGAAATAATAAAAGACATCAGAAATTTGGTAACGCAGTTCGGTACTACTTGCCTACGTCGGCTCAGTAAAGCCTTGGATAAATCTATTAAGTTGATAATAAAGATATGAAATAAACAACTTAAGTGATTAAATAATAACCAACATAAACAATGACAACACTTGAGATAAACAAGAACAACTTCCCGATGAGTTCCTCTTCTCTGAAATTGATCTGAAAATTGTTAACAAAAATTGGCAGAATCACACAATACTCTAAACTACCTTATGGCTGCACCAAGAACTTATTCAATGTGACAGATCAATCAATTTAGTCTCCACCAAAATCACCCAAGAAATATAAACCAGAAGCATATTGACTGCATACCCAACAATCAACCAATCGCCAGAAGTCGCATGCACAAAATAGTTGTAGAGTAGTGAGCTATAAACCAAAAATCATTTACACACTCGTGAACAACCAACCGTGCAACACACAGAAAAATTCAGAAGCCAGCAGTAATCACAACTCACACTAATGTTTACGACCACCATCTGTCACAAGAACCTGAAGACAAATTGAGTGCACAAGCCAAACTTCAAGGAGAGGAATCAAAATGTATTTGAGAGTTAAAAAGAACTCTTCCTTTATCTTCTCCACTTGCATAGAGAAGTCAATTAGGAGTTTGCCAATCACAAGATTTCACACCACTCAAGATTTTCTTCAGAGTAAAAACCAATGATGCCAATAGGACTTTTGCTTTCATGTAAGCTTTGTTTTTTTCATCTTCTAGTGCTAGCTTCATAGATTAATCTACAGCCGAATGATATTTTAATCTTAAGTTATAAGTTTAACACTTAACATGGAAAAATCCAACAATACACCCTCTTTAGCCACACACACATGATCCACACCACATCTTGCTAAGATACACATCAATTAGAGATAGAACTCTATCATAACTAGAATATTATCTCCAATGGCTTTTTGAATCCTAGTTAAACAAAGATATTTGATTAGCTATCATCATCCAATTAATATCTTATAGGTCCAATTAATAATAAATATGCCAAAACAAAATAAAAATATATATACTATATATCTTAACAGAAGATGGTGGGTTTTAGTTGAACCTAAAGTTTCAAATTTTTTTCTATAGCATCAATTCTTTTGAAAGTGATATTATAGTCAAATCTCTTATGTTTTAGAAAGTGAAAAATCTTTTTAAGAGAGATCATTGAAGCTTATATTGAGCAAATTACCTTTTCATTTGTTGAGAGTTTGTCGAGGCTAGCTAAATACTACTAGTTTGGAAGGTTGTAGAACCTTGAAAAAATGTACTCGTCAGCTTGAAGAGATTCATCAGATTACTACTTGGGATTTTAGTGAAACACTCAAGCTAGATACTTAGGGACTAAACATAGACTTAGGTTATAAGCCGAACTAATATAAATCGTCTGCATCATTTCTCTCTCTCTCTTTAACTTTTAAATTTTTGTATTATATTGTGTGTGTGTTTATTTTGGCAAGAGACTCCTTCACTTTTATAATAGACTTCTTCTGTTTTTAACTTACAAAAGATTCCTTTCAGTTTTAACAGATGCCTTCTGTTTTAAATTATTTTAACAAGATTTATAGTTTAACAAACTCCTACCATCTAGGCTCCTGTAGTTTAACTGGCTTCTATTATTTGACAGGCTCCTTTAAACTTTAATAGGCCTCTGTATTTTATCTCTTACCTCTATTTGCTTTATCACTCATTACCAACATATAATAGCCAAGAACATTTTTCATACTTAGAGAATATGTGCAAGAACATTGAAACGTGGTACATGTGTTGAGTGGATGATAAATACCTATGTTTTAAAAACTGAACAGAAATTAAATCGGTAAGATAAGAGGTTTAAAGTTTAAAAGGTTCAACTAGTATTAGACCGTCATAAAATCGACTAAATATTGAATAAAATTAAATAATTTGAAATATGATTAAAAGAAATTGTTCTTGTCTAACGAAGAATTTAAAGTTAATTGAAAAATATGTTGTTAAATTAAAATTAATTTATTTATTTTTAGTTTAACAGAACTTGTTGATTTATAAAAAAATGACGAATTAGTTGTTAAGCTAAACGGTTTTTAGCAACAGTAGTTATTAAAGTAAATTGAACTGAAAAGTTAGCTGAATCGAGATTTTCACGGTTGAACCGACCAAACCAGTTAGATTTTTAATCATTAATAAATACCATAATGGAAATGATCACTAATATGCATACCTTTTTCTGATAAAAAATTTCCCATGCTTCCAATTTCACCTTTCTTCAATCCCTTTTATTGCTTACCTCTCCAACATCTGTCATTAGAAAACCTAATTCTGACTTCCAAACACCGTATGTTATTCTTATTCTCTCCCTTCCATTGTTCATCTCCTCAATATTTTAGTCATTAAACCAATATGTGATGGTCTTCCTCCATTGGATACAAAGATAGGGGCTAGGACTTCGTTTCTTTTAGTTAGCACGTAATAACATATCCATTAAGGAGTGGAAGTTTGGCCTTAATGGAAGTTTGGCAAATTCCTGTAATTTCGTTTTTGGATGGTTGTTTACATGTTTGTTAGAGACGAGGGAATTTTTCGTTTTTTAATTCACTTAATTTATCTAAAACGGTCCTAGAATATAATATGGTCATGGTTCCTTTCAATAAATTGTTCATCGAACTCTAAACGTTAGTGATCTTGCTTTTAAGTTTTGATTCTACCAAGGTGGTTCAAATAGCTAATAAATATCAGTAGTAGGAGTTTATATATTCAAAAGAGATAACATATTTAAAAGTATCTTATTTTTTAAAAAATTTTAATGTAGTAATAAACTTTTTAAAGTTTTTAATTTAATGCCTAATATTTCAAATTTTGTACATGTCATATCAAATTAATGTTTAATTAATACAGTAAAAACAACCTTTTTAACTTGATTTATACGAGCTTTAAAAACGAATCAATTGTACGAGTTTATATATTGAGAAGAGATAACATATTTAAAAATGTCTTATTTTTTTAAAAAATTAACTTAAAGTTTTTAATTTAATGCCAAATAATTTAAATTTTGTACATATAATATCAAATTAATGTTTTTGTTGACGTGACTAATAGATAGTTATGCACTTTACATTTAATTAACACAATACAAACAACCTTTTTAATCTGATTTACAGGAGCTTTAAAAGGTTAGATATTTTTAATATGCTATCTTTATATATTTTTTCCATTAAAGTTAAGTATTCATTATTTTAATAATCCTTATAATTATTATGGCTAATATCATCTCAAGAACTATAAATTACTTATTAGTATGTGGAAGTTATTAAGGAAGATTGCCAAAATCAAGATCAAGTCAACACTTCATAATCTCAGCCTACAATCAAGCCATTTGAATAAAGTTTTTGATCTGTTTCTATTTATGTACCGAGATTGTTGTATAGTTATTATGTCATAGCAATCACTGTAAATGCTTTCTAAAATAGCTCCCAGATGATGTTGTATATATTTACATACTGATCAATTGAACAAACAGTGTAGTGAGCAAATATTTCATTCAATCTGGTAGTATACTTTTCTATATGGCTAACCTGCTGAACAATCCTGACAAATTGAAGAAGGGTAGAGATGAACTTGACAAAAAAGTTGGAACGGACTGCTTAGTGGATGAACCTGATCTTCCCAAGTTACGATATCTTCAGAACATCATCACCGAGTCCCTCCGGATGTATCCAACATCTCCCCCTCTTGATCCACACATGGCGTCGGAGGACTGTGTTATCGGAGGTGTTATGACGTGCCTAAAGGCACAATATTACTAGCTAATACATTTACTCTACATAGAGACCCAACACTTTGGGAAGATCCCGACACTTTCGTACCTGAAAGATTCGAAACTGAGGGAGGATCATTATAGCTCACAAATTCATAGCTTTTGGAATGGGGAAGAATATCATGTCCTAAATTTTGGCCAACTATGTTCTAGGATTGGCGTTGGTTCAATGATTCAGTGCTATGACTAGAAAAGAGTCACCCACGAGAAGCTTGACATGCCCGAGGGTGAGGGAATTACCATGCCTATGGTCGTTCCGATTGAGGCTATGTGCCGACCCCGACCACTCCCGAGTAAAGTGCTAGCTCAAGCTGACCAGTGACTGGTTCGTTTGTCTGTAGCTTTCGTTCCAAAACTATCGATCAGATAATATTTCAGAATTAATGTAGTTCAACTGCGGAAGCACTTTATACTAGGCAAAAAAGCATTTTAGACTTATCTTTAGCAATAAAGTACAACATTTAAATTAAATCTAAATGCAACAAAACAATCCAACACATACCTTAAATAGATGAAAACTTTAACGAGAAGCCACTTTTATAAAATTTTAATTATAAAATCTTTTTTAATAGATTTTTAAAAGTAAACCCTACTTGTCACATAATAGTAAGATCTATTTTTAATTAAAAATAAAAATAATATCGTGATAATATTGACGTAATATTTAATTAATAGAAAGTTTATTTTGTTAAATTTTCCATTTAATTAAGGTTTGTTTTGAACGTTTTGAAAATGTTAGTATTCAATTTGAACATTTCAAAACATTAAGAACTTTTTAATATTTTGTTATAAATGTTAGACTTCAAAATGCAATTTTAACTTTAAATTATATATATTTCTTGCAATAAATAATCAAATGGTGGTTCAAGCTACACTGCTTTGTTATTGTATCAAAATTATAAATGAGAAAATAACCCTGAAAATAAAATAATTTATAATCACATTGCAAATCACACCATCTATTTTACACGAGTCATTTACAAGTTGTATTGAGGAATCTATTTTAAATAAACTATTATCTATAGAATAATGTAATTCACATAATAGTATATGTTGAATTTGATTCACTTGTAACTTTTATTTGAAACATAAGTTGGTTTGTATATACTATGATAGTCTAAACTCCTATCCAAGCGTCTTGATAGATTCAAGATTTTGAATATAAACAATATATTTAGTCGTTAAAACTTAATTGATTAATCACTTTTATTTTACTTGTGTGAATTATTATTTTTTACGAATGTCTCTGTGTTAAATTAAGGAACTTGCAAAGTGAAATTTTTGAAAATATTAAAAATTTAGGATATAAATTATATTTAATACAAACTATTTAATAAATCATCATCCATTATATTGATTTAAGTATTTAATTTATAAATTAAAATTTTTGAAAACTTCCTTTAGGTCGAGATTTTAAAGAACTCTTGCAATGTCTTGGTCCATTCCTAAAAAGTTTGATGGAAATGTTCTTTAAATCTAAAAAAGTTTATACTAATCGAGTTTTACATCACATATTTTTGGTCAGTAAGAGCTAGCCTTTGACGATCCTGCTATATGGGACCAAGGAGTAGCTAATAATAGGAGACGAGTGTTGGATTAGTTGAGCTGAGAAAGAAGAATAAGATCTTCTCCTTTTACAAATCTCAATGACTTAATGGCATCGAACACAAGCATTTTTACTTACTTTGACTATTTTTTTACAAGGTGTGAATCTTATGTTTGTATGGGAAATTTTATGTCATTCCGCTTCAGGTCCTTTTCAGAGGTAGAAATATCACAACGTGATGTGAGGGTTGACAAGTATCCACCTGAAAGTTATGATCTTTATTTGCTCGCCTCTCGACTAATCAAAGAGTATAAACTAGTTCTAGTTTGGGAGATTTTGTCATAGAAGAAGGTATATCCGCGTGACAATAAGAAAGTAAACTTGGGATCTTTATCTTTAATTTAGCAGACATATGGAGTAACACGAGGTAGGATTTGAGGTCATCAATTCCTCAAATTTATGGAAGCGTGGAAAGTTCATTAGATACATGAAGGTTTAGACTTTTTCTTCCATGCGGTTGTTTGGTCTCATTGACTTTCACTTTAGACAACATAGAAAAGCCTAGTAACGAAATTCATGATTGTCGGAAAGCAAAAGGTGTCACTTCTCGGGCATATTTGGTCCAGCCACGAACAACTTCTCCAACTCGGGAATGTTAATTCCATAAACAAACAGGAAAAGTATCCTATGCTCTATGTCACCCTTTCTCGATTATCTTCTTTTCTTGTATTTTCCTAAACCAGGAGAAAGGGGAAACTGGTACTACATATCACGGGAGTTTGGAATAGAAGCCCAAAGAAGAATAGGATCAGGACATCAGGACAAGTACAAACATAGAGAATCCTGTGGAACAAAAGAAAAAGGATTAAAATAAAAGATGAAATGTGGAAAAAGAAGAAGACCCCTTTGAGTTACACGTTTCCAGATGGCGTAGAATGCATTTGTTTTGTTGCGAGGAAATAAATGGTCATTGAAGTTGATGCATGGGGCTCAATTTCTTAAGTCAAACTTAGGTGTCAAAGTCATCTTTCCAAGACAGTTCTTAGATGAAAGTGGCTGTTTTACTTTTCTTTTTTAATTTTTACCATAACTAAGACTCAACTCGTTGTAATAGCTAATGAGATCCCAATTCATTTTGTTGTGGATTGTTGGTGGTAGATTTATTGCTCTGCTTTTCAAAACTCACCTTCTGGCACTGGGCATGCCATTTATTTGCATATTTGCCCCACAATGAATTCCCCTTCTCCATCTTCTCTATCTATCTCCAGTTGACTGGCAGGTTCTTATTATAGTAAGCAGAAATTTTCTCAGGATTCTTGGTTGGAGCTTGAATTGTTTTTCGTATCACATGAGATTCTTGAGTTCTCATTTTTCAAGCTTAAAGCTTCAATCTTGGTGAGTTCTTTTCATTTTTTTTTTTCACTTAGCAAGCAAAACATGGACTTGGTTTTCCTTCAAATCAAAGAGAACACCTTTCTTTCTCCATCTCAGCAACCATACTTACCTTCTCAGTCACCCCCTCAAGAAAAACTTGATTCTGATCGTTTCAGCTTGGACGATAAGGTTAGTCCTAATGTATTGATTGTAATCATAATCCTTGCTGTTTTTTTCTTCGCTGCTGGTTTGCTTCACCTCTTGATCAGATTTCTTCTAAGACCACCTATTAGGGACCCTGATGATGTGAACAATGTGACTGCTCTTCAGGGGCAGTTGCAGCAACTTTTCCACCTCCATGATGCTGGTGTAGATCAATCATTTATAGATACTCTACCAGTTTTTCACTACAAAGCTATTATAGGATTGAAGAACCCTTTTGACTGTGCTGTTTGTTTGTGTGAGTTTGAGCCTGAGGACAAGCTTAGATTGTTGCCAAAATGTAGTCATGCCTTTCACATGGAGTGCATAGACACATGGCTACTGTCGCACTCCACTTGCCCTCTTTGTAGAGACAGCTTACTTCCTGGGTTCTCTCCAAACAATGGCTGTTCTCCCATCCTTCTTGTTCTTGAATCTGGCAGTGAGAGCTCAAGAGAGATTGTAAATGATTCACATCTAGCGTGTCATGGAGATGGTGAATTGGGATCGTCGCGAATAGAAAGTACACGCAAATCATGTGAAATCTTGGCAAAAGATGATCCTTTTCCAATAACAGTAGTGAATTCGGGAGAGAAAGTTGTTCCTGTTAAGCTAGGAAAATTTAAGACTCTGGATACCGGAGAAGGGAGTAGCAACAGCAATGTTGACTCAAGAAGGTGCTATTCAATGGGGTCTTTTGAGTATGTGTTGGATGAAAGTTCCTCGTTGCAAGTACCTATAAGGACTCCATTGAAGAAACAGTCAAGCAAGAAGCCTTCTTTGCCACTAACTCCTGGTCACAGACAAGCAATGTCTGAATGTGACTACGAAACAAGGCGAGAATTCCCTGCTTTCGAAGGCATTAGAAGTACTGAACCCAAAGACACCGCTAGGATTGTTACTGGCAGTGGAAGCAGTGCCATTGGTACAAGCAAAAGAGAGAGCTTTTCAATATCAAAGATTTGGCTAAGAGGGAAAAAGGAGAAGCAGAATTCAACGGAGGACAATTCCAGGAGGGCAGTATCGTCTAGGTTTCCAGAGAATAAGAACATTGTCGGTGATGATTCAAAGGTAAATTATGGGACAAGGAGGACTATATCTGAAATGGGCATTGGAAGGTGGGACAACAGAATCAGCGAGTTGGGTTCTGATGAGGAAAATCAGAGTTGCAACAGCTTGGAGTATCAAGCCAAAACACCATCATTTGCGAGGAGAACTCTGCTTTGGCTGGTTGGAAGACAAAACAAGGTTGTTCAGTCGCCCTTTACACCTGAAGCTTAGGTTCTTTTTGTTTTCTAGATTCTTTTTATCCTTCTGAAAAACATGTCTGTTATTCCATTATGTAAGACAAAATTGTAGTATCTTAAGGCAGATGTGAATACATGTAGTTCAGTAGAGACAACAAGAAGAGAGGCAACAAAAAGCATCTAAAACACTCAAAGAGTGCTTGAACTTGCACTTTATTATCATCCTTTGATTCGTGTTCTTTTTGTCCTTTCAAGTCCTTCAAATATTGCATTTCACAATTTCTCATCCGCCTAATTGAAGGCGTCGATTAACAAGTTCAAAACTTTCTGGATGGTGGGTTTTGCTGGGGTAAGATGTTGATGGAGTTCACTTCCCAATTATATATTTCTAATTTGACCTGATTTTCGGTGGAGACCCTTGAATTTTTAACCTGATAATGAGGTAGGACACGTTAGAACAAATCCCTTCAAGAGAATCAGATCAGTTACGAGGAACAAGTCATCGAACTCGGAGAAGATACGGATAAAATATGGAAAGTGCAACTTCTTGTCCATTCCGGCGACCAAAGGAAGGACATTTTGGTTTTTCCTTATCATCTTTAACGTAGCAGGCGAATGCTTCTGTAAGCACAAACTTTGTGAATCATCAGTGATGCAATTTCCATGTGGGTACTTTTCGTAGGGACACTCGACTCCAAGTCTATGGTTAATTTGACTGATATTTCGACAGTCACTTAGATGATGATTAAAGATATGAATTTGATCATGAACAGGATTTTCTATATATAAATAAACAAAGAACCATAAGTTAAGAGATGAGTACTTTGCAGCTTTGTATGAGAAACATTTCACAGAAACAGCGTCTCTTTCGGTAGTTGATGTCCCATATTTAGGTTGTTGATATAATAAATGCGAGTGTAAGAATCCAAATTCAAGTTTTGCAAAGCCAGCTGCTGCTCATTATCACAAGGCTGGGTTTGCAGTTAATGAGACAAGTAATACGAGGGCCTATAACATTTAATGTGATGGTGTCTTAAGTGTCAAGGAAACGGTTAGATTGGAGGACCATCGTACGGTTTCATTTCATTATTTCATAGTGACACGTGACCGCATTTTAACTCGAGCTTATCCTTCTTCATATCAAGTCCAGTCCTATTTCATTACATACCCAACAATTAGCTGCTTCTCCAATTACATGTCATGGGTAGTTTTGATCTTTTGTTCCTTTACCTGCATATGGTTATTGTAATCTATATATTAAGGCGAAATAAAACAAAAATTTATAGATAGAATAGAACAAAAATTAGAGACAGTAAAATTTTTGATTATAATGGACAAAACAGATAAAACTGCGTGCCTCAAAGATATAAATGTGTTTAGTTGCAGTTAACAAAACATAGAAAACAGTGTCAATAATTAAAATATCCTTGCGGTATAATATGATTGGAAATATATAATTCATTGGTTATTTTAAAACGAATGATTTGTATTAGTATTTTTTAATTGTATCTATAAATAAGGAATTAAAAAAATGAGGAACCT